>BMAU01021268.1:0-557074 GCA_019973935.1 Trichonephila clavipes
CGGCCAATCAGATCGCAGGAAAGTGGTGCGACTGTTCCTTCGGCCGACAGATTCACTCTATCGCCGTTCCAGCAGATTTGTTCTGACCATTTTAATTATATCTTTTAAATTTAATTTTAAGTAAATTCATTAATTCGGCTCTTAATTCTATAATTCTGATGAGGAGGTACGTCCCGTTCCGGGACAGGCACTCCGTAAATTACATGCCACTTGCCACTTGGGGAGAATTTCATTGAAAAGGTTACCCGAGAGAGAAATTTATTGCCCATCTTGGGAGTCTTGAGACAAATATTTGTGCCAAAAATTTCGCAATAGCCAACGCCATCTAGATGTCATGTAAGGTGTTAAACTAATGGCCCGCCATCACCTTAAGACTTAATGAGAACACCCAGCTGTGTCTGGGAGAGTATTCGTCGAATTTCTTATTAAAAGAAGACTTTCTTTGCGAAACAAATGAACGTGTCAGAAAGAACAATGTGTTGCATACGTCTTAAGGCATGGGCCAGGGCCCAGGAGGGCTGCAAAGGGGGGCCTCATCTTGTTCTCGACTCAGCCTTAAGAAGTTCATAATTCGAATTAATTTCAAATGTGTCAAATGTTATTTCTGGTTGTATTCTCCAAAAAACTATTAATTTCGGACAATATGTCAACTGGGTACATGTAATGACCATTGTGCATGTACAGGAATAGGCTACCATCATTACTGATTCAGTCAAAAGAAGACAATCAGTGGAGCCAGCTTGTGCGGTTGTAAATCCTGAACATTTACTTGTTTCGGGTTATTGTTTGTACGAGTATTTGACAAAGTATGCTATGTATTGTTTGCTTTTAAGGCTGATAGGTGGGGCCAACATTTTGTAGGGTCCCAGGGCCTACTTTTGAGTAAGGGCTCAGAGCCTCAAAAAGTCTGTGGCGATGTGATATCTGTATGAACTAGTACCAACATCACGCGAAGGCGGTCGTCTTGGCGTGATCGGTTAAGTACTCGCATTCGTTCGTAACGGAAGGTACCTAGAACGAACCTTCTTTCTTTCATTGGTGACCCTGGCCGTGATATGAACCGCACCCGTCATGTGCCGCAGTCGTGGTGCTATCTATCCACCGCAAAAGCAACTAAACCGTCACACAAATGACGCAATTCTCAAGCCGTCACGCACGAATGACGCAACCCACCAAATGACGCAACTGCTTACATGCTCGCCACGAATATGGTACCGTTAGTTCGCCTATTCGCCGAAACACTGGCAGGGGAGTATGTGGCGGTGTGATATCTATATGAACTAGTACCAACATCACGCGAAGACGATCGTTTTGGCGTGATCGGTTAAGTACTCGCATTCGTTCAGAACGGAAGGTACCCAGAACGAACCTTCCTTCCTTCAAGTCTTAAGAAGTCCTTGCATAGAACGCGAAGATCTTAAGACTAAAAGGTTATCGAAGAATAACTGGTCCTTTTTTTATAAAGGAATTAAAGCGCTATAAGTACTTTAAAGCAAAAACATGGTTACGGTAGCACACTTATAACAGGCTTAGACGAATTCTGCTTACCAGCGAGAAAGTTTTTGACGTTGACGATTCTCGCGACCATTGGAATGACCATGTATATTCAAGGATTGCCCAAGAAGCTGAAACGAAGAAAAAACGTGCGAGGAAAGCTCTTTATGTAAAGCGAGTGTCATTGTTGTCGCAAGGCCATGTCAGTCGCAGAGCAATAATTTTCTTTTAAATCACATGCTCTCTGAATGATATGATATATTTATAAGCGAAAAAATTCCTTTTGTGTCCATTTAACCCAGCGATACTAAACCTTTCTGAGTGGTCCAGTCATGGTCCATTACATCATCAAATTAAATTATTTAAAAACAATGCATTGAAAATTTAGGGAGAAATTCTATCAATCACATATATTAATTTTGCTATCCATGTCGTTCTGTGAGATAACTTTTTTTCCTTTTTGTAATGGTAATGGCTAGTGATAATAAATAACAGTGTAGTACGCACCTCTAAAATAATCTAATTTTGTTTGTATATTCAAGAGCTAATTATAATATAGATAACTTGGTAAAAAAAACTACTAATTCAAAAACCACATTAAGTACTGAGTGTTTAATAGTTATTTAGAGCTAAATGCTTCAAGTAACTCCCCTGTAAAAAGTTTATTCATAATAAAACCAGTAGCGTAACGTACACCCCACAACCCCCAATTGCGGGGGGACAGGGACTCTAGGTGGCCCAAAGCTTGATTGACTCAAAGTACGTATTTGGGCTTGGGGTCCAAGACCTAAGTTTTCAGGGGAGCTTAAAAATTTTCCATTACACCACTGAATAAAACCTAAGTTTGCACCCCTTGTCTTATTTATGATATTTGCGTAAAAATTCCATAATAAGCTTTTTAGTGACATTTTTTTTTCACTTTTTGTTTGCTTGTTGTAAAAGTTAGAAGTGGCACGCATTTATTTTTTTGATTAGATTGTGGTACTCTTCCCAAAAAGTTTAGCCAACCCTGCTTTAAAGGAAGGAAGTTTCAAGGAACAGCTCCTTTCTATTGGGTTCCCCGCATATGTGGGATGCAGGATGGAGAATACTCTCGGGCGAGAAAAATACGCACCCCACAGAGAAAATGTGAGAAAACTCGTAAAAAACATCCTTCTTCAAACCAATGTAACTTAGCAATAAAACAAAACAATAATTTGAAATTTTTATCACATGTTAATCATATATATTTACAATAGTTCTTAAATTTTCAAAGAATTTGAGAAAAAATTTTAAAAAGTTATAAAGAAATAAAAATTGGACAATTTTTCAAAAATATGAAAATTAGTATTTTACACCACGCAGGATTCTAAAGTATAAAATTGATCAAAATTTACAAAAATTAATTTTACTTGGTAAAAAATGTTCACGTTCGAAGTTATAATAATTTTTAACAAATTTAGAGGGGAAAAAATATTTTTTAAATACAATTATAAAGAAAATTTTAAATTTAAAAAAAATTAATTAAAATTCAAACGAAAAAAATTTTATTAATTTTTTTTTGAAAATTGATGTATAAGTTATGAAGAGCCTTATTTTGAACACGTGTATAAAATTTTTAAATTTATATAAATAGTTTCTGAGAAATCCTGTGCGGAAGCTAAAATTTTTTGTTTTGCGAAAAATGAAATTAAAGATAAGAGCTAGGGTTTTCGTTTAAATTTCACTATTTATTTCTCAATAACTTCGGAAATTTTCAAAATATCAACACAATTTGGGTACCAAAATATTCAGAAATATATATATTGAGGCTTTAACATATATTTTTTTTCAAAAAATTGAAAAATTTGCAATTTAAGAGTCCTGTATAAGCCAAAGATTCTCAGCCTTTTTTCTGTTGCGGTACACTTTTAAAAATATCAAAATTTGGCAGCACACTAACAATAAAATGAGTTTAAAAGAGTTTTACTCATCTGTAATACACTATGTGAAATTGTTTATGATAATAACTTTTAATATTAAATAAAATAATATGTACGACAAAGACAACAAAATGTTTATCGAGTAAGTAATTAAAAATTAATTATAAGAATACATCGTATAATGCAAAATTTGAGCTTGATGATTTTTGATAATTTTGTGTATATTTGATCGTAAAAATGATAATACCACTCTCATTTCGTCATTTCCATTTGAAATCTCGATGTTTTTTTCATTTTTATATTTGTTGATGCTGAAAATTCCAAATTCATGCAAATAAGATGTAGAAACTTGTAATAATATTTATGGTTATTATGAGATAATCGTCTTTAGTTTTAACCCAATATGAATTACTGTAAAATCCGGCATATAACGCGCACAAAAAAAGATCGAAATTTATGGGTGCGTGTTATACGCCGGATATAAATATGAAAGCTTTAAAAGTAAAAAAGTTCGAGTGGTAGCATATCGTGCTTCTACACCCCAGGTTCGAGGTTCTATCCTCGGGGTGGGCAAGGTCAACTCAGCCTTTCATCCCTCTACAGTGGGTCAGTAAATACCAAGCTCTCTTGCTTGGTATTTATTGACCCACTCTTGGTATTTATTGACCATTTCTAGCTCTCGCTTCAGACTGACCAGCTGATCGGGTCATCTGCTCATGCACCTCAGCACCCAATGGTCGTGTATACTGGGATGGGTACAGTAGGCCTTGGCCCTCATGGGCTGTTGCGCCACTGAGTTTGTTTTTAAAAGTAAAAAAAAAAAAAGATGAGCATAGAAAAAAATTAGACCTCGAATAAATAAATGACTTGAAAACATAAGAGCCTTGTGCACGCACATTTCAGGTTTTTTCGTAGAAACGGGGGTGCCCGTTATACTCGTACGCCGGATTTTAAGGTAATGAATTCTTCCAAATGTCTTGAAATTAAATTATAATGACCTTACCACTGAAGTCGCTTCCTCATCATCTTGTCTACCTAAAGCTGTGGGAGGTAATGATGAATGACCAAGACTTTCCATAATATAAATCTAATTTATTATTATCAATTGTAATATTCCAGAATAAGTAATCTGTAAAAGGGAACCCTTGGAGTGATATAAAGAAAGCAACTACCTTACGTGAATGAGCGCACGAAATCAGCTTATTTTAGCTTTAATCAATCCTATCCTAATATAATTCTGGATTCAATAATTTAGTTTAGTAGCCAAAATCCGTCCTTTAGTCAAGAGGCGTAATTCAAATTCTTACCATAGTAACACTGCGCTCAGATGCTCCGCTTCTTCTGACTTACGATTATTAAACTCTAACTTTGTATACACTAACTAATGTGCATCCTGGGGTTTCTTCTTGAGAGGGATGGCTGTGAAATAAACGCGAATGCTAGCCCCAAAGATTTCCCAGGAGGATTAGTTGTTGAAAATCGCGTAAAGCCCCGTCACAAAATCTAGATTAATATAGAGTGAAATTAGTTTCTCATCTTCATTCAAAGTGAAGTCATACACAGATGTATTCATATCACAAATGGATGACGAACCAAAACAAAAAATTTTTACATCCATTTATCCATGAAAAGATAAGTTAAATATATCACGAATACCCTTTTTAGTTCCGGATTTTATTTTTTTCTCAGATTATAATTAATAAAAAAAAATAAATTGGCGGCACAGTGTTTGAGAACCAATGGTCCAAACGAATACATTATTGAAACCTTGAATGTTGAACATTAGGTACAATTGAATAACCCAGTGGTTAAAATCCCATCCATTTGCTCTTATTTATTGAATTCCATTAATGTTTAATGATTGATTTTCTTGATGCGTAGAAATCAATTATATGCTTCTCCTATATTTCTGCAGGTGTGTTAACTGAAATATTTTTTCCACCGTATTCTCAATAGCTTCTTTTAAATTCGTAATTGCATGAGCACTTCAGAACGGGTCATTTTGAATATTTCCTTGGCTGCTTTATCATTAAAAATATTTGCGTGCAAATAATTCATGGGGAAAAAAATTAGATCTTTATTTAATCAGTATATTTATGTATCATTATATGTTTGCTAAGATATCGATTCGTCAAAGGAGTTATAGAGGTAAAAATTAATTTTGTGTTAAAAAAAATTGCTTTAAAATTAGCCTCAAAATTTGTAGTTCGGTATGCTAATTCCTAGTGTGTATATATATATATATATCATTGAATATTTTTCTTGATAGAATAAAATATCTATTTTTTGTATGTTTACTTTTAAAAATAGGCAAATCATTATTGTAATTTATAAAACTATTCACTATTCATCTCTTTTTTTTTTCGAATTTATTATTTATAATTCTTTTCCTGGTATTTGTTCATTCCAAATTTATCTTCTAGAACCGCTGTCATTATCTTGAAATCAATAAATTAGTTTTGTTTTATTATTTTTCTTTATTATTATATACTTTTTTCGCTAACAATATTTTTTCCAGTAGCGAAAAAAAAAAAGAGTGTAATACTTTTTTTTTTAGTGTTTCGAAAATTAAAAATATTAGATGAATCACTCGTTTTTAAAGACTTTTAGACTTTATCAGTTTTTAATTTTAGCAATCAACATTTATTGTTTTAGGGTTTTTCATTTGAAATTTTATTGAAATTTAAGGGGATACGGTACCCTGTACTCATTTTATCTATTTATATATTTACATGAAAATGTTAACATGTACCCTACGCGAACACACATAAAATATACATTTCAGAAAAAGAAAAAAAAAAAAAAAAACAACATTATTTTTGAGCAAACACGCATCTGCATTAAAATTTAATTTAAGTGTAAAAGAAAATATTTATGTACTACTTTTACACATTTTTTGTTCTTGTATTCTTAGAATTGTTTCCCATGATTCTGTGCATGAGATTGACATTATGAGATACAGTGAAAATCGCTTATCACGAAACTGAGGAGACTGAAATATTTTTTCTTGTTAAAGGATATTACAAAAAAAAAAAAAAAAAAAGAAAACCTAAATATTCAACTGAATTATTACATTTTATTTACAAAAATATGTATGTATATGTATTTAATAAAACCAAACATTTACGTTATTTGCTCTCTTTTTTTAAAAAATAATTGTTGATACAATAGAGTTAGCAATAAAAAGACCTATACAGATTTCCGTTTTCGCCTTTTCTGTTTTTGACCTTAAGTAGCTCCATCTTTATTTTAAGTGAAATAGCTGTTTACTTTTCCCCTGTGCTCTTTGCTGTTGTGCTCACAAAGAGTAAAAAAAAAAATATTCTAAAACAGAAAAAAATAACGCGAAGCAAATTCATTGATTTTTACTCACAATGCGTTGTACTCGTCATCGAATTTCAAAGCCGACTGATGAGATGTTTTTGTGTGGCATTTGTAGGGATGGAGGGTGAAAGTATCTGTGACAAATAAAATTGGCTTGTGTCTCAAGCTATTCCGAGAATATTTTAAAGGCAAGTTAGCCTGTTTTCTACGAAACATATGAAACTACCTCTCGTTCACTTCACACCTCTTTTAAATTTCATCTGCGAGGCTGGTGTTTTCCGTATATTGTTCATTCTCAGAAGGGAAAATTTTTCTTGTTAAGCGATTTTCGTTTTGTGTTAAGAGAAAAAGTGTGCATGAAAATGCATGGTAGTTTGTCGGGACCGCTGCACCGTTTCGGGTTAATCGATATTTCGCGTTAAATGTATTTCACTGTATTTTTATTTTTAAAATTTTCTTTTGTGTCGGACACTATAAAAAAAAAGTAAATGACAGCTATATCTAATTTGGATGATTTTTGAATAAAATAACTATTTCACATAAATCCTTATTCATCGCACATAATCAATAAAGTTATACAAAAAAACCAGAAAAAGTTTCAGAATTTCATTTTGAATAAAAAAAAAAAAACATTGACATTTTAAATACACGATTATCGTGAAAAGTAAAAATCAGAGAAAAAGCCATTTAAGGTTTTAAAGATCAGTACAACAAATGAGAGACCCTAATACAGACATCACGTGATCTACTTTCGGTATTCGATTCGACATACTGCTAAACAACATTAAATAACTGTCTAAATAATATAGCTATAGCTATTAAATTTTGTACACATATTTTGAAAAGTTGCACAGCTAAAACGAAAATTCGATAAATGTATATATTTTTCGATTAAATGTTTTGATATATAATTTTAAATAATAAAAAAGCTTATCAGCGAGTTGAATAGTAATTTTCAAGTCTCGTAAGTTTAATATATCTTAGATTCTAGAAAAATGAAAATATAATTGCTAGTTATAATCCTACAATAGTTGTTTTAATGCAGTTATTCTACAACTCAGCTTAAAAATCTGTGGGTTTTTTTATAAAACAGATTAACATTGAAAAATAATAAACGCCGCGATGAGAGAAATTCTGAAAATATATTCCATAATTTGAAGAATTTTCCTCAAAAAGCATTAAAAATATTTAAATTCGCAAAAATTTATAAATGTTTATTTTTAAACTTATCATTTCGAAAACAATAGCTATTTTTAAAAAATAGCTATTGTTTATTTAAATAAAATTATAAATATATGATGATCATAAAATGCAATAAATAAAAACAATAATTATTATTTCAGTTTATTGTAACCAATAATTACTATATGTAAGACAATAATAATAAAAATTTTGTTCTCAGAAAATTTGTGTTTTTTATCCTAAAAAAAAGTGAAAATAAAAACTGATATTCCGATCTCTCAAATACAGTTAATACATAGTATCACTAAAATATGCGGTAAACATAGGTTGGGCGCATTTTCGCTTCCGCACAGAAATTTAAAAGAACCTAAATATAAAAATGAAACAAACATCAGTGGGGTTTTCCACAAGCGTCTCAAACAATCTTAAGTATTGCCTTGGGCGTTGTTCTCATATGTAACATCATAACAAGCCTCGAGCCTCAGTGTTAAGGTTGCCAGCTGAAATGGCGAAGTTTTCTGAATATGTTTCTCGTGAAATTAATTTCCGTATTTTGTAAAAATTTCGCGAATGGTTAGTTAATTTATTGGATGGAAATATTATTGGCAGAAATATTTAATTCAGCATTTTTTTTCCATTAAATTGATGACATAAAATTATTTATCATTAAAATCACTTTTTTTTTAAATCTGTAATCAAAATTGTTATTTTGATTTTTCATTTTGATCGTCTGCTATTATCGTTTTCGCGCCTTAATTGCAAGAACAAATTTTTGAAAATAATTTGTTTTCGTTTCTAGAAATCGTTTGGTTTACGGTTTTGGAATTTTTAATGGATGAAGTTCACATTTTATTTCTCATCAAAATAATTTTTTATTTTCTAAATATAATAGACATTTTCGAGCTGTTAGTTCTATAAAAATAATAGTCACGGATATAAAAAAAAATATCTTCTAAATATTAAAGAATTACAAAGCATACATATTACGTTTGAGTAATTCGATACGGCATTAAAACTGCTGTAATTATTACATAAATGTAGACACAAATTAATAAACTGAAACAAAATATAATTTAAAGAAATATATTGCACAAAAATGCTTTCAAATTAGCAAAGAAATTGATTTTATGGTAATTTAAGCGGATGCTATTATAATCAGCATTAGTCTAAAAAACACGGATTAAATTATCAAGCCAACTAAAGCAATATTAAAATGCAAAAATTTAATTTTTGCTTTTTAAAAATTAGCTTTTAACAATAGGCTAAATTCACGATGGTCACCTGATAAAGACAATCACGTGATCTCCATTCAATTCAAACTTGACAATAGATTTGAACTTGTTGTTCTATTTTTGTAAAATTTAAGAAAAATTTCAAATATTATTGTTGGGATAAGATGTTCAAATTATATATAAAACAGAGGAAAAAAACTCACCAAAATGTTTTTAAAAATAAAGAAAGTTCTCAAGTGTATTTTGGTTACTCATGCGGATTAGTGTTGATAAATATGTACTTTTTTCAAAAGAAAGTTTCTTCAAAAAGAAAAGTTGGCAACAGAGAAGTGAATTAACCGATTAGTTCAACACATGATTGTATTTATCACGTGACTATGACGTCACATGAATTTTTGCAATTATTCCTTTTTGCGCTTTTTATGAAAAGCAAATTTTATCAAGTTAGTGACAGTAATAATATCTGAATTAAAAGCAAATTCTTTTACTTTTTAATTTAAAAGAGCTGAAACTTTGCCAGGAATATAAAATCAATTTTTATTCGAAATTAATCATTTTTAAAATTAAATGCAAAAGCAAAAGCAAATCTTTGTTCTAAAATTTATCATGATTGTACTTTACGAAATATGTTTTTAAATAATGTATTTAAATAAAAATCCATAATATATATTTTTCTTTATACGAGTAAATTAAATATTTGAATCAAAATTAATGTATAAATGTTTTCATCTTCAAGTGCAGGAAGATTAATGAATAGATACGAGGTAATAAATTTGGGTTGAATCGAGCATAAAAGTGGACAAGCATGAAAATATAAATGAAATTCAGGGCAGTGAAAAATCAAAATAAACACAAATAACACCATTAGAGATAAAGCACAAAAATGATAAATGCGTTTAGTATGCAATGACCTTTTATAATCCATAGTAACCATTGATGAGATTCAGAAAAAGATCATAAAGTAGCTTTACATCTAAAAAGAAGAAAAAAAATATTGTATTTATTTAAAAAAAGGGTTTTCAAAATAGGTATGTAGGATTGATTTATTGTTTCTTAATGTCTTTACAAGGGAAAAAATGTTTTTGTTTACGCGCATTGCTATATTCAAAATACAGGGTGAGGGCAAATGATGGACCCAATTTTAAAAAAATCATATTATCGTAACTACTGCACGTATTGTGATACAGGAATATAGAGAGAAATGCAATGTTTTTTTCTCTATTATAAAAAACATACCGTAAAATCCGGCGCGCATAACGAACACTTTTAACACAAAAAATAAGATCGAAATTTACGGGTGTGCATTATACGCTGGGTATAAAAAGGAGAGCTTTACAAATAAAAAAAAAGATTCCATAGAAAAAATTCATATTTCTACATACCGTCAAATCCGGCGTTTTATACACACACCTATATTTTCAAGCTGCAGTTTTTAGGTATATTCGCCGTATAGCACGCACCCCCTTTTTTAAGAAAGGAACCGGAAATGTATGTGTGTACGTGTTCTGTGTTCGTATGTTTTAAAGCCATTTATTCGAGGTATTATTCCAAGTTTTAGAAAAAATTAGTATACTTCCAGAACTACAATCCTTTAAGTTCATAAGAAATGTCATTTTTTTTTGTATAAACAGTATTTCGATTTATGTAGAAGTAGTAATTTTTTTATGCAATCTTTTTTTTTTATTTGTTAAGCTCTCCTTTTTATACCCGACGTTTAACGCGAGCTCGTAAGTTTCGATCTTATTTTCTGTGTTAAAAGTGCGCATTATACGCCGGATTTTATGGTATATCGAAATACCGTTTATTCAAAAGAAATGACATTTCTTATGAACTTAAAGGATTGTAGTTCTGGAAGTATACTAATTTTTTCTAAGACTTGGAAAAATACCTCGAAAAATCGCTTTAAAACATACGAACACAGTGCACGTACATTTCCGGTTCCTTCCTAAAAAAGAGGGTGCGCGCTACACGGCGAATATACCTAAAAATTAAAAATTGCACTTGAAAGTATATGTGCGTGTTACACGCTGGATTTTACGGTACTTCCATACTTGGAAGTATACACGGTATACTTCTAACCTGTATTCTCGTGCGTTCCATACATTTTGTAGCATCACTCTATCAATGGTTCATAATGCTGCACAAATGCTTATTTGTCGTCCTCTGTTATTTATTGTATCAATTGCAAATGATACAGTTTGAAATTTAATTTTTTTTACTTAAAACTTTTCTATACTGTTTTCTGGGGCTTTCCAAGTTTACAGACGGCGACTCTCGTAGATTTCCGTGGACTTCGAACAAAACTCTGTCTCACCCTCTCCATTGCTTTGTCTGAGAAGCTTGGCCGGCCCTTGCTTTTCTTTTTACACAAGCAAACTGTTTTCTTAAATTGAAGATACCATCGCATCTCTAGTTCAGTGTTTCCCAAAGTGGTCTATGACGACCTGCAAGGGGTCCACGGCCGCGAAAAAATAATTTAGGGGTCCATGAGGTGCAAATGGGGGTCTACGATAGTAGTTTTCATTAAACCAGATCGTAATTTTAATTTTAAAAGGAAATTTAATCAAGTGGAAACCAAACTTACCTATTTAACAGACTTATCAACTAAATTGAATGAGGTTAATTTGCAGTTACAAGGTGACAGCATAAATTTTATTAAAACACGGACCACAATCCGGCCATTCTTGCCAGAATTAAGCAAAAGGAGTATAATAATGGATGTCGCAAATGTTTCCATTTTCACAATTGTCACAGACAATCTACCAGGAAAAAAGACGTTTTGACCTACGTCGAATATTTAAAAGCCCTTATCTTAGATTTTGAAGCTAGGATTGAAAATGTTCTGATATCAGGTTACAAGAAGTAGGCACTAGGATTAGGCACTAACGAAGATCTTTAAGTAAATTTTAGAAACGGATGTTAATTAGTTTAGCTTTAAAAAGATATATCTGTTATTTATTCCATATTATAGAATATCTTGAGAAAGTTTTTAATTGTTTTTCCGGTTGAGAAGGGGAGTTGCGGTGCGCTTGCCGATCTCCAAAACAACAACAAAAAAAAAAAAAAAAGACTAGACACTGTTAACCGAGGAGATATTTAGGGTTTCTACGATATTTTCAATCCCTTTTTTTTTTTCGGTTTCATTCAACATGTTTCAAAATTATTTAACACTGTTCCAAAAATAGATTCATATTTTAAAAAAAAATGAACGCTTTAATTAAAATTATTTTAAACTAGACAAATATTTAACAATTTTTAAAAGTAGAAAAAATGGATGTTTCTTAATATAACAATCAAAATATATATTTTTTAAAATCACTGCAATTATTTTTTAAAGACAAAAAGAAATGTTTAAAAGGTAAACTCTGCAATTTTGTTTTTAAATATAAACACTGCAATGCAATCAGTTAAAAAAAAATATAAACATTTATTCTAGACTTTTAAAATTAAAAAGGTATACGAAAAATATGTCTAATGAAGATATACCGTAAAATCCGGCTTATAACGCACACCTGTACTTTCAAGCTGCAATATTTAATTTTTAGATATATTCGCCGTATAACACGAGCCCCCTTTTTTTACGAAGAAGCCTCAAATGTGCGTGCGCAATGCTCTTATATTTTGAACATTATTACAAGCTTTAGAAAAAAATTAGAATATTTCTAGAACTACCACCTTTTAAGTTCATAAAGAATATCATTTCTTTTAAATAGGCAGTATTTTGATCTATGTAGAAGTCAAATTTTTTCTTGTCTCATCTTTTTTCATTTTTAAAAGCTCTCATTTTCATACCAGGCGTATAACGTGCACCCGTATTTTTCGATCTTATTTTCTGTGTTAAAAGTGCGCGTTATACGCCGGATTTTACGGTAATATGTGATAAGTCAAATGTATATTAATAATATCAAATAAAATTTCTTTCATAATGATTGTTCCAACTTCTAGTGGGACAACTATTAAAAACAATGCTAAGAATTAATTTATAAATAAACTGAATGAAAATTTTATTTTTTCGATACAATTTATTCTTCACAAAAGTCCATACTTTGACATCTTATTATTATCTTTCTAAATAATATTGAAAATATAAAATGGTGAACAATTTCTGTTGTTTTCAAAGATAAAGCTTTGTATAAACTTAAAATATGGCATTACATTAATAAAAAATTTTATTTCATTTAAAAGTAGCTGATTATTACGTATATAAAAAGAACTTAAAAAAATAGAAACAATGCACGGTTTACAAAAACTTTTTTCATATTTTTCTCTATTATATAGTAACTTATAAGAAGAGTGATATCTAATATACTACAAGGATTATTTAACAATTATCAAAAAATAATGGTCTAAATTCATGTGATTTTATAGTCACATGATAACGATAAACACGTACTTCCAGCCAATCAGTTCATAAATTCATCTGACGTCATAGTCACTCGGTTAATGCAATCACGTGTTTCAAGCTAATGGGCTAATGCATGTGACGTCATAATCACATGATAATGATAACCACGTGATTTTAGCCAATCAGTTCAAAATCTCATGTGACATCATAGTCACACCATAAAAGCAATCATGTATTTCCAGCTAATCGATTCATGCGCTTCTTTGTTGCCAACTTTTGATTTTTTTCAGAAAACTTTCTCTTAAAAAGTACAAATTTGTCAACAACAATAATGCACACACAGATGGACAAAATGCATTTTATTTAAAAATACATGCATAAAATAAGATTTTTTTAAAATTTTATATTTGTTTTTTTATATCATTTTAATATTTTTACCCAAGTTTTACAAATGGAACAAGTACAATTAGTTTGATGTCTGTTTTGAATACAAGGGAGAACACGTGTCTGTCTTTATCATGTGACGGTCATGAATTGAGCCCATTAGTTTATGCGCTTTGCTGTTACCAACGTTTGTTTTTTGCAGAAACCTTCTTTTAAAATGTACATATTTGTCAATAATAATAATGTATATAAGTAAACAAAATGCACTCGATTCAAAATAACACGTATAGCATATATACATAAATTAATTTTGAAAAATTTTAACATCCTTACGCAATTATCAAATTTGTAATTTATTGTATTCGTATTTGTATTTTACAAGTAGAACAACAAGTACAAGTTCTAATGTCAGTTTGTTTTGAATTCAGTGGAGAACACGTGATTGCATTTGTCATGTGACCCTCAAATTTAACCCATTATTAATTTGAAACATAAAAAAGAAACAGTAGCGCGCACAGAAGTTTTCCAGGAGGGGGTTCAGGGTCGAAAGACCACCATCCTTGTATCATGCTCCTTTTGATTTTGTCGATTTGAGGGAACAAAAAACAGTAAAAAACTATTATTGAATAAATAATTACTATTAATTAATGAAATTAATCATTAAAAACAAACATTTAATTAAATTTTACGTATTATATACTTAAAATTATAATCAATCGGGGCAAAAATCAAGGGCTGTGGGGGGTCTGGACCCCTAGGACACCCCCCTTGTGTGCGCCACTGAAAACAAATATATGCAAGCAAACAAATAAAATAAAAAATTTTTACTTCTAGCGGAAGAAATGATTAATTTTAAAAGAAAATTAATGTTTTAATTAATTTTCTCCTACTGGTTCTTCATCCCTCACCGTTCAGTTGTTATTTCGAAAAATTAAACACTAGAAGGATCAAACCTCACGCATTTAATATCACTAACAACATCTGTTTATTTTGCGACTTTAATTAAGCGATAAACAGCCAAATCCGGCAAACGTTTTTATTTTCTTTCTTCGTCATCGCTTGGCGTGTTTTTCGCGGGAAACTGAAAAATGCCCTGCGGTCGAAAACTGCACGCCGATCTCACACCTGAGGCAAACAATAACATCGCAATTCCGCTACAAATAAAATAAAAAGCACATTTACTATAAATCACCCTGCCAACATCGAAAATCGAATGACTGCAACTTCAAACATCGATAAAATCGAAGAAAACGGTGAGATTTTAGTAAGTGTGGCTACAGGTGGTGAAAATATTTTTCTCCATACTTCGGTTTTGCAGTTTGCCGCCGTTTTTCGTTAAGTTATGCAAGCTCACCGCTAGAGGTCAGGGTTTGCTTTTTTCACTGGTAGAAGAGAAAAAAAAATTGGTTTTTCTCTCTTTCGTTTCGGAATGCCTTCACGTACGCGGGTAAAATCAAAA
Source organism: Trichonephila clavipes (assembly GCA_019973935.1). Lineage (NCBI taxonomy): Eukaryota > Metazoa > Arthropoda > Arachnida > Araneae > Nephilidae > Trichonephila > Trichonephila clavipes. The sequence goes on from BMAU01021268.1 coordinate 15,322, forward strand.
TTGAGGAAAAAGCGCAGAGCTCTTTGCTTGTCGGAGCAATGTTCGAGAATCGTTTCTTTCATTCAAAAGTTCATGTATAACCTATTTTTTTTCGATTTTGCTTCTTTGAATTGTTGTTAAAAAGTTTGAAACTAATATAATCAGATAGATATAACATTTCTGGGAGTTAAGAAAAAAAAATGTATGTTGATTGATAGTATTTTTTGCAGGCTGTCTCACTCTCACTCAATTTCTCAAAAAAACTGGAGAAAAGCATTTAGGCTGTCTTCGGTTAATGCTAAGGAATAGGACCTGAAATCGGAATATTTTTTCAGATATTAAAGTGCTCAAACATTAATATTATATTCTGGCTTCGCGATCCTGTTGAAAATCGCTTATATTATCATATTATTCCTTTTTTTTCCGAGTTGACGCTTTTTTTCTTTTATAAAATGTGTTTCGCAATTTTTCTCCTATACCATAATGCTAAATGAGCTCTCCCTTTACACGTTAACAGGAAAAATTAATTATTTCTGGAATAATTTGAAATTTTAATAACGCTTTATCATAAACAAATGTATGAGTAATAAAACTACAAATTTTCATGAAAATAGAAATCGCGTTTAGTTCAAACTCTTGCACATTTGCCGAAAGCCTTAAAGGATAACTTTATCTCATTAAAATGATTTTAAAACTAAACGTGCTTACAGTTATAGGTTATGGGAAATTAGCACAATAAATAAATTGAATAGACAAAAGGCCCAAAATAAAGAAAAATGGTTAAAACCTCCGTTTCGTAAATGTTATAAAGGCAAAAGACCAGACCAGGGCTTTCTTTAACTCTTCCTTGCGACAGACTGCCCAACACTTGCCAGTGGGCAAGGATTTTCTGGAGGCAATAAGGTTTCCTATTTGCCCTAAATGCCAGCTAGAACAGGCTTTAACTCGGCACTAGGGTTACTTTTCCGGGTTCCCGGGAAATTATAAGATTTCTGTACTTTTTCTATTCCCGGGAATCGCCGGGACCAAAACACGATGGAATAGTTTGTTGGCAATGCTTGAAAGATTTTTAAAAATAAAGTTAGCAACTTTAAATGCATTAATTGACATTAAAGAAGAACAAATGATGGCCAGTGTAGAGTTGGAAACTGTGACTACAATTGTAGCAGGCTTGAAACCAGTAAAAATCGGCTTAGAAAAATTATGCAGTGGAAATGGAGCTTTGCTAACTGCAGAAGGTGTATTTTCTTTAGTTATTGAAGAATTGAATAAACAAATTTCAGAATTTTCGAAAAATATGAAATCATCTCTAATCTAAAGAATTAACGAGAGACGCGACGTTAATTTAATAGAATTAATGCAATACCTGAATTTTGGGAGAAAATACGAAGCAGCTGCAGTTACTGTCGATATTTCGCGATTGCTGAGTAAAAATTGTTTGGTTAGACAAGCCCAAATGAGAGATAGGGACAAGGCTTTTTTGCGAAGAAGAGGAATCAATATCCAACTCTTCACACTCAAAACAAGAACGCATGGAGATTTTGAAAGAAAAACCTCTGACGTTGGACGAAAAATTAGAGAAAGCAATTTACTCTAAAACAAAAGTTTTATATTGTTCAACGAAGAAAAGTATGAGTTTCAAAAAAATCATGAAACAAGAGATGCAGTTGTTCGACTCGACTAAAAATCCTTCACCAAACATTATAAAACTATGTGAGGCTTTAAAAACAATTCCTCCAACATCAGTTGAAGCCGAGAGAGCATTTTCTGCTGCCGGATTGTTCGTCACAAAGCTTAGAACTAGGCTGAGTGATAAAGGTATAAAAATTGCTTATGCTTTCTGAAATCCTATTTTAAAAATGAATAATCAATTTGTTATATATTTTTTGTGTTTTTTTAGCTCATTGTATAAATAAGTATTAATTTTGGAATTTCTTTGTATCCTTATTTTATATTATTATTATTGATTTTATTTAAAAATAACTTGCTATTTTAAATTTTTAAAAATTTTGATGTATTCCCGGTAACGACAATTACATTCTCGGGATTTCCCGGGAATGGAAAAAAACCCGGGAAATCAGAAACCTTATTCAGCATATCTTAGACTGGACTGGGAAGGTATCCATGATAGTGTCTAGTATCGGACTTAATTAGAGTCAACCGTTTCACTGATCTGATTTGACTTTGTCTAACCAGATGGGAGATTAGTAACAACAGCAACAACAATCTGAATAAAACTGCCACTACTTTATTTAACTTATATTTATTGACTTTTATAGCCAATTGATACCTTTTCAGAGATGCAAAGTTAATTCATGAATGCAATTATTTTAAAAAAGTGCGTCCTTACCGTATCCTTTGCTCACAAAATACGACTTACGAGACAAACACGAGCGAGTACAAGTCGGTTGTGACATCGTCGATTGTTGTGAATCCCATCTTTCGATTCACGATAAGTTTTATGGTTTCACCAGCTGTTGAGGGACAAGTACGATGTCTTCGATTGTTGTGATCTCACACCCATCGATTGTCCCTGAATTTTTACGATCCACCAGCTGTAAAATGACCAGTGCACGTGGCTATGGGTCATTGTTTATTGTTTGTCATGGGATCCGTGACGACCCTCTGACTGAAAGTCATAATGGACATAGGAGTTCCTGCACCCATTGATAATAGACGAAGCCTATCTAACGGAGAACACTGTCGCCTATGCAGATGATTAAAGAATGGCTCTAAGGAACAAAGACAGTGCGATGAACAAAATGTCCAGATGTCGAACGAGAAATCTGGCGCCAGTACATTCCAGACGGGGCAGAGAGTGTGATTGTGAGTTCCGTACGCGAATAGGACTAAGGAGGCCGTGGGCAGAATTTTGTGGTCTGCGAATGATAAGTGACGAGGGGCATGTTGTGGACCCACCCCTGTTGTTTAAAAGGATCTTTTTTTAGGAGAGAAGAGCTTAGAGAACAGAGGGAGGAGACTAGGGAGGCCAAGATACTTTTGTGACCTGCCAATAAGAAGGGGCGTGTTGTGAACACACCCCTGGTGTTTAAAAGGGTTCTTTTTGAGGAGAAAGAGAAAAAGAGAGGGAAAAAATGGAAAATAGACGAGAGAGAGAGAGGAGCCCGGCCTTGGATTGAGAAAAAGGGCTTAATCCGAGATTGGAGTGGAAAGAGGTTGAACGCCGGCGGCGTTGAGAATAGAATATGGACTGACTGCACCGGCTTGGCATATGAACTGAATTCTTTTGCTTCACTAACAAATTGTTTAGCAAATAAAGAATGCTTTTATATTATATTAGGCTGTAACATTTTTTTATACTAGCTATACACGACGTTACACGGTCATGAATAAAATCAATAATAACACCACTAGCGTAGCTAGTCCTGTATCCAAGTTCCTTGGGGGGAATCCTTCTAAGAGCTCCTTAATATGTTGTGATTTTTTCATTACACGTTTTGGGGGCCTCATATCATTGATACGGCGGTAGCTACGCCCCTGCGTAACACCATCTCGAATTTATTAAATTTTCAGTTCAGTTAGAATTGTTCTCGGTCGATTATTATCGGTGAAATTTCTTCTCCTGCACGATTCTTTTAAGGTATTCGACTACGTTCGGAACCGTGATTTTGCAAAAGCGTATAATTGGATAATTTTCATGATATTTAGTGTCACTCACAGATTAGAATACATGTATTAAATTGTTTTAAGGGCATTTTAATAAAATAATTATTTAAATATAATATTTTGGCAAAAAATTAACTTAGAATAATCTTTTTTCCAAATGTTCTCCTTTTGTGAAAAATGCTTCTATTATAATAATATTTTGACTGTATATAGATCAGACCTCTGTACAGAGGCTCAACTAGAATTTTTGATATGTATCACTTAGAAATGGGTTTATCCATGTTTTACGACAACAGAAGGGAGAAATTTTAAGAAAAAAACGCCGATAATTATTTCAATGGGTGGTAACTCTGAAAATAGTGTGAATTTTTCAAAGATCAAGTTCAGACTCTCTGGAGAAGTCTTTACTTTATATAAGCAAAATATTATTATTTTGGAAGCATTTTTTATAAAAGGAGAACCTTTGGAAAAAGGTAAATTATAAGTTAATTTTTTGCCAAAATATTGTACTTAATTTTTTTTTTTTTGTCAAAATGTCCTTAAAACAATTTTATGCATGTATTCTAATCTAAGTGACACTAAATATCACGAGAATTATCCATTTATGCACTTTTTTAAAATCACGGTTCCGAACACGTAGTCAGATACCATAAAACAGTGTTCCACAACCCGCGGACCGGTATCGGTCCGTGGATCAAATACTACCGGTCCACACAAGAAACATTTAATTATTTTTTTTTTATTTACTTTGGTGTATTTTTCTTCGGTTTTGGCTACTTTTTATGAAAATCACTTAATATTCCTCGTTAAATCAATTTATATTAATTTTTTGGAGTAGCTATATTTTATTCAGAAGTCATGATTAAATACAATTAAATTAAAATTACAAAATCAAAACAGTATAAAATATAAAAAGGCAACATCCTCCCCTTCAGAGGGCCGCGGTAAAATTAACAAGTGTTGACCGGTCCGCGGTGATAAAAAGGTTGCGGAGCATTGCCTTAAAATACCTGTATTATTTGAACATTTGAGACTTCAATAAGACATCTTCATTAAACCGGACATCCAAATATGCTAAATTTCGATATATTTAATATTTTAATTCGATAAAAATTTAATAATTATTCACCTTGGAGCTACTAGGTACTTAGTGTTTACTTATTTGCTCTAGAGACTAAATATTTAAACGCGTGTGTAAAAAATAGAGCAATGCCAAACGATTCTTTAAATTTTAAATAATTTGCCCTGGAAAAATATGTAAAAAAATCGTCTGTCGCTTATAAAAATATTTCTTTTATATTTGATGATTTATATTCTATTTTGAAAAAATGTAAAATACTTTATTAAGAGAGCATGCTGTGAAATTTTAAAGTAAAATTCTTTTCCCTGAATGATGATAACATGAACATAATAGATACAAAGACATACATCAAAATAACTTGAAATGCAGAGCGCGTGCTTTTTTTTTCTTTTTACTTTTCAGTTGATTGATTGATTGAATATTAACGTCGCACTGTTCAGCTACACGAGGGCTTTTTGGCGACGGACCACGTAATTTTGAACCATGGTCAAGTGACGTGGACGACACCTGAGCTGGCACCCCCTCTCTAACTACCACACCACACCAACGGGAGGACGTTTCAGCTCTCGACAGATTTAACGTGCATCGCTGCCCTACACGGCGGGTCTTTAGTGGTACTGGGCTCGAACCTGTGACAAAAGCCACAGTCCGATACCTATACCACTCGGCTACCGCGGCCACACTTTTCAGTTGAAAATGATTGCAAAGGAGACATTGAGCTTTTTTTTTGTCAAAACACAATAAAACTACCAAAAGTGAATAGAAAAATTACCCGCCTTTAATTTTTTAAGTGTGTAGTTTTGTCTGTAGAATACGTAAAACATGTTTTATGAACATTTTGTATTTCACCCAAATATTATATCCATATTTTTCTTTTTTTAAAAATTTTTTGTTAAAATTTGCTCAGTTTTGAAATTAAATAAATATGTGGCTTTTCTACTTCAAAATGAATCCATGACCGAGTAATTTCAGAAATTTATTAATCATTATGGTTCAGAGGCGAACACAAGGGGGTCCTGGGCGTCCGGACCCCCCCTCCAAAGCCCTTGATTTTTTTCCGATTGATTATAATTCTATGTTTATACGTAAAATTTAATTAAGTATTTGTTATTAATGATTAATTTTATTAATTATGCTAATTATTTATTCAATAATTATTTTTTACTGTGTGTTGTTCCCGAAAATCGACAAAATCAAACGGAGCATGATACAAGAATGGTGAACTTTTGACACCGGACCCCCCTCCCCCCTGAAAAATTCCTGTGCGCGCTACTGTTATGCTTACATATAAGGTTATTTATTTTAATGATAAAACTTTGTTTTTTATATGCAATCCAATCCTATTTCATTTAATCACTGAAAATTAAATTTTTTTAAAAAAGAATGTGCACAAATAAGGTATAAAAGAGAGTTTATGGTGAAACACAGAAAGGCGAAAATTTCTCTGGCCCATTCACAGTATTCAACGGGGAAAATATCAAAAAGCTTAAGTATTTCTAAAAATATATGCATAAATCTTTAAATTGATATAGTGCATTATACGTTCCAATGAACTCATAACGTAGGGTGCGTGAAAAGCATGACTACACTTTTAAAAATTAAGTAGATTTTCATTTCCGGTTTTTTATGTTCTGTAAGGAAAAAATTAAAGTTTCTGTTGAATGAAATGTAAATTATATAAATATATATATATATATATATATGTGTATATATATATGTGTATATATATATGTGGGGAGGAGACAACAAGGGGTCCAAGACATTTGTCTTTCTTCAGATTTATTTTAAACTTAACAAAAATTAATTTAAAAAAAGGTAGCTATTCTACAATTGAATTTACATGATGTGTCGACGGTAACGCCTGCTCGCGTACCTCAGTCTTTCTCTGCTCTCTTTCAATAGTCAAAGTTTCAGTTTTAGTTTTGATTAACTGCGCCTGCGCGCGAAGACTGCGTGCTTTGCTAGAGATTCCAGTAGATGACGATTCCACAACGGCCAGCCTGACTGTACGCTGTCCGCAGCGGTACTTATTCCTTTTTTTTTTCATGGAGACCAGAGGAGAATCTGAAACATACAAAAAAAGATGGAACAGACAAGGATTATACAAAAAATACACAAAAATTTAACATAGCATAATTTTGCTGAACTAGACAGTTTCTCCCCACATCTTCATGTGGTCTGCTGCTGTGGATGTAGTATTGGCCCAATATCATTCAACGATATTGGAGGTTCTGGAAGAACAGAGAGAACAATTTCCCCATCATGTGAAGGCACCTCTTCGACATCCGGAAGGTTCAACAGGGAAACATTGTGTTTCACAGGCATGGCATGATTCTGAGATGACGATAGTACGGTAGGAAAACCAGAGTTGGTAACCACAACGGTATTGTAGGTTTCTAAAACAGAGGACGACGTGTACGTTACCGACTGAGAGTTAAGCTCTTCTTTGGTTGAACGCATCGATATTTTCCTCTCTAGAGTTCTGGACGTCTGTTCAAAACGATCGCTCTTTTTCTTCCGTTTCCACTTCCAGGGCTTGAAGAGCCTCCGGAGCATCGCAAACCGACTATGTTTACTCTCCATAGGTGAAGGATACCGATCTTTCTCAGTTTTAGAATTAATTTTGCGGTAATCAATACAGATTCTTAAATTACCATCCTTTTTCTTACACAATACTATAGGTGAACAATAATCGGAAACATTTTCTTTTATAATACCCTGTTGTAACCAATCATCAATTTGATCGTTTACCTGTAATTTCTCAGAACAAGATAGACGTCTGGCTTTCTGACACACAGGAATATCATCTTTTAATATAATATTCATTTTTAACTTAGTACACTCTTAATTTTATTAGGTTTATAATTCTTAATTAGAGAACTTAAATCATTTCTAATATTAAAGTTTTTAACATGTGACAAATCATAACTAGAGTTTTCTATCACATTTGCAACAGATAAAAAAGAAAAGGCACCTAAAGAGGATTCACTTTCATTCAATAAAACATCGCTCTTTGCGTGGCTTAGTTTCTTTATTTCAGTATATACACTGGGATGTATAATAAATTCTTCGGTCAAGGTCGGTGATATTGCCGTTCGAACACTCAAACTAGGAGAGTGCTGAGTAAGAGAAATATTTATGGGTTTAACTTCTACCATACGCTGTTCGCCAAAACATGAGCTTAATGTTATTATTTCTTCGGAAGGTTTGTTCACTCTAATTAGTGAGGAATTTAGAACTGGCATCTGGCAACCTGAATCAATCAAGGCTGTTACGGGCTGATTTTCCACAAAAATGTTTACGTATTGGAGTTGTGCGAACTCATCGCTTCTTTGTTTTTCGCTCTTGATTTTCAAACTATTCGCGTTTTTTCTATTATGGATGTGAGATTCTTTAGGCTTAAAACGCTTCTCACAATCTCTTGCGTAATGAGATGAATCACCGCATATATAGCACCATATAGCTATGGTGTCCGTACTCTCCACAGTACCGTCTAGAGCCTCAACAACTCTTATGAGATCCTCTTTAAGAGCGTTTTTATACATTTTAGAAAAAATATGGAAAGATCCTACCTTTTTTTTTCTAGCTCCCTTGTTGCTCGCACGTACGATGTATCCAATAATTGAAGAAAAACGTTGATTCCACAGATCTCACCTCTTCGCAGGTCATATCGTTAGATGAAATATAGTTCAATAGTTCCGGCCTCTACACAGGCGGAATATTCACACTGGGTTCGAATGAAAAATTCAACCTCTACACAGGTTATATTGTTAGACGAAAAATAATTCTTGAAATTATTAATAGGACACCTCTTCGCAGGTGTTAAGTCAATAGTTCCAACCTCTACACTGGCGGAATATTCAGGGTTCGAATGAAAAATTCAACCTCTACACAGGTTGAGCCAAGTTTCCAAAAGATGGCGGCGCGTCTCCTCCACGGGCGCTTTTGTTCACGCGTTCCAATCTTTGATCAAAATCGAAATTTTATCGATCCCGGCCGAACCCCCATAGTTTGTGGGAGACAACAAGGGGTCCAAGACATTTGTCTTTCTTCAGATTTATTTTAAACTTAACAAAAATTAATTAAAAAAAGGTAGCTATTCTACAATTGGATTTCCATGATGTGTCGACGGTAACGCCTGCTCGCGTACCTCAGTCTTTCTCTGCTCTCTTTCAATAGTCAAAGTTTCAGCTTTAGTTTTGATTAACTGCGCCTGCGCGCGAAGACTGCGTGCTTTGCTAGAGATTTCAGTAGCTGACGATTCCACATACACATATATATATATATATATATATATATATATATATATATATATATATATATGACATGTTTTGAATCAGAATCAGACTTAATTTTAAAAAGGAACTTTATTCAATCATTTCTACATCTCTTCTGTTGCTAAAAGCAGAGAGAAAAAAGTACGCCACGGGATGTTTTAAGTGGGTTAACACTTAAATTACAGATGCGGAAAGTATCGCGAATTTTATCATTGTATTTGAAAGTTAATGCTGACATATAGGGCTATTAAATATAACGATCTGGAATTAGACATGTTTATTGTCTAGGCCATATGTTCGGAAGAAATACAGGCATGATTAGTTTGATACTTGAAGATGAAATGAAAAGTATGAGTTAAGTCCTAGTTAGGGAACTTGATTTTTAATCTAATTTAATTATCCTTACACACACACACACACACATATATATATATATACGTGTCTCAACGTCCCCATTTTCTCGTATCAAAATGGTTTCCCTGCAAGAGCAAGCGCAAGTTGTAGCGGGATTTATAGAATCTAAATCTACGACACATGTACAGCTTAAATAATGGGGCACTACCACACTGGAGTTCGGAAATGAGAAAAAGCTCCCTGGGCGATGGATGGAAAGAGGAAGTCCAATAGCGTGTCCATCTAGGACATAATATCTTTGTACTTCTTATTGTAGGGATACGTGAAAAACATTGTTTACCTATATTCAATTAGTGACACAGATGAAATGAAAAGTCGAATTGCATTGGCTATTCGTTTTATTGATCCTACAATACTTCATAGCACGTCTTAGGACTTTTTGAGACCTTGGGCCCCTACCAGTGGTGCTCCCAAGGAGGGGGAAGGGGTCCCGGTACCGGATCGCCCCATATATATAATTGATTTTTTCCCGATTGTATATAATCCTCTGTATATTTTATACGTAAAATTTGAATATTTTTATTAATAATTAATTTGATTAATTAATGCTGTTTGCGCCTCTGGCCCCCATCCAAAAGTAGGCCCTGGGCTCTTGCACAAGTGTTGGCCCCACCTGTGACCCTTAAAAATAGACACTAAATAGAATACGTTGCCAAATACTCGAACAAACAATAACTCGAAACAAATAAATGTGCATGACTTACAATCGCACAAACCGTCTCGGCCAACTGCTGCCTTTTGACTGAATGAGTAATGATAGTGTATGGTGTTAAGCAGTGGCGCACACAAGGGGGGGGCTGGGGGTCCGGGCCTCCCCCCAAAGCCTTTCATTTTTTTCCCGATTGATTATAATTCTAAGTATATAGTACGTAAAATTTAATTAATTACCTGTTATTAAGGATTAATTTTATTAATTAATGCTAATTATTTATCCAAAAATTAGTTTTTTACTGTGTTTTGTTCCCGAAAATCGGCAAAACCATAAGGAGCATGATTCAAGAATGGTGAACTTTCCACCCCGGCCCCCTCCCCTTGAAAAATGTGCGCTACTGGTGGTAGGACTAGTCCTGTACGTGGACGACGATCATTACATGTAACCCAGTGGATATATCATCAGAAATTCCCAGTTTTCGGAGAATACAACCGGAAATAACATTTGATTGTTGAAATTATTTGAATTCTGATTTTATTAAGGCTAAGTTGAGACTAGACGAGGCCCCTATTGTGGTGGAGGCCCTGGGCCCGGACCCAGCTGGCCCATGCCTTAGGACGTCCCTGCCCACAAGTCTCGTATAGACATGATGGGTTGTGCGCACATTGAAATCGTGCAGTAAAGTTTTGTAAAAAAAAAAAAAAAAACTTATGTTTTCTTTATGGAACAAACAAAGAGTTAAAAAAAAGAAACCCGTGAGTGTATATCTTTATTTATTTATTTTTTTAATTAATAGTTGCACTTTCCGGGCACCCCATATAATTAAAAATATAAAAAAAATCAACATTTTTTTTTCTTCTCATTTTCGAAGAAATCACTAAAATTTATTTCAGATTAGCTGAACGATATAATTTTATTAATGATTAATTTGTAACAAATGGAAACAATGTCTAAACAAGCGAAGTAGAGCGATTTTAAAATCTTGTTTAATTCCCGATTTCCCCATTTTAGTTATGTTTATCTATAAGCCGGGTTTGCAACTTAATATTTACCACGTCGGACAACAGCAGAGTGGCGCAGTGGAAGCGTGCTGGGCCCATAACCCAGAGGTCCGTGGATCGAAACCACGCTCTGCTAGATATACTTTTTACTATATCTTTTCTAGAATAATTTAAATAAAATTGCGAAGCATAATTTTTCAGCAAAATAATATTTAATCCTTAATTTTTGTAAATCGCTTTGGGAATATTATTAAGAAAAAGGTATTTTTAAAAAAATTCTCGGCTGAAATGTTAATATACTTAAAAATAAAAAGCATAGTAAAATGAATACAAATAAAAAAAGAAATTCTTTTAATTAGAAACACTTTTTTCTGGATTTTGACAAAAGATTTTGCTGTGTCATAATCAACCATTTGCAAATGCAATTATGTGTAAAGACTTTATGAATGAAATAAAAAGCTTCGAGAATATAAATATATATATATATATATATTTCAGTTTTTAAATCTCATAAAGAAGTTTGTTTTATTTATAATATCAAGTTATATAGTTTTTTAACTTTCGCTATATATTTCATTGACATTTTAAACACCAAATATTTTTAAATATATAAAAGCAAAGAGAATGATTGTATCTTTGTACATTAAAAAAAAGCTAAATTAAACCAAGAATTCATCTTAAAGGCTCCAAAAAAAAAGACTATAGATTATTTTAATTTTAGGTCTGTTTCGATCATTGAAGAATTTTGCTTCGATTGATATGTTTTAAAATTTAATATTAATCGACGATTTTAAGATAAAATTTATTTTAAGAGTACGATTTTTTAAATTAAAAAAAAGTAATAATATTTTAAAATTTACCTCGTTTACAAGTTTTGCTGAGTTTGAAGAAAAACATCAGTTTTAGAAAAATTATAGTATTTAATATTTCATTTCGTTTTTGAATTAACCACATTTTAAAATTTTACTTAGAAGTTAGAAAAAAATGTAATGATAGATCAAATATAAAGTTCATAAAGTTTTCTAACTTGGAAAAATTATAAATACTTTAATAAGAAGATGGTGAGGAAATATATATATATATATATATATATATGTAAAGTGTATATGAGAATTTCCACAAGGTTCGATGACTTTTTGCAATTGCGTTACAGTTTACTTTTTTATTTTTTATTTATGAATAATTTAAATTTAATTTGATTATTTTTTCTAAATGGTGCGGTTTTTTAATTGTTATTTGAAACTTACAAGTTTTTAAAGGGAACAAATTTCTAAGAGAGAAGATATTTTTAACTCCATAATAACGTTAGTAGTAAATTAAAATTACAAAAAATTAATTAAAATTTCATGTTTATTTGTAGCTATATTAACTAAATATGTCGTAGGCGGACTTAATTGAATATTTTAATGAAAAATTTATCAACCGTTTTCATGTTCACTTTCATAACTCTTAGTAAGTTTCTCTGCTTTGAACATAGATGGCGCTGCGTGGTTGATTTGAGGCCAAACTTCATGGAGAAATTTTCCTTTTTAGATATTCAAGAAGTTCGTGTAGCAAATATTGCACACATATAAAATCGATTTTAACATGATTTTAATATTGAAATTTCTATGAGAAAAAGGCATCAATTTAATAATTAATTCTTGAATAATTAATTTCGAATCTAAAACAGAATGAAATGTGAATAAATAAGGATGCCACCAGGGCTTAACTGAAAAGCGATTGGTTGTAATAATATCAAATAACCGATTTTAATTCTTTACTAAATATAAACTAGTAAAAATATATTTAAACCTGTTTATTTTCTATCCAATTATTTTATACAGATATTTACCAATTGTTTTTCCTAATAATAAATGAGTAAGAAAAAAAAATAGCAACACCCCGAATTATATATAGTAATACACCGAACCAGTGGCGCACACAAGGGGGGTGTCCTCGGGGTTTGGACACCCTCCATAGCCCTTGATTTTTCTTCGATTGGTTATAATCCTATGTATATATTACGTAAAATTTAATTACGTATTTATATTAATAATTAATTTATTAATTAATGCTAATTATTTATTCGATAATTAATTTTGTATTGCTTTTGATCCCGAAAATCGACAAAATTATAAAAATATGTCGGGCGGCGTATTGGAGAATGATAAGAGAATGGTGGACTTTCGACCCTGGACCCTTCCCCCACCCCCCATGAAAAGTTTTGTGTACGCTGCTGCCCCGAACTTATACGCGATAAGGGAATGGAGACGAAAGAGAATAATAATTTAGAAAACAATGTTTAATAAAATCTTAAATAACACTACAAAATCGCAAACCGAACTTATTTTGATTTAGAAGATTTTGTAAAATCTAACAAAGTAATTTGACGACTGAAAGAGATTTTTTGAAGTAAAGCTTCTTAGCGCTCGAGAGTGAATGAGAAATTTGCCCAGTTTTGCATAACAGTGAAAAAGCGAACGGAAATAGTCTCCCCGCCCCCCTCCTCCCCCCGAATCGTCATCATGATGACATCAAAATTTCAAAAAATTTAAAAACAAATTATTTTTAAACAAAATCAATAATAATTACATTAACATAATTAACATAATATAAATTCAAAAATTATTACTTATTTGTATAATTAGCTAAAAACACACAAAAAAAAATATAATAAATTGATTATTCATTTTTGAAATAGAACTTCGGAAAGCATAAGCAATTTATATACTTTTATCACAGCCTAGTTCTGAGCTTTGTGATGAATAATCCGGCAGCAGAAAATGCTCTCTCGACTTCAACTGACATTGGAGGAATTGTTTTTAAAGCTCTTCAAATAGTTTTATAATGTTTGGTGATGAATTTTCAGTCAAGTCGAACAACTGCATCTCTTGTTTCATGATTTTGTTGACACTAGTACTTTTTTTAGTTGAACAATATAAAACTTTTGTTTAGAATAAATGGCTATCTCTAATTTTTCGTCCAACGTCAGAGGTTTTTCTTTCAAAATCCCCATGCTCTCTTCTTCTGAGTGCGAAGAGTTAGATATTGATTCCTCTTCTTCGCAGAAAAGCCTTGTCCCTTACACATTTGGGCTTGTCTAACAAAACTATTTTTACCAGGCAATCGCGAAATTTCGACAGTTACTGCAGCTGCTTCGTATTTTCTCCCAAATTTCAGGTATTGCATTAATCCTATTAAATTAATGTTGCGTCTCTTATTAATTCTGTGGTTTGAGAATATTTCATATTTTCTGCAAATTCTGAATTTTTTTTCGTTTAGTTCTCCAATAATGAAAGAAAATACACCTTCTGCAGTTAGCAAAGTCGCGTTTCGACTTCATAATTTTTCTAAGCCAATTTTTACTGGCTTTAAGTTCCAGTTTTTAGGTCCCAGTTTCAAACTCTACATTGACCGTCTTTTGTTCTTATTTAATGTCAACTAATGCTTTTAAAATAGCCGACTTTATTTCTAAAAATCTTTCAACTTTTTCTGCAAACTATTCCAGCGTGTTTTGGTATCCAAAGAAACCATCTTTTCATCAAACCAGCAATTCCCGGGAAATCCCGGGAACGCAGTATAATTCCCGGGAATAGAAAAAGTACAGAAATCTTAAGATTTCCTGGGAATCCGGGATCCCGGGAAAGAAACCCTAGACAGCATGTTACTATTTAACGAAATAAAATTAATTAAACGTAAGTATTTACAATATATGTACATTTAAATAATCTAGAAGGGAGCAATGAAGACGTTCGCGCACACACACACACACATATTCTAAAGCTACACGACGGCTATTGGCGACAGGCCTTGCAATTTCAAACCGTAGTCAAGTCAGCAGAGCGATACCAAAGTGGCATCCCATTCTTCAAACTTTTAACAGTACGTGAATGGAAGAACTTTGAGCCTCAAAAGATTTAATTTGCGTCAGTCAACTACGCTTACTACAAGTTCAAAAAACGTCAACTACGAGTTCACAACCAAGAACACATTACGTTGCTCATTTTAAAAGGGAAGCTATATATATCCTTTATTATATCGTAAAATCTGGAGTATAAACACGCACTTTTAACGCAAAACGGGTGCACATTGGGAACGGACCAGTGGCATAACCTACACCCCTGTAATGTACGGCGGACCCAATGAATCTAAGGCGCCTTAAGGGCCTGACTGACGCTAAGTACGTATTTGGGCTTGGAGCCAAAAACCTGACTTTGCAGGGGTCCCTAATATTCTCCGTTACGTCACAGCAACTGACCCAGTAATTTTGAGCCGTGATCAAGTGACGACACCAAAACTCTAACACCTCCTTCTCCAATCTTCACACCAAGCCAATGGAAGGACTTAGAGCCCGACAGATTTAACGTGCACCTTACTACACATCGCGTCTTCTGTGGCACTAGTCTCGAACTTTTGACACGTCGCTCATGAGTCCGTGACCATGATCACCAGGCTACCGCGTATTATTTATACCAAAGCAAAAAAAATTTGGATACTTATCTGTTGGAGGATCAAAAGTTCACTAATAAGTACCGTAAAATCCGGCGTACAACACTCACTTTAAACACAAAAAATGAGATCGAAATTTACGGGTTCGCGTTATACGTCGGGTATCAAAAAGATCGCTTTAAGAATAAAAGGGATAAGCATAAAAAAAATTAGATCTCGTCACATATCGAAATACTGTTTATTTAAAAGAAAAATATCATGCCTTTGAACTTAAAGATCACAGTAGTTATATACTATAATTCCAAAAGACGGATAATACCTCAAATCTAAGACTTCTAAACATACGAGCATTCATTGCGTCCGTATATTGAAAGTGTCTTCATAAAATAAGGGGTACGCGTTATATCGCGAATACCTAACAGTTAAAAAAATGTAACTGGAAAGTATAAGTGCGCGCTATAAGCCGGATTTTAGTGCCATAAAATCCGGCGTATAGCGCGCATTCATACTTTCAAGCTGCATTTTTTGATTTTTAGGTATATTCGTCGTATAACACGCACCCTCTTTTTACCAAGAACAAGAAGCGTGCGTGTACAATGCTGGTATGTTATGTATGCTGGTATGGCCATTTCTACGAGGTATTTTATTCCCAGGATTCTGAAAAACTAATATACTTTTAGAATCAAATTCCTTTAATTCCACTAGGTATGTCATTTCCTTCAAATAAACAGTATTTCGATCCATGTAGAAGTCTATTTTTTCTTATGCTCATCTCTTTTTCTTCTTTTTTTCGAAACTATCGTTTTTTATACCCGGCGTATAACGCGCACTCGTAAATTTTAATCTTATTTTTTTGTGTTAAAAGTGCGCGTCATACGTACGGTAAGTATGTTTTCACAAATTTATTTACAAAGTTTCATAAATTATCCACTGTAAAGACTTGATGGAAATTGTCCGTACTTTCAAACATAAAAATTTGACTTTTAAACGTCACAAAGTAAAGTTCATGAACAAAATATCAATTGCTTCCTTTGTTATTTTTATATGCTGTTGCGCTATGAACGATCATTCATGCAATATATAGCAGCAGTAGCGCACACAGGAATTTTTCAAGAGGGGAGTCCGGGATCGAAAGTTCACCATTCTCGTATCATGCTCCTTTTGATTTTGTCGATTTTCGGAAACAAAACACAGGAAAAAACTAATTATTGAATAAATAATTAGCATTAATTAATAAAATTAATCATTAACAACAAATACTTAAATTTTTCGTACTATATACATAAAATTGTAATCAATCGGAAAAAAAATCAAGAGCTTTGGGAGGGCGAACCCCCAGGACCCCTCCCCTTGTGTGCGCCACTGTATAGCAGTGATCCGTAACCCCCGGTCCGTAGATCAAATGGTGCCGGGCCGCCTAAAGAACATTAAACTATTGTCATTTTGTTTAAAGTGGTGCATTTCTCTTGGATTTGTGCAACTTTCCACGGAAATCACTTAATATTCCACATTAAATCACTTTTATTCATTTTTGGGGTGTAACTATATTTTATTTTGAAGGCCTATTTAACTGTAACTAAATTAAAATTGTTAAATCAAAACAATGTAAAACATAAACCAACAACGTATCCCACCATTAAACGGGTCGCGATAAAATTATGAAACGTTGACTGGTCCGCGGCGATTAAAAGGTTGCGGAGCACTGAATAGCAATCAGTATAATATAAATAGCTGGATATTCATCAACATCAAACGTTGAATAACCTGTCGCCTTTAAATATATATTTAAATATATATATATGGACTGCTTTCAAATAATAAAATTCTACATTCAAATTGGCGAAGATGTAAATAGTTATATGAGTGAAAATTAATGAAACTGCATTGACGATATCCTCCATATGTACATCTCGTATAAAAACAACTTCCAGAACTTAATTTGCAAATGAAAGAACCGTTCTTTTAAGCTAAATCATTGAACTCAATTGCCAAATTTCGACGAGTTTACCAAAGAATACAGTGCTAACAGGTTGGCGCAATTAATCTAAAACGCGAAGTACTTTTTCAAGGTCGCCAATTCTTCTTTTTGTTTTCTGTCATGTTTTTGTTTGTTCTTTTATTTTCCTTTTGGATGGTGAAAGAACCTTTTTGGCGTTCAAATGACAGCACAAGTAATGAGAAAACTAGGAAACAAGATTAAGTCTATGCCAATAGACATAGCCATTTGGAATTTCTTTTCAGAATACCTACTTGTATCACTTCTTCGGATTCTCCATTAGTTTGAGAACAAATTAAAGAAGTGTTCCTGGCAATTAAGAGATACGTATCTTCTTTTGCTCTGAGTGGAATGTGAGCCATTAAGATAATTCTGCAATGAATAATTTATTTTCTCAGATTGGGAGAAATCCGCGATACGCAGAATGGTAAGAATTTGAAAAGCGTGATACGAATTAGTCGACGTTGATTCGTTTTTGTTAATTATAGAGGCCTTCAGATATAAAAGTGTCTGGGCAATTTTGATATTTTTTTTCAATACTTACTATTAGTTCACACTCTCCGTACATATATTTATTTATTCATATACATATATCATGTTCAAATTTTCAATCGTTAATAAAATACTTTTTATTCATCCACTGAAGTTCAAATGCATTTTTTTAAACTTGTAGTGGATGACCCTTGATGTTAATAGTTTTTTCAAATATTATTTCATTCATTAAAATAAAAATGAATTAATAGTAACAAACAAAAATTATGGTTCAACACCACATATGAAAAGGAAAATCGCTGGCTGTGTCCCTGTAGCGCAATGGACTTTCAATCTAAAGGTAGTGGATTCAAATCCCACTTGGGATGGTTTAATTTCTAAGAATTGAATTCTTTTTTTTACTATACTATTTTATTGGAATAATTAAATTTAATGAATGAGAGAATAAATAGAAACAAAAACAAAAATATTAGTCCAACACCCTTTATAGAAAGGAAGTTTGAAAATTGATCGCTTTCTATTTTGTTACTTAATAGTGTGATTCTGTCATAAGTATATACATATTTAAATTAATCGCAATTATTTAAAATTAAATTTTCTGTGTTGACCTCAGTAGGACTTTAATTTCTTTTATATGACTTGTTTTTTTGTAGGATGCGTATCAGTAGCACACTCAAGGGGGCGAGTCTAGGGCAGCGCTACTCAACCTACAGCCCACCGATCTTTTCTGAGTGGCCCTGTAATGGGTCATTACCCTAAGGAATTCAATTACTTAAGAACTATGCACTAAAAATTTAGCGGAAAATTCTATCAATGAAGCAATCAAATCTATCAACATTGCTATCGATTTACTTTTTCTGATAGTAGAATGTAAACAAGAGGCTTGGTCATTGATGATAGGAAATCGAAACTACGCTATAACTCAATAAAAACTGAATAAAAGATTTTTTTTTTTGGATGTGTTTAATAGAAGTAGAAGAATAGTATTAAATAAAAGCTGAAAATGTGTGGAGAGTTTGGATATATCGATCAGTTTTGCTCTTATAGTCCCCCCCGCCCCATTATCCTCATGTTGCGGCCCGTGTGAAATACCTGTCGTATGTATGTGGCCTGCGGAAAAAAAGTTTGAGTACCCCTGGTATTGGGCGTTCGCCCGCCCCCTCCTAATGATTTTTTTTCAATTGATTATTATTCTATGTATATTATAAGTAAAATAATTCGAAACAAAGGGAACAATAATTTCTGCTCTAATAAATGAAAAAATAAAATTTATTTTCTCTTTTTCTTGTACTTTCTGATGATTTAAGTATTTATTATTAATAATTTATTCTATCAATTGATGCTATTTATTTATTCAATTATTTATTTTTTTACCGTATTTTATTTCCGACATTTTATAAAATCAAAAGAAAATGTTTGGTGGCTTATTTCCCCCTGGAAAAATTCATACATGGATATATACTAATGTGAATCTTCGTTACGTGGAGGGATAAAAGCATTATAAAAGGAGGATACCTATGAGGAAAATATGTTAAGTTAAGGCAAGTTAAGTTTTGAAGCACATGATCAAAGAAAGTTTACCTTCAAGGAAACCTCCAGGGTAAAAGGGGGTCTCGTTTTTCACCAAGATTCTGCACCGAATCATACTGCAAAATCAACTATAAAATGCCTGAAAGAAAAGAAAATAATAATAATTTTCTTCATCCTGAGAAATGGTTACCATCATTCCCTCACTGTGTTCTTTAATTATTTTTTATCCTTCCTTCCTCAGTGGCTTGACTCCTTGGCCTTCTCAAGAAGCCTTTTCCAGGCCAGCCGTGTTCCTGCTAGTGTTCTCCAATTCTCTGTTCTCAAAACTAGAAGATCTTTTCTAGGCCATCAATTCATGTAAGATTTGGCCTGCCCTTTCTTCGTGTGCCAATGAGTTGGGCATTGAAGACTTTTTTAGTGGTGCGGTCTTCGTTCATTCTGGCAACGTGACCTGCCCATTTAATTCGTTGTATTTTGAAGAAGTTAACAATGTTAGATTCATTATATGTGATTGATATAGCTCGAAATTTGATCCCCTTCACCATGTTCCATTTTCCTGAATTCCTCCAAAAATGAATCTTAAAATTTTCCTTTCATAGATACTTATCATGTTCTCGTCTGTTCGAGACATGGGCCAAGTTTCACATGCATAAGTTAATAATCTTAAAAGACTTTTATACAATAGAACCTTTGTTTTTCTTTTGATTAAATTTGACTTCACACATATATATCTATATATATATATATATATATCCGTATTCCATTAAGGCGTCTATTAGCCACAGTAATTCTCTTTTGAATTTCAGTAGTACAATCGTTTCTATTATTAATTTCGAAACTAAATATGTGAAACGGTCAACAACTTTAAAATTATACTCTTCAATTTTAAAATGGGAATTGTTAAAACATTATTTAGTGCAAGGCATGTACTTGGTTTTATTCTCATTGATTTTCATTCCCAAATTATTTTTTATGGGGATACTTAAAAAAACAATTAAATAAACATAAAGTAAGAACATTTCAAGGGTTTTAAAAAGCAATCAAAGAAAAAGGTGGAAAAATACTCCTCAAACGAAAAAGCTCTTTTGGCTTGGCCGAAAGGTTTACGTAAAGTGTGTACAATGCTAAGAGAAAGCACATAGACCATTTCAAATAAATAACTTAATTCAATAAAAATTTATGATGCTCTGAAATTTTTTACATTCTTTTTGAATCAATCTATATGTATATTTTAATTCATCTAACATACGGGATGGGCATTACATCGATCGCGATCGACCGGTGGACAGCCAAGACATTTTGGGGTCACCACCGGAAAATTTTACCAGTTAGTAATTATATACGAAAAATTCAAAATTGGCTGACAGAGTTTGTAGCCAATGGCGCACACAGGAATTTTTCAAGGGGGGGTCCGGGGTCGAAAGTTCAACATTCTTGTATCATGCACCGTTTGATTTTGTCGATTTTCGGGAACAAAACACAGTAAAAAACTAGTTTTTGAATAAATAATTAGCATTAATTAATAAAATTAATCATTAATAGCATGTAATTAATTAAATTTTACGTATTATATACTTAGAATTATTGTCAATCGAAAAAAAAATCAAGGGCTTTTGGGGTCCGACCCCAGGACCCCTTTGTGTGCGCCACTGTCGTAGACTATATACACTAGTGTGCAAATATTAAGGACGAGACGGTTTTTTCAATATAACTTTGTACAAAAGCTTTCCAAATCAACACATTTAATACCGTAAGATCCCCAATACGTAAGGACATGTGTAATGTAAGCAACACTAAATAAAAGAGAAATCAGAGGGATAAAAAGAAGCTTGATTGAAAAAGTAGCATGGAGCGCAATGCGACTGAAGGCCGAAACATCCCTGTGATGGGGGTCCAGCAAGAAACATCCGGTCTTTAGTAGGGGATATGATCTTCCCTGACTGCTAGGCAGGTTTCACAGCGTCTGCCCATGCTGAGAATGAGGGTGTCAATGAGTTGTTGAGGCATTGCTGCCCATTCGTCTTGCAGCGCCAATCGAAGCTCCCGAATCGTTACTGGTGGTAAGGTACGAGCTGCCAAGCGTTGCCTAGAAAATCCCATACATGCTCGATGGGATTGAGATCCGGAGATCGTGCCGGCCAATCTATACGTTCAATATCCTCACTCTCTAAGAGCTGTTCGGCAGCTACTGTGCGATGACATGGTGCATTGTCGTCCAGGAAAAGGAACTGCAGACCCATAGCGCCTCTAAAAGACGCACATATGGAAGAAGAATCTCGTTACAATAACGGGTCCCGTTGACTGAACCTGCGTCGAAGATGTGAAGGTCTGTACGACTACCAAGCATGATGCCTCCCCAAACAAGAACACCGCGACCTCCATACCTGTCCCTTTCAATGATGTTCGAGGGATTATTGTGGCTTCCCCGCTCTCTCCAGATGAGTATGCGATGAGAAGCGCTACTCAAACTGAATCTGCTCTCATCTGTAAAGAGTACTCGTCCCCATTCATTGTCTCTCCAATTCCGGTGTTCCCGGCACTACAGAGAACGCCTTCTCCGATGGGCAGGCGTTAAAGGTACACACCGTACAGGGCGTCGTGCAAACAGACCACCACCGTGCAGTCTTCTGGCCACGGTAAAACGCGATATCGGTCGTCCAGTCGCCTGTGTCGTGTGCCTAGCGATTTCTCCCGCTGTCTGCCGCCTGTTTCTTCTGGCCTGTAAGACAATGTACCGGTCATCTGCGGGTGTGGTTCCTCATGGACGACCACTACTGAATTCCCGCATAGCTGTTCCTGTAGTTTGAAATTGTCTCCAAAGTCGTGAAACGATGCTGTGAGCAATTCCGAACTCTGCAGCCACACTTGTCACACTGCGGCCTTCCTCCAACTTCCCTATGATTCGACCTCGGGTAAAAGCATCCAGATGTCGTCTAACAGATTGATTATTCGCCATTTCTCGCTGAGGCAGCAACTCGGTGTGGTTTTAACTGCTATACGTCGTGCAATCTCTTTGCCAGAAATACTGATCTTACACCGACAACATGCTTTATACTACTCTGTGACGTCCTCCTTTCGAAACTAGTTTCACTCTTTCAGGACAATACTATTTCAGGACAATACTAGACTGAGTTTTGGGTGCACGTGCAGCTGGGGTTCATTATCGCTTATTTAGCGTCTGGACTTTGGTGCCAGTTAGACTAGACCAACAATTGTCTGACCATTCTACTGTGGACGAAATCATTTCCGGGGCAGCGGACTGTCGCCTTACATACACAATGGCGAATTGTCCTCAAAGGCGGTAAAACGACGACAGTGGGCCGAAGGCGCTCGGCCGTCGGTGCATGTGTCGGACACCTGCTGGTTTGTGAAGAAACCGGGTGAGTGGACGATTGGCGGATTATGGACCAATGGGCTCTAATGAGTTGAGGTTGAAGGATCGACTCATATGGGCCCACCAATGAGAAGACGTGAGGGGGGAGAAATGGACTGCCCCTGATGTTTTAAAAGGTTGGAAAAACCGGGAGAAAGGGGAGGAAGAAAAAGAGAACGAGAAAAAGAAGGAAAAGAGCTCGGAAAAGACAAGGGCTGGTCGTTTTAGGAAGCGGAGAGGAGAATCCCAGAGTTTTTTGTTCGGTGATGCTGACCAGGAATCCGAAACGCGAATGAGTAAAAACGCCTTGCGGACTGGACGGAGACAAGCTGTGGAGAGAGCGACTTCAAAACGGGGCCACCATACTGGCTAGGCACGGAAACTATTAACTTTACAATCTAACTTAAATCGATTATATTATTGGAGAAAAAAATTAAAAGTATTTTTTTTTACTCCCACAACCTTGCTGTAATGTATTATTTTCACGCTACCTTCTGACGACATTACAACTCAGACACTCCCCCATTACGTCTACCTGCATATCTGCGCATGTGCTACCGTACATCACTTTACTTAATCTCCTGATTGGTCTTTCTGTCCGCTCTGCCTCTTCGTTCAGCTGATATGCTAATTTTTCGACTTCTTCCTTAAATTTTGCACACCAGCATACGTAGTCTAAATTCTTTACAAATGACAGATGAACATTCATCAAGCAAAACGGAAAAAAACTGAGATTGTAAGAAAATCAGACATATATGTCTTCTACTGACTATTACAACAAAAACTAACTTAAAATAAAAATATTTTTTTTTAATATATTTTGAATTGTTTCATAATAAATGCATCATTTGATATAATTATATTTGGGACTATTATTATTAAGTTTGTATCTTTCTTTTTGCGTTAAACACGGTTTTAAAAGTATTTTTGTTTATTTTAGTTCTGTAGCTAAGCACATATTTCGTATTTTTTTATTAAGTTATAATAACCTTCTTCATATCTCACCACATCTACGACATTGGGCAGTAGCGCACACAGGAATTTTTAAAGGGGGGTTGAGGGTTGAAGGAATGCCATTCTCGTATCATACCCCAATACGCAGCCAAACATTTTTTTATTATTATTTTGTCAATTGTCGGGAACAAAAACAGCAAAAAAATAATTTGCTGAATAAATAATTAACATTAATAAATAAAAAAAAAGATTAATTACATCAAATACGTAATTACATTTTAAGTACTATATACATGGGACAGTAGCGCACACAGGAATTTTTCAAGGGGGGGTCCAGGGTCGAAAGTTCACTATTTTTGTGTCATGCTCATTTTGATTTTGTCGATTTTCGGAAACAAAACACAGTAAAAAACTACTTATTGGATAAAAAATTAGCATTAATTAATAAAATTAATCATTAATAACAGATACTTAATTAAACTTTTCTTACTATATACTTAAAATTGTAATCAATAGGGAAAAAAATCAAGGGCTTTGGGGGTCCGGACCCCCTTGTGTGCGCCACTGACATGGGACTATAACGAATCGGGAAAAAAATGAAGGGTTATGAGCGAGGGTCCCGGACCCTTGGACCCCTCCCCGCCTTTGTGTGTGCCACTGATATTGGTAAGGATCACAACTCCTTGAAAAAATAAGAAGTATCCCTCACCCTGGAAAAGTCTGCCCACCCTTGATCTAACACTAAATACCAAAAAAATTATTCATTCATACGTTTTTCCAAAAGGACACTTTCGAACGTAGTCACCTTAAATGTTTTATGTTCAGCAATCTGTCGAATATGTATACAATTAATGAGCTTATGTTTGTATTTATATTGAATACTTATCTAGAAAGTGGCAGGGGAAATTAAAAATTGACTCGCTCATTCTAGGAAACTTTACACACACATTCCATCATTGTGCCTATTTCCAATACATCACTCTTCGCTAAGTTTTTAATTCCACCTGCTTCCTCAATCACATCCACTACAGGAAAAAAAATATTTTGGAAGGGCAAGTTCATAGTTCAACAACTTCCTGAGAAATTCTTTGCGTAAAATAAATATTTAGCTGAAGCCATCTCGTGTCAAAACTTTTTTGTCTTTCAAGCGTTTATCTCGGAGCTGCCAAACTCGTTGAATTTTTTTTTTTGGAGTGAGTTATTGTCGCGCGTTATGAATTTGTTTCGTTTACTCATATTTATCATTATACTATTTCAAATGATCAATCATTAGGAAAACATTTTTGCTGTAATGGGTAAGCAAATTGTGGTACGGATTGATGAAAAATTATGTACAGTGAAATCAGTGGCACACAAAAGGGGGTCTTCAATCATTAGGAAAACATTTTTGCTGTAATGGGTAAGCAAATTGTGGTACGGATTGATGAAAAATTATGTACAGTGTGAAATCAGTGGCACACAAAAGGGGGGGTCTTCAATCATTAGGAAAACATTTTGCTGTAATGGGTAAGCAAATTGTGGTACGGATTGATGAAAAATTATGTACAGTGTGAAATCAGTGGCACACAAAAGGGGGGTCTTCAATCATTAGGAAAACATTTTTGCTGTAATGGGTAAGCAAATTGTGGTACGGATTGATGAAAAATTATGTACAGTGAAATCAGTGGCACACAAAAGGGGGGTCTTCGAGTCCGCACTCCAAAGCCCTTGATTTTTTTTCCGATTCATTAGAATCTCCTATGTACATAGTACGTAAAATTTAATTAAAACTCAAACTCAGTGGCGCAACAGCCCATGAGGGCCAGGGCCTACTATGCCCATCTCAGTATACGCGATCATTGGGCGCTGAGGTGCATGAGCAGATGCCTCGATCAGGTGGTCAGTCTGAAGCGAGACTCCCAGTGTTTAAGTCCTCAAGCAAGCTTGGTACTCATTTATCGACCCACTCTTAACTACTTATTCAATAAATAATTTTTTACAGTTTTTTGGTCCCGAAAATCGACAAAATCAAAAGAATGTGTTGGGTGGCGTGTTACAGCATGATACGAGAATGGTGGGCTTTTCGACTCTTGAAAAATTCCTGTGGGCGCCACTAAGTGAAATACTTTTAACGTGAAAACGCTGAAGAAATATCGGTTAACACGAAATAATACAACGGTCCCGACAAACTATTATGTATTTTCATGCATCATTTTATCCCAACACGAAATGAAAATCGTTTAACACGAAAAAATTTCCCTTCAAGGAATGAACAAAATACGGAAAACCCAACCGCGCTTGCTAGATTTATGAGGACTATATGAAATGAAAGAGAGGGGGTTTCACATACTTGGTAGAAAAGAGACTAACTTTGCTTTGTAATACTTTCAAAATACCCTGTGATACGAACCAATTTTGCTTAAGTAAGCTACTTATACTCTCTATGCTTACAAACGCCTCACAAAACCATCTCACCTCTTGGTTTTGGAATTTGGTGACGTTGACATTGCAGTGTGAATAAAAATCAGAGAGTTTGGTTCTCGTTAATTTTTTCTACTTTTTTGCAAACACAATGGCAAAAAAGCCAGGGGAAAAACAAACTACTATTTCGCTTAAGTTGAATATGGAGCTGCTTTAGGCTGTTGGTCAAAAGCAGAAGACAAGAACGGAAATCTGTAAACTTTTTGGATCTCTACTTTTTCAACAATAATTAAAAAAAAGAGGGCATATTACGTTCATGTTTGAACGGTTTTTATTAAATACAAAAATATACACATATCTATGAAAAAAAATATATTCAACAAAATTAGGTTTATTAGAATACATGGTTTTTTTCTTTGCAATATTCTTTTACACGAATACTAATTGCATGAATACTAATTACCGGGTGAGCAAATTCTGTCATTAAACTTTGGAACTAATCACAGTTCAATACACGTATGTGATTATATATTTAACCCATTGACTGACAACTACGAGATATCTCGTAGTAAGAGTGTGTACCAAAACTTCTGGCTACGAGATATCTCGTAATATGTGCTGCAATTTTAGATTGGCTACATATTTCCATTTGAGTTAGGAATTATTAGAAAGGATAGATGAAAATTTATATCGTGCAAAAAACATATTAATTGTAGCTTAGACAATTAGTTTATTACATAATTGTAATATATATATATGTGTGTGTAATAATTTCCTCTAGTACCTTTTTTATTAACTCTTTGTACCAATATTTAAAATAACTTTAACTCATATATATATATATATATATATATATATATATATATATATATATATATATATATATATATATATATATATATATATATATATATATATATATATATATATATATATATATATATATATATATATATATATATATATATATATATATATATATATTTGGTTTAAAATTAACATTGTAATCTTAATCGTAATCGGTTAGTTCGAAATCCCTGTACCGCCAATTCTATCCAATCAGAGCTACGATTACGTAATCATCACGCGCTTGCACTGCTGATACAAAAAGAGAAAAATCTTGTGTAATCGCTCTTCTCTTTTGTCTACCTGCCTTCATCATGTAATCAGCCTGCTGCAACGCGTTCTATGTTTGTCTTTGTGTTGTATCCGTCAAGATGTCGCTTCTGTTATATGTGTCTGCTTACGTGTTTCTAACAAATATATGTAAAATATAAAGTGATTGACCAGTTACACTATGTGTGCTTCAAAATAAAAGATGAAACTCAAAATTCTAAAGATGTCTTCAATAACCAGATATGACAACACAACCAACACCGGCCAACGCTACTGCAATACATTACATATATATATATATATGTGTGTGTGTGAATATATTTTTTAAATTAAAAAAAATATTTTTATTATTGTTGCAGAGTATATGATGGGCTTTAAAGCAAGGAGCAATGCAAAATACTGTGTTGTTGGGACACACTGGTCAAAAATACCATGTCTCCTTACTTTTTTTTTTTTTTTTTTTGTAAACATTCGACATGGCTTGGTAGGCATCCTGTTTTTTCCTGTGGGAGGACAAGATGTTCTAAGTAATGAAAATGACACAGTTGTATTTGCATAACAATTGTTGCTTTCTCCTGCATTGCTGCCGTCACCCTCAAATAAATGCATAATAACGCATCCTCATCTTTTTATTTCCTCAATTTCTTTGGTAATAGAACATGCATGTGCATTATGCCGGAAGCTCTTCAAAGTAGGGCAGAGCGATTTTCGTGTACCAATGGATGGTTTTCTTGAGGTCTGCTTATTATTACTTATCAGTTCATTTTAACTACTTCACAACTCTTTACAACTACCATCGCTTTATAGGTTTTTCCCAGTGAGGATCATTACACAGTGGCGAAACGGAAAACATTTGCCCCCGAACAGTCAGGTCTTGTCTTACAAGGAGTAGATACTTGGCGGCAGTCAGGCTTTAGGGCCCCCTAGCACCTCTGGGCCTCTCGCAATGCGGAGTGTACGTTACGCCCCTGTCTTTCATTACCCATCTGAATGAAAATCTGACATATTATACATCTGACTGTCACTAGATGAAAAAAGGTGACGAGCTTGTAAAATCAAAAGAAAATCTTTGTATAAGAAGATTTTTATTAGAAAAAAAATTACGAGATATCTCGTAAACGGCAGTCAGTATAGGAATTAAGTGACGCCAGCTACGAATTATCTCGTTTTTTTAATAAAAACTACCATTCATGACATTATAGTTTTTTATCAGTAATAATGTTATTAGATTTTGCAATATGTCAAGTTTTCTTTAAAATAAAATTTTGGCACCCAAGGCAAAACGTTCTAAATTTGTCTGGGGGCAGTGAATGATGCCATCACCAGTAATGCATAATACAGGAATTTTTCAAGGGGGGCAGGGTCGAAAGTTCACTATTTTCGTATCCTGGCTCCAATATGTCGCCTAACACATTCTTTTGATTTTGTCGATTTGGAAACAATAAACATTATAAAATTAATTATTGAATCAATAATTAGCTTTAATTAATAACATATGCTTTTATAAATATAAATTTTACTTACTACACTGCTGGACAACTGCTAAGGATGGATAACACTATCATCCATAGCAACCACAAAATGAAAGGAAGCAAAATGTGGAAAATTAGAATAAGTGCGGGATATTAGTAAGAAGAAGTATGAGTATGCAAATTTTTTTTCCACGTCTGTTCATCACGTGATAGCGTTCATAAGAGCTTTAAAGGTTTTGACGCGTGTGGACAGTTGTTGTTTCAAGTCAAAGTTTTACAGGAAAGATTTAATAGACGAACTTAAAATTTTTGGCATGTTTTACCGACATCACATAGATGATTTAATGCGTGGCCGAATTATTGGAAAGATCGAAGAAGGGCGAAAAAATAACAGATGTTGCGAGGGAGTTCGACATCGCTCACAGCGTTGTTTCACGGCTGTGGAAGTCATTTAAAACTACTGGAATGTGTAATAGACGGCACGGGGGAGGTCGTGTTAGAAATACGACGCCTGCAGAAGACAGATATATCGTCCTATCAGCAAAAAGGAACAGGCGCACCACAGCTCAGCAGGTGGCAAATCAGTTTCTTGCTGCCTCAGGAAAGCAGATCTCCCAAAAAAACTGTTGCCAGACGTTTGAGGGGAGGAGGACTATACGCACGCAGACCTGTTGTGTGTGTCCCATTGACCAGACAGCACCGTACTGCCCGTTTGCAATGGTGTCGTGAGCATCACAATTGGACTGAACAGGACTGGGCATGCGTACTATTCTCAGATGAGAGTAGGTTCAGTCTGTCATCGGATTGTAGACGCCAACCGATCTGGCGCGAGTGGTACTGCTTATTGTCCAGAAAATATCCAGGAAAAGGACCGATATCCGACATGCAGTATCATGGTGTGGGCCGGCATCATGATCAATGGCCGCACGCGCCTACATGTGGTTGCGAATGGGACTATGACAGGCCAACGATACATTGATGAAGTTCTACTTCCTCATGTTCGTCTTTTCCGTGGTGCTGTCGGTGACAAATTTGTTTTTATGGACGACAACGCAACATGTCATCGAACACTCGCTGTTCAGGATTGTCTAGACAGCGAGGGTATTCAACGTCTCGTATGGCCAGCGCGTTCTCCAGATCTAAACCCCATTGAAAATGTGTGGGATGCTTTGGGGAGGCAAGTTGCTGGTCGAAACTATCCTCCGACAAACCTGAACACCCTCATCCGTGCACTCACAGAGGAATGGGATAAATTGCCTCAACAGCTGCTGGATAATGTTGTGCAAAGTATGGTACGACGTGTGGATTGTTGCATCACACTCCACGGTGGACATATCCCGTACTGATACCTTTCTTTAAGGTGCCTGCTGACTTTTAGATGCATTGTTCCATTTCTCCGTACGCAGATCAAATGAACATTTTTTTTTCTTTCAGATGTTTCACAGCTTTTGTACTTTCCAGAACAATAAATATTCTTTATTCTAATGTCTGAACAGTGTGGCAACTATATTTTATCCCTCATGTCTCGCTTAATGTTATGCTACATAGCAATTTGTGATCCGTCCTTAGCAATTGTCCAGCAGTGTATATTTATAGGATTATAATCAATCGACAGAAATCAAGGGCTTTAGGGGGAAGGGGAGTCCGGACCCGAGGATCCTCCCTTTGAATGTGCCAGTGGTCAACACGTATGGAAATCAAAAAATTTTCATAAAATTTATAATTCCTGAGATTCCTTTTCGGACAAAACTATTGCATAAAAAAACCAAGAAAAATATTACGTAAAATAGCCCATGAAAAATTCTAGGGGCTCTTAATCTGATATCAACTCTTGCTTCATCTCCTATTAACTTCACTGGTTTAAATTCATCATCGCGACCACCTACACGCAATCTTCCTTTCTCCGCGATGTCCCAATGAATTATTTTTCCCACGGTTTCGCGGCGCAAGACATGCGGAGATTACCAATGAAACTTGCGGTCAGTGTCTGTCTCTCGCGGCCGCGTGGTTTTCGTCTGTCAACGGCGAATCGTATACATGTGGATCGCTGCACCAACGAGGATATCACTTTCCCACGGTAGAGAATCTTAACGCTCTTCGATCTCATGCCAACTGGTGACGAGAGATACGTTGCCGCATCCTTCTAAACACACCATCAGATCTCGGTAGCTGTGTTATGTGTCATGCCATGAAATGATACAAAATTGTAATCAAAAATCTCTTTTTCCTTTCTCTCTCTTTTTCATTCGATGATTTATATTAAGTGATAATAAATGTTTTCTTTCTTAAAAGATAAGAAAGAAAAAAAAATCAGAGAAGGGTTTTGAGACAAGATAATGTTTAGTACTGAGTGAGAAACTTCATGAATTTTTAAAAATAATGCTTTATTGAAGAAACCCAACACACACATGATCAATATACAGCGTAAGAACAAATTATGGATTCGATTTTAAAATTTTTTAATTAAAATTTCGATTTTATAGGGCGGCTTTTGGTTCTTACTCTTTTCCCCTTCTTTGTGTTTGTTCTATAAAGTAGCGGTCGCCAAACCTTTTGACCGAACGGAGCAGTAAATTCATAATTTAAATCTCGCGGACCACTAATAGAATTTTTTAATTGTTAAATTATTGTTATGGATCGAATTATGTTTCAATGCATCTTTAAACATAACTTATCGCTATGAGTAAGTATATTCCACATTTTTCTGGGGACCAGCGAAATTTTCTCGCGGACCTCCACTTTGGTGACCTCTGCTTTAGACAGTCTTTCCATTATCCACTATCACTGGCGTAGCTAGTCCTGAGTGGGCTCCGTATGGACCTCTTTTTGGACACTACTTTTTGGGACCCCTTAACATGTCATGATATTTTTGCTTACATATGTTGGCGCCCCGTATCCTTGATACGGTGGTAGGTACGCCCCTGTCCACCATCCATGGACCCGTTGTGTCACAGACAGGCAACCGGCATCCGTAAGGGAAGGTTAGTGGCATGGTTTGGTCACTCTAGTTCATTTCTTACCTTACAATACCATGAAACAACCATCCACCCTTTTGTAAATTAGTACAATAAATGAATGAAATCGTTTGCAATTACAGCGTAGAATATACATAAGGTTGAACAGTTTTCAAATTGGTACTTATTATCTTTTTCATCGCTTATCGTTTTACTACCTAGGTAGCGGAGGTACGTTCGCTGTAGTTTTAGTTTTCTCTCTTTTTTCGCCCTCCAATTTTTTTTTGGCGCCCTATACAAGTGTGCCTAAACTTAAAAGCGGCCCTATTAATCGGATGGTGTTGAGTCTGGGAAATGTGGTAGGTATGACAGAACTTCAGCCCTAATCCTCAGTTTTCTGCCGATTTAGAAAAATCAGCAAGAGAAAAATTACTGATTATCGGCTGGGTGGCGTCGTTGCTTTGTTGCTGGTCTTCTGTATCCAAGGTTTCAGGTTCGACCCCGACATAAGTCAATTTATTTTCATGATGCAGAAAATTGACAGCGACCATGTTGTATGATTATACGGCAGGAAAAGATCCCTAGGGGGTTGCTCTAGGCAAAATTAAATCCTAGTACAGGTACGTATCGTCAGACTTTAGAAGCTTGCTCTAGGGAGAAAACTAATCAAAATTACCTGCGGCGATTGGTATCCGCTGTAACGTTCGAAAGAATAACAGTAGCGTATTCTTGGTTAATTAAAATATGGAATTTATTTACGTCACAACTATTGAATATTATTTACTAAATGATACATCAAAGTTATTAAACTTAATTATAGATTGTTAGAGTCCAATATTTTGTGAGAGGAGGATTCGTTGGCCACCGCTCCCGTGTAAGTTCAAAGCATCTCTCCTCTCATCTTCCGGTCGATGGGGTTAGATTCCTCGGGGGTCAAAAAGGGGTTGCGCTGCAGCTGCAAGATGCACGTGTGGGTGCGGGTCCACCAAAGATTTCGGGAGTGGCTACGTTACACCGCCCATATGGCGCCACACTAAAAATATTACCTACTTTCGATGAATGTACTAGGTAGATTGATGAATGTACTAGGTAGATTGATGAACTCTGTTAATAACTGTTCATAATCTACCATTAGAAATATAACAAAAATGCTGATTAGATATTTTTTGAGTCAAAAGAGGTTGGGCGAGGAAACAATACTGTACCTTTTACATCTTGAACGTTTTTTCTTCATCGGAGCATTTTTACTCACACATTTTCTATTATCACGAAAAATTCTTCGAGTTGATTGGATCAACAAATATTTTCTTCCGCCAATCAAAAGAAATCCACTTTTAAGCCTATTAATGTCAGAAAAAAAGATGCACCGAAACTTTAAAAAAAAAAATCTCATTCTTATACACGCGCCAGATGAAACAGCGATTCCCACTGCGTTAAACTCAGTGACACACTGCAAAGTTATGCTGTGTACTGAACGCATTTTGTTAGAAACGCCGTAAGAAATGTATATTCATAAAGATATCACTTACGTTAATTAAAAGGCTTTGCACTTTTTCTCCAGTGGTAAAATAATGGCGGGTTTTCGGTATCGAGTTTAAGATGATTATCATTCTAAGATACCGTTCCGTCATATCACAAGGGATTGTATTAATAAAAAGTAATGATTCTGGATACACGAGGACATCTTGAATTTATTTGATCTGGGCGCGTTTATTTGAACAAAAACATACTGTTAGTTTTTGTTAATAAAAAGTTGTATGCAGCTTATAGTAATTTGTAATCGGTCATATATCCACGATATATAATATATCTATATTTATAAAGAAGAAAAGTGACTCACTCATCACGATAACTTCGGAACTATTAGATCTACAGACTTGAAATTTGGTATGCATGTTCCTTTCATGGAGTAGAGATCCACTAAGAAAGGGTTTTGTGAAAATCGATTCGATAAATATATTCCCATTTTTGAGCTATTAGAGCCTCGATTCTTAACCTTATTTCCTGTCGGGTCACATCTGACAAACTGGAATTTACTGATGGGTGCAGTACAAAAAATAAAAAATACTATAACGAATCTCAATATTTGTTTATTTTATTGCAATCATAAGTATCATAAAAAATATCCAACACTAAAAAGGTTACCAAAAAAAAAAATTCAAAATAGTTATATTTAATTCGATTTTTGGCATTGCATATCCACCTATTTTTCAAAGTCAGGCGTATAAGATAATAATCCCAATCTTATATCGTCTTCGAGATTGCTATCGTTTTGTCGAGATCTAATTGTCCAATTAATCGTGTTCACTATTGAAAACAACGATTCAAGAAATAGGATTTTAATTTGTAAACTTTTTTAAAAGGGGATGCTTTTTTTTTTATCTTTGGCCAGATTCCAAATATTTTTATTAAGTCCGCCCGATTAATTGAAGATGCTTCTTCCTGAATGATTTTCCCTATGAAATTTGAAACTTCAGAAATATTAATTTGAGGAGTAAAAATTCTTAACATGCGACAGATTTAACGCAAGGGTTCTTCAACGACAATAACAACTAATAAGACAAAAAATTGATGCCAGTACAATAATTTTACGGCTTATATATTATTTTTAAAAGTATGATGAATCTCTCTAGAGGCCACTCAGAAAATCGTGGCAAGCCGCGGGTTTGCCACGATCGATATTGATATAGTATATAGCGGACAGCCGCAGCAAGGACGTCTTGAGGCCCTGGGCCCAGTGGAGTAGCGTGGACCCCCCCCCATTGCGGGGAGCCGAGAGCTCTAGGGGGCCCAAAGCCTGACTGCCGCCAAGTACTTACTCTTTGTAAAATCCAATTCGGGGCCCAAATCCTGACTTTGCAGGGGGCCCAAATGTTTTCTGCTACACCACTGCCTACACAAATGTAAGCCCTGGGCTCCACATAAATTTAGGTCCCATCCATAATCCTTAAAAGTAGGCGGTGCATAGCATACGTTGTTCAATACTCGTACAAACAATAACACGAAGCTAAGAAATGTGTATAACTTACAATCGCACAGACCGTTTCGACCATATGCCGCCTTTTGACTGAATGAGTGTTGTTGTTGTTTCTAATGCCACCTGTCTGACGTAGTCAGATCGGGGCCCACGAAATTCATCGTGGCAAGGGCTAGAAGTACGCCTGTCGTTGGCCTTTGAACTACCATACAGGTGACAGTACTATTTAGCTCGGCGAAATTCCCCGAAGGGACGATAGATGGTGACATCACCTATCTCCCCCTCCACAATTTCTACATGGAACTGAAGGGGAGGGAAATATTCTCCAGTCTCCCTGCGCTCGTGACTCGACCCACGAGACTTCGGACCCACTGATTTAACGAGCACGTACCTCCGTGTGTACTCGGAGGGTATTTGGTGGCATCGGGCATCGAACCCAGGCCTTCCGGTCTGGAGTCCGATGCTCTAACTACTAGGCTATCCACGGCCCTGACTGAATGAGTAATGAGGGTGTACGGTGGTAGCCTAGTCCTGTACATAGACAATGGTCATTACATGTAGCCAGTTGACATATTGTGCGAAATTAATAGTTTTTCGGGGAATAAAATCTTAAAAGCATTTGACCGTTGAAATCATTCGAATTAAGGCCTAGCCAAAATCGAGACGAAGCCCCCATTGAGGTGGAGACCCTGGGCCCGGTCCCAGTTGGCCCATGCCTCAAAACGTACCTAAATCGCAGGCACACAAAAATAGCTCCGTAGGCACAGCTGCAGATTTGAAATCTACCTTCGTTCCTTTCATGGAGGAGAGATCCGCTACCGAAGAGGTTTTGCGAAAATCGGCCCCTCCAAAGAAATGTGCGATGTCGAAATCTAGATCTATTGAAATTATCTGCAGTCACATTTCATATTCCGCGATTAATTTGTTTTTATATTTTATTTTGTAGCCACACACGTTGAGAGAAATAAAATTTCACTTAAATACATTGTTCTGGATGGCATTAAAATGTTCATAGCAGTGTAAGAAATCCTGTGTATTTTGTATGAATTTGCAACCTAAAATTTAGGAGCTGTTCTTGCTTAAGTATAAATTTTGACGTCGAATCTTTTGATATGCCAATAAGTTGTTCCCTCTTTATTATAGGCGTTTTCGTCCGCAAATGAAAAATGGTGCATTTTCCATTAGAAAACAATTTAGTTGTTCTTAAACATTGTACTAAAAAAACAAGTATAAAATTGTGTTGGATCCAGGATAGCAAATAATAGAATATTAATAATCCAATAAATAGTATATATAAGGAAGAAAAAAAAAACGTTTGAATACTCTTTTCTTATAGTACAATAAACATTTTAAAAAAGCATTACAAAATAATAATTATGTATAAATAGAATTTTCAGTTTTAAATTCAGGGATGAGCTTTT
Organism: Trichonephila clavipes; assembly: GCA_019973935.1. Classification (NCBI taxonomy): domain Eukaryota; kingdom Metazoa; phylum Arthropoda; class Arachnida; order Araneae; family Nephilidae; genus Trichonephila; species Trichonephila clavipes. The sequence goes on from BMAU01021268.1 coordinate 51,469, forward strand.
TAGGTACTTGTAGTTATACAAACTTCATCGAGAACGTGAATTCATTTTGTATACACATTTATAATTTTCTTTTTGGTTTTTTTTTTGTGACTTGTGGATCCCATGGCAGGGACGTAGCTACCACGATATCAGCCGCATCAATGATACGGGTCCCCCAAGCTTCAGGGGCCCCAAAACACATAAGCGAAATATCGTAAGAAGTTTAAGGGCCCCCAACGAATTTTGATTTAAGGCCCACTCTCGGCTATCTACGCCAGTGTCCCTTAAGTAATCCTAGTGGAAATCCAGGGTTCTGTGGAACACGGATTGAAGACTACTGGTGTGGAGGATAGCTTGAAAACAAAGAAGGTTGAAAATAAAACAGAACTTCCACATTATTATGTGGCCGCGGTAACCCAGTGGTCAAGGTATCGGATCGTGGTAGGCATGTCACGAGTTCCAGCCAACCCACCGTGTAGGGGAGCGATGCACGTTAAATCCGTCGAGAGCTCAGACGTCCTCCCGTTGGTGTGGTAGTTAGTGTGGTTGGTGTAAAGGTGTCATCCTAGTCATTTGACCATAGTTCAAAATTACGAGGTCCGTTGCCAAAAGCCCTCGTGTAGCTGAACAGTGCGACGTTAATATTCACTCACTCACCCACATTATTATCAAATTATAAGCAATATTAAACGAAATTAGCACATTATCGAGTCTAAATATATTAAAACCTTCCTCACCCCGAGCATTTTTCAGACAGTCTCCACTTTTATCTGGAATTACATAAATTCACTTCTAGAATTCTCTTTTTGGAGTGAAAGATAACACGGGTGTGGTGGTCTGGTGGAAACACTTGTGCAAAGCGCACGAAATAATATCGCCTGGAAACCGAATAGAGGCCAGAAGTGGTCTCTTCGAAAAACAGAAGCTGAGCATCTGGTTATTGTCTTCGAAATATTCCATGGGACACAAGAAGTTAAAAAAAAGGGTGTCGTTGTCTTTTTCAGGGTCTCGCTTTTCCTCTCATATTCCCGTGGCCTCTTGATTTTGGTTTATAATAAGTCTCTGAAAGCTTTTCGGCGTAGAAACGAATAAATCTTTTCAACGACGCTTTCAGAGACTCTTGTAGACGTCGCTTGTATTTTTTTCATTTGAATTTAAATCGCCGTATATGAAGGCGAAATTAAAAATCATGTGATGTATGAAAATATATTTAAAGTTCTTTTTTTCCCTTTAGAGAGTTACAATTAATAGTAAATAAAAGGGTTAAATAATTATAGCTGTGAAAATCGGAAATTATGAACTTAATTTTTAAAGGGAACATGGTACGATTTACACAAAATGTTTTGATTTGATGTTATTCAAAAATTTTTTCGTTGTCCTCTATGTATATGTATTACGTAAAACAGATTTTGTACTCAAAATACGATAAAGAGCTAGCTCCCAGTTTCATTTCATAAGGAAAAATCAAAAATTTATGAAGTGATTTTAAAATATTACCCCCCCCTTTTTTTTTTCTCCTAAAAAATTGATGTACATTCATACAGTTTGATTTACTATTACGTCAAACAATTCGTAATAAAAGTTGGTATTGGTTATGTAATAACACGTTTGATATTCGTAAAATACTTTTTTTTATGAATGATTCTAGAAGATTCCTTAAAAAATGTTTTAATTCTTAATTCAATCACTTTTAAAAAATGTATTGCTTAGATTCAAAGATACATACCAATTTCTGTTACATGTATTAAAAGCAACAGTTCGAAAATGTAGCATTTGGCATAATAACAAAAAGTCTAAGCATTTTAAATGAAGAGAAACTAGTTACTTTTTCTTTTCGACATAAGTCAGTTTAAAGTTTCGATTTGCCGTTGGGATGTGAATAAAAACGAACGTAAAAGTTATTAGAACTCTGCTATTTTTAAATTTATAGCTATCGTTTTTTTTGTGCCATTACAAAAATGTATATAAAGGATAATTTAGGCGAACAAAAAAATTATATTTAATTTTTTTGACCGTTCATCAACTGGATCTCTTAAAAAGAATGTAATTTAAGTAAATAATTACACCTATTTAAAGCTTATGGAGACAGAAAAAAATATTAATTGATTTTAGACATTCCGTGAAATTATTTTCAGAGATTTATTTCCTTCAAGTGTTTGAAGTTTCTCCTTCTCCTTCCGGCACCCAAATTTAATATTTGGTCGATTTTTTTCAAACTGTTTCTTCATAGTATCTTAATTTATTATTGTGTGCTAGCAAGTGTTTAAATGTTTTTCAAAATTTTATAAGTTATATTTTTTTAAAAAATGAAGCACCAAACAATTCATTTTACTTTTCGATGATTTTTAAAAAAATTAGGACTGATTTTTTTAAAAGTTATAATTCTTTTAGCATTGTATCATTTACGTTTATGAATTATTATGTAACTGGTACAATTCACGTGACGTGACGTCATATGACGCATGCAATCACATGTTTGCAGCCAGTTAGTCGATGCACTTTGCAATTTAAACTTTTTTTAGAAACTTCATTTAAGAAAATGTATTTTCGTTAATAATATTAAAAAATTTATATGTAAAAAAAATTCCCTGAATTTAAAAATAAACACATTATTGAGCATATACATATACATGCTCAAAAAAATTTGGTAGTATCATAATGCTACAACGCTATTACTTAATAATCAAATCAGAAATTGTATTTGCGAATTTGATAGTATAACAAAGTACAATACTGACATTGGCGCTTTTCCAGAAGACTGTTGGTGTTACTAATGTCATCCAATACACGGTGTCAGATATAGGCCCACGAAATTCATCGTAGCTATGGACTAGATTACGCCTGTCATTAGCCGCAGCTTTGAGCATCATGCAGGTAGCAATATATTTTGGCTCCCTGCTCCCCTACCGCAATTCGGGGGTTGCGGGGGAGTAAGTTATGCCACTGGTTTGTCGCCAATATAGCCGTGTTAAACATCACTCATTCCACAGCAATTTTGATGGAGAGAACTTCATGGGGTGGAGTAGAAATTAATTTAAATGAAATCAAACTCGACACAACTCACTTTTATTTTAAAATTGCGCAAAGTATCCCTGAGGGACTTTCTCCCTTTTGGGGGACATGCAATAATTTTTCAGTTAAAAAAATATCAAGTACTCGTGAAAAACACCATAGAAAATAAATATTTAAATGAGCTACAGGAAAAATTTAATACCTAATTAACGATGAATAGTTCTTTAAAATTTATTCCTCCGAAATCTGCATCAAAACAAGACGATTCCGAAATAAACCTCCATTAAATCAAAACACATCCGGGAATTCTCGAACACGTAACAACCCCGAAATTTCTCCCTCACCTTCCGCAACAAAACAAAAAAAACGTGCACTTTGCCTTTAAAAAAGCACACCATCCCATAAATCGAATCTTTGTAATCTTTAATTGGCCGCTACTACAATACTCCCACTGTCCAGCCGATGCGCACTGTCCGCTTTTGGCTCACAAGGCACGTAGCAGACATTGTCTGAGAGGGTCAGGGCCTTCTCTGTTTTACATCAAAACTCCCGAAGAGTCCACACACACGACGGCCTTTGTTTAGGTGGGAAGGGTGTCCGGCGTCAGCACATCGTTTTCTGATATCATGTTTGGAATGCTTATCTCTCATGTCTTGATGGCGGGGGTCCTGTTATGTGCACTTATTGTTCCCACTCGACGACGTGTGTTTACAGCCAGTGGAAGAGATGTTTCGGCGCCAGGTTTTGAAGTGGTCCCGCGTCCAGTGAAAAGGAGGGAGCGATTTTATGTAAGAAACGATGGAAATCAGGATGAAAAAAAGATTATTTAGGTGTTATAAGGCAGTAGTTCCCAACAGTGGTGTAACGGAGAATATTAAGCCCCATCCCCCGCAAAATCAGGTTTTGCCTTTTATATTTTGTAAATTGGTTAAATACATACTTGGAGTCAGTCAGGCTTTGGGCTCCCTAGAATCCTGTCTCCCCCGCCCCCCGCGCAATGCGGGGATGTGCGTTTCGCCACTGGTTCCCAAACATACTGTTCCCGTGTACCCCTTTTTATATAAAAAAATTTGGCCATGAAGCCCCATGTGAAATAAATATTTCAATCAGTAGCACACACAGAATTTTTTCAAAAGGGGTCCAGGGTCGGAAGTCCACTACTCTCGTATCATGCTCCAATATGCCGCCCAATCTATTCTTTTGATTTTGTCGATTTTCAGGAACAAAAAAAAAATTAATTGTTGAATGAATAATTAGCATTGATTAATAAAATTAATTATTAATAACTAATACTTAATTAAATTTTACGTACTATATACATAGGATTATAATCAATCGAAAAAAAGCAAGGGCTTTGGGGGGTATCCGAACCCGAGGACCCCCCTCCCTTTTGTGCACCACTGATTTCAATAGACGAAAGAGAAATAACAAATTTAACTTGAATGTCCCGAAAATGATATTGATAAATGTTATGTAACACAATGAAAACTATTTTACCAATTAACTTTAACACAAAAGTAAAATTTTGGTTTAAAAATTTATGCATGGAAAAATATCAATCGCGTGCGTGCAGATTAAAAAATATTAATGTAACATACTTTATCTTCGTATATATACAAAAGATAATGCCGCCCATCCAGTACAGTGGTTAGTGACGCTGACTGCGGTGCATGAGGCATGGGGGTACTCTAAATCAGTGCTCCTCAACCTTTCTATCGCCGCGGACCGGTCAATGTTCGATAATTTTACCGCGGCCCAATAAAGGAGGGGACGTTGTTTATATTTTAGATTGCTTTTATTTAATAATTTTAGTTTAACTGTATTTAAACGGGCCTTCAGAATAAAATACAGTTACACCAAGAAATTAATATTAAGTTATTTAACATGGTGTATATATAAAATGATTACCATAAAACCTTTGACAAATACATCACAGTATATAAAATGAAAATAATTTAATGTTCCTTGTGTGGACCGACACTTTTTGGTCCACGGACCAGTACCGGTCCATGAACTGGGGGTTGCCGATCACTTCTCTAAATAGTCGTCGAGTCGCAAATCCTTTCGTGAGTTTGGTGGAAGGGGAAGAGAAGTGGGAGGCACCTGACCACTCCTAGGGTATTCTTCCTCAACATTGTGATAGTACCGAGCAAAATCGTACTGTCACCTGCATGGTGCTCAAAGCTAAGGCTAACAACAGGCGTAAAACTCTAGCCCTTAGCCGCGATGCATTTCGTGGACCTTAATCTGATGTTACTGTCGATCAGGTGGCATAAGCAGCAGCAACAACAACAAAAGATAATGCTACTTTGTGTTCAAAACTAAGGACAAGTTGTTAATTAGGGGGGGGGATTCCGAATTCCCTGTTATTTTTTTCGATTGATTATAATCCAAAACATAAATTGTCCTTTCTGGTAATTTAACTGTTTGTTATTAAATAATTTACTTTATTAATTAATGCTAATTATTTGTTCAATAATTTATTTTTTACTGTTTTTGTTCCCAATGATCAATAAAGTTAAAATAATATGTTGGACGGCGTATGGCCTGAATTCATGTGACGTCATAGTTACAAGATAATGACAACCACATGATTTTAGCTAATCAGTTCAAAAACTCATGTGATGTCATCAATGGCGTAACGGAGAATTTTCGCCCCCTACAAAATCAGATTTTGAGCCGTAGCCGGATCTTACGCAATCGGCATCGCTCAGGCTTTGAGGCCCCTAGAGTCCTGGTCCCCCCACAGTACAAGGGTGGCGGGGGTGTACGTTATCCACTGGACGTCATGGTCTCACGATAAAAGCAATCATATGTTTCCAGCTATTCAATTCAAGCGCTTTGTTGTTGCCAACTTTTGCTCTTTGCAAAAACTTTCTCTTAATAAGTACATATTTGTCAACAATAATAACGCACATTGGTATACAAAATGCATTTTATTTAAAAGTATATGCATAAAATAAGATTTTATTGAAATTTTAAAATCTTTGAAGAAAGTTTTTTGTTTCCTAACGTCTTTTTTTTAATCATGTGACCATCATGAATTGAGCCCATTGGGGGTGTGAAACGAGAATGGTGGACTTGCAGTAATAGTTTACTAGGATAGTAATGTTTTATTTTTTGCTATTATACTGGTAAATGAGTTTATAACGTTAACGTTAAATAAAAGTCAAAATATAATAAATACCCTTGAGAGGCGGCACATTAAGTCTAGGGCGGCAGATACCCTTGGATCGATCCTGTACGCACCCTCAAATTAATTTTAATTTGCCATGGACCAGTCAGCATTCACAAAAGAGCCTCAGGGTTCCGTAACATTTTCGCCCTCATAATGGCATGATTGAAATTTACAGGATTTTTTTCCCTTTCAATTCAGCTTATGCACGGGTTTCGAATTGAGCAAATTTTTGAAGAAAAAAAAACGCACACACTCACTGCTTATATACGAGTCACCTTATATTCGGAAATATACTGTATTTTTATATATATTTTTCTTTGATTTGTGATTACAATTATTCGCTTATAACATTAGTAACATTGAGTTTTTTTTTTAGCTATACATTGAATGATATTTATTAGAGGTTTTTAAATTGACATATTTTACTGAAAAATACTAAACATATTTATCTTAATACACTACATGTTATATAACACTAATATTCTCTATTGTAGATTATACATTTTGTGCAGAAAAAACTTAATTGAATAATATGGCATTTCTTAGATGAAATAGTTAAGGTTACTGACTACGTTCGAAGCCGTGATTTTGAAAAAGCGTATAAATGAATAATTTATTTGATATTTAGTGTCACTTGAATTAGAATGTACATATAAAATTGTTTTGAGAATATAATTACAAGAAAATATTTTTGTAATGCAATTTTTTTGGCAAAAAAAATGAGGAAAGAATGACACTTTTCAAAGCATTTTCCTTTTATGCTTCTCTAATTGTAACATTTTGCCCATTAGTAGCGGGGACTTTCATACAAAGTCTGAATCAGGATTTTTGAAAAATTGACATTTTTAGTTACGGTTCATTGAAATAATAATAGATGCTTTTTGTAAAAATTTTTCTACTTTGATATAATAATACACTCAGGAACTTTGAAAATAGCGACCCAAGAAGAAAGCATCGGATTGAAATGAAATTTAATACACATAATGACACAGATGAGAGATTCACTTGATCTCAAAAACAAGACAATTGAACGAATACAGGGTGTGCAACGACACAAATACTGGGCAACTTCAGTAGCGCGTTGGACCACCTCCAGCTGCAATACATGCCACCACACGGTCCGGTATTAAGTTAATTAGACACCTTATGTTGTCCTGAGGCAGATGGGCCCACAAATCTTGAACAGCCAACTCTAAATCATGTACAGAGTGACACGATGGCATCTGCTGTTTTAGCTGATCCCACACGTGCTCTACAGGGGACAAATCGGGGGAGCGGGCCGGCCATGGAAGAGTCTGAAAATGACGTAGGAAGTCTTGAGCAACTCTTGCTGTATGCGGACGAGCATTATCTTGCTGGAAAATTGCCCCTGGGAGACCATTTAGGAAAGGTCCTACATGGGGTCGAAGAATATCATCAACGTAACGTTGGTCCGTTAAGGTTCCACGCATCACAATTAAAGTGGACCGGCTATCATAGTCTATGGCCCCCCAGACCATTACACCAGCTGTGCGGGCAGTGTGACGTAGAACAGTGTAGGGGGAATTGTACCGCTCACCAGGGCGCCTCCACACCCGTACACGGTTATCATCTGTCCCCAAAACAAACCGGGATTCATCACTAAACACAACCTTTTGCCAATCTGTGACATTCCACATTGATCTGGCTTGGCACCACTGTAGACGCAGTTGCCCATGTTAAAGGGAGTGCACGGAAAGGGCGTTTGGATTTAAGATTTGATTCTGCAAAGTGTCTGGAAATTGTTTGAGGAACAATTGCTACGCCTACGTCTGCTTGTATCGTTGAACGAGTCACTGTGGGGTCCACAAGTGCTTGCCGCACCATCCTTCGATCTTCTCTCCTCGTGGTCTTCCTGGTGGCTCCAGACCCGGTTTTCGGTGCGTGGGTACTTTCTCGGGTCCATTGCTCTTCCTGATTGTAGCGCCACCTCGGCGTGTATGAGCATGCTTATTGGCACAAAACTTGGATCATTTGCATATCACATTACGCTGTACTTATTTGCAAAGTTTCGCGATTGTACTTAGCTTCCTTCTTGGGTCGCTATTTTCAATGTTCCTGAGTGTATATATGAATAAAATCACTTCAAAATTATATATTTCAAAAATCCTAGATCAACCCCTGAACAGAAGTTTTAGCTATACGGTAAAATACGCTTAACACGAAAACGCTTCAGACGAAATATTGGTTAACACGAAATAATACAATGGTATCAACAAACTACTACGTATTTTCGTGCATTTTTCCCCCTCGTAACATGAAACGATTTCACTTATGGGAATAAACAAAATACGAAAAACACCAGCTGCGCAGGCGGGATTTAATAGGGGAGTAAAATGAAAGTGAGGCGGTTTCATATGCTTCGTAGAAAGGAGGCTAACTTGGCAATGTAATACCCTCGGGATATAGCTACTACATCCTCTAACCCTACTAAAGCCACATTGTTTTCCTATTTCGAAGAACATTTTTAAGAATATAATGGCAAAATGCTCATGTCGCTTAAAATGAAGATGGAGCTTCTTAAGGCTGTCGATCAAAAACAGAAATCCGTAAAGATTTTGGTATTGCTAAATTTTGTGTTAAATTTCATTTTGTTCTTGTGAATGTTTTTGTTTCATTGTTTTGATTAAATACGTGCATATTTATATATCTATGTAAATAATATGTACTTTAGTAAACGTAAATTTGTTGAATATATGGGGACTTTTTTGCAACATTCTTTAACACGAAAAACTACTTCAGTCCCCTCAATTTCGTGTTAAACGATTTTCATTGTATGTAGTTAAAATATTACTATTGCACAGGATGTCCCAGGAGCATTAGGACAGAATTTAAGGGGAAGTAAGGGACATCACAAGGATTCAGAGTTGCATAGCAACCCATGGTCGGAAACGTCTTTGTTCGGCGCTAGATGGGGTTGTTCACAAAAACACTTAAGGAAACAAGCCTCCATTACTGGAATCATTTGAGCTGTCATCGCCCGCAGGAGTATGAGACGTTTTACAAACACCGAGCTGGCAGATATGCATCTGATTCATGGATTTTCTGATGGAAATGCACGAGCAGCAGCCACATTGTATTGTAAAAGACACTCACATAGAGATGCACCGGATCACCAGATTTTTGCAAATTTGCCTCACAAGTTGTGTGATGGATGATTACGAGGTAATAATAGGCGTAGGGAGGGCTGGTCAATCATTCCAACGGACCAGGGTATCCCGAACATTTTGCTCCATACATGGAACAAAATATGCTGGTTACCGTTCGAAGGGATCCGAGTACCATGTTGGAAGTTCCGAGTCACTTGTGGTCCGCCTTCACGGCGCCTATTACCTCGTAATGAACCATACTCACACAAATAATGATGCAAACTAGAAAACATCCAGCTATCCAATGCATCTCACTGTGGGTACCTTTCTTGATACAGTCTTTCTTCTTCTATTGCAATTTCTTCTGCCAATCCGTAAGACAGGTGTATACCTGCGAGCTCGGGGTTAGTAAAACGTTCCATAATCTCTGTAGGCGATGACGGCTCAAACGATTTCTGTTAAGCAGCAGGTCTGTTAATTTAAATCGGAGGTTCCCAAACTTATTTGTTCCATAGACCCCTTGTCATGTTTTTAGGTTTTGGGTAGACCCCTGCTTTCCTAATACTGAATTTTTACAAATTTACCAATTTAAATGTCTTTTTGACAGCTGTTATAGATCTACTTACTTTAAACGATTTAAATTTCTAACTTAAGGGAAGTATGGTGTTTAAAACTTTAAAAAAATGTTAATTAAATTAAAATTTAATTAATTAACATTTTAATAATTAACATTAACTCATTTATTCTATTTATTAATTAAATTAAAATTTAATAAATAAATAAAATAAATGAGCAACAAACAAATGCTTTTAAAGGGAGGAATAAATCTGGTGGTTCAATAACAATTTTTCAACATTCGGAATCAGTCGTGTTAGGTTTAACCCTAAATCTCCTTGGTTAGTAGCATCCAAACCTTATTCCCCCCCCCCCTTCTTTTTTTTTGTGTTGGACATTGGTAATCACGCTGAAACTCCTTCTCACTAGGAAAATTAACTAAAAATTTTCTCACGGTGATCCAAAATTCGTGACAAATGACAGGTATGTCTTTTTTAATCCAAAATTGCGGATAGGGTCCTTGTTTTAATAAAATGTATGCTGTCTCCTTGTAACTACAAATTGACCTTATTAAAATTAGCAAATGAATCTATTAAATAAATAAAATCTAGTTTCCACTTGACTAAATTTTCTTTTTAATTAAAATCATGATTTGGTTTAATGAGAGCCACCATCATAGACCCCCATTAACTCCTCATGGACCCCCAAAAAATAAATGATCTTGTTAAAAACTTCACCCAGAGTCGAACGAAGACGTTTCCTATCATAGGTTTCCTTACAATTCTGAATCCTTGTGTGTGTGTGATGACCCCTATCTCCCCTTAAAGTTTGTCCTAATGATCCTGGGACACCCTGTAGAAGCAATTTTCACAAAAGGAGAATTTGAAAATATGTTTTTCATTCTTCACTTTTTGCTTAAATTTGCATCAAAAAATCACATTCTTCTTTTAGTTTTCTTAAAACAATTTTATATGTAGATTCTAATTTAAATGACACTAAATATATGAACGAAAAAATCAAAATCACAGTTCTGAATGAAGTCAGTCACCATAAAGTAATACGAATTTTTTTCCTACTTAGATCTGACACCAGGGAATATAGCAACTTTATTATGATTAACGATTATATATATATATATATATATATATATATATATATATATATATATATATATATATATATATATATATAGGCTTTTATTTCCTTTCATCTAAAAGCAGATTTTAAAATGTGTTTGTATGATTTTTTTTTTATAAAAGTTTTATAAATTACAAAAAAGAAGGATTGCCTAATCAAAACTTGTTGATAAATTTCAAATTATTTTTCTTCCCATTTTTTTTATTACATTGCACAGCCGACTAACACTTTTCTTCAAGGACATCCATGGTGGACCACCCCACTTCCCTTATGTTAATCATCAACCACCCCCGGTCGGCGAAAAGCAAACGATCAGATTCTCCGTACTGCCTTAATTTGAGACAAACAGTTGCTGAACATAGTTCTTAAGACGCACCAGACACACAACATGCATCGCAGTGGGTAGCATTTGACGCAGAAAGACACATGGCACGGATCAGTTCAACAGAAAGGGTGCCCTGTGCCATTTTTTTTTTACTCTCTTTCTCGGTTTTTTTTCTCTATTAGCATTCCCCATGCACAACAGTTACCCGAATCCGAACACAAGTTTTGGAAAAAGAACTCCCACCCTCGCGTCCATATGGCTCGCGCGGGAGATACGGTTACAGTTCTGTTCCTTGATATATTTCAGGACAAGTGGCCAGAGAGAAAAGGGTGAAAGGGGAGTTTGTCTTCCCGATAAAGTCGTCTGAATTCTGTGTACTGACTAATGAAAAACACCAGTTGTTAGGCTATAAAACTCCTTTTTAGAGACTTTTAACTCTTGTCGGAAGGGGTTGTTGTGGAAGAGAAATTATGCTTTCACTAAATTCTTCCGGATGAGTGGTTGGTTTTACTACTCAATTACCTCCGTGACGTCTTGATTTGTGGTGTTTGGTTGTGGACGGCACTGAAGAAAAATGTTTTGTATGTATTGCTTAAATACGTCATCGATTCGTGTTAACGTTTCCGAAATTTGGAATCCTCTTTCAGGAAAAAAATACCCTTATCCAAAGGTTCCCCAACTTTTTCGTCTCTAAGACCCTTTGCCATGATTTTCGCTTTTTTGGGTAGATCTCTGCTTACCTCATATTAAATTTTTGTATTTTTATCAACTTTGAACCAGCTATAAAAAAAAGATGTTTGAGTAATTTTCTTTTAAAGATTTCAATTTCTAACTGTAGTGAAATATAGTGTTTAAAAATTCAAGAAACACATGTTAATTTTAAATTAAAATTTAATAAATTCATAAAATAATTGTTTACAAACAAACAAAAGTACTTTTAATGGTAGGAATGAATCTGGCCCTACAATAACAAATTTTCACGTTTGGCGTCAATCTTGTCGAGTTTAACCCTAATTCTCATCGGTTCCATAATTCGAGGTAAATAACAGGTGCCGTAACATTCGGCGTCCAACGCGCACAATAATTAGATCGAAATTTACGGATGCGCGTTATACGCCGGGTATAAAAATGAGAGCTTTAAAAATAAAAATTAGACGAGAGCATAGAAAATTATTAGACTTTGATATAAATCGAAATATTGTCTGTTTAAAAGAAATGACATTCCTTATGAACTTAAAGTAGTTCCAGAAGTACACTGTTTTTCTCTAAAATCTGGGATAATACCTCAAATAAGTGACTTCAAAACATAAAATCATTTCATACATACATTTTAGGTTTCTTCGTAAGAAACGGGATGTGCGTTATACGGCGAATATACCTAAAAATTAATAATTCCAGCTTGAAAGTATAGGTGAGTATTATATAATGCACGAGCAGCGTGCCCGAAGGAGGGTCGAAACCTCTCTTATAGACCAATAGATATATAATTTCTAGCATAAAGATTAACGTATCGGTGCTTTCGTTTACGTTTTATTAAAAATGTAACCCTTCCCATGAAATTGATCTGTGTACGCAAAAGATGTTAATCAATAATTAATTTGTTCTTATATTTTCCTGCTTATATATATTTACGTCTAAACCCAGTGGCTGAATGGCAGTGCATCGCGCTTCCACACCAAGGTCCGAGGTTCAAACCCCGGGCTGGGCAAGGTCGACTCCGCCTTTCATCCTTTCAGTGGGGCGATAAATGAGTAACAAGCTTGCTTGGGAACTTAACACTGGGAGGTTTCACGTCAAACTGACCACCTGACCGGAACATCTGCTTATGCCTAAGGTCACGTATACTTAGTTGAGCACAGTAAGACTTGACCCTCAGGGGCTGTTGCGCCACTGAGTTAAGCTTATATTTACATCGCGATGGACCTCGTAATTTTGAGCCTCGTTCAAGTAACGAAGACAGCATCTGGAGCGGACACCTCCTCTCCAAACTACCCCACCATGCCAATGGGAGGATTTTCAGTTCGATATATTTAACGTGGAGAAAAAATGGATCACATCGGTTGATGCATTCTTTTTTAATACCACCTGTTGAGTCAAAATGAGAGAGTGGGGTGATAGCTCATTTGTCGTCATCGTTACTTGACCAGAATTACAATCGCCAATAGCCCTCGCCAATAACCCTCGTGTTGTTTTTTAAAGTGCAACGTTAATAAAACAATCAATCCCTGAAGCCACCCACCATCTGTTTCAATGAACTGCGGTCAAATGACGATGACATTCAATGTGGCACACTACTCTCCAAACTTCCACATCACGTTAACGGGAGGATTTTAATCGAAGAACAATTTAATGTAGTTAGTGAGTGAGTGTTTTATTAATGTTGCACTATAAAGCAATACGAGGGCTATTGGCGATGGATTTCGTAATTTTGAAACTCGGTTAAGGGCAGTCGGAAAGGTAAAATTTGATTTTTTTGACAATTTGAGATTTTTACATTTCCACATAGTACAGATTTTAACCTTTCTAAAAATACCTTACTTTAACCTCTAGGGTAAGTAGAAGCCCTAAAAACCTATTTTTAAATAATCGTTGAAACTGGGCCACGCCCATTTGACAAGCGTAAAAGTAAACAAAGTTTTTTGTTTTGGCTTAAAAGTTGAGCGTCTGGTATAAATCAAAACATTTATCTTTTATTGTATAAATTGAGCCTTTTATTATTTTATTTCCTAACCCATTTGAAACTTCACTGTATTTTTAACGGTCAAATCAGTGTTTGTTTACACTTTCAAAACTGCGTTATAATTTTTGAACTCGCAAGTATTCTTTAACATTATTAAGCTTAAACTTTCAAAAAAATTGCTATAATATATCGACTTTACCATGCCTAGAGCATCGACTAAAGTATTTAAGAAACGAAGAGGAGTTTTTAATAAAGGAAGATGTAATAAAAGTAATGATGGTTGTGGTGAAAGCAATTCTACTGTTCCAAAGAACTCTGCTGATGAAAAAATTGTGCTGATGGTGCAAAGCTTTGTACTAATGAAACTGAACCATCTGCCAGTGAGAGAAAAAAATTGTAAACATGGATATTTCATATTCGGATGAGGCTTTTTCTGGTTTCAGAAATGTTATTGTGGACATTAACCTTTTAGCTTGTGTGTTTTTTGAAGCTGTAAAATGTATAAAGTGTGAAAAAACAGGACTCAGGTTGCACCTCAGTGAAAGTAACTGTGGTGAAGCTGTGAAGTTTCACTTAAAAATGTCCTTCTTGTAAATATAACTATACTTTTAACTCCAAGAAATGCGATAGTTCTGAGAATTACGAACTGAATACCCGGCTAGTGTATGCTATGCGATGCATAGGTAAAGGTGCTGAGTCTGCTAGGATGTTTTGCGGTATCATGAATCTTCCCCGCCACCCACAAAATTCTCAAAGTACAACCACACATTTTACTGCAGGCAACAAGAGAAACCTGTGAACACAGTATGGCAGAAGCTGTTCGTGAAGCCGTTGATGAAAATGATGGAAAAGGGACCTTGCTGTTGCTGTTGATGGTAGCTGGCAGAAGCGTGGTTTTTCTTCGAAGAATGGCTTGTTGACAGTCACAAGTGTTGATACCGGCAAAGTTATAGATGTCGAAGTTTTTCAAAACATTGTATTTGTCCGAACAAAACCAAGCATCTTCAAAATTGTAAGAGAAATTTTGAAGGCTACAGCGGTAAGATGGAAGTAGCTGGAGCTCTATCCATTTTTCAGCGTTCCCAGTCTCTCTACAATGTTCGGTACACAAAATATTTAGGAGATGGGGACTCCAAAGCATTTACTTCTATTGTCGAGAACAAAGTATATGGTGACCATTGCTCTGTCGAGAAATTAGAATGCATAGGTCATGTTATGAAAAGAATGGGGACACGTCTTCGACGCTTGAAAACTAAGATGAGAGGTCAAAAACTTTCTGACGGAAAGCCTTTATGCGGAAGAAATAGATTGACAGAGGCAGAAATCGACCGTCTGCAAGCATATTATGGTCTAGCTATCCGCAGAAATTTGTCTAGCGTGAAGGACATGCAACAAGCCATATGGGCAATATTTTTACACAAGCTATCAACCGATGAAAAACCTCAGCATGGATTTTGTCCCTATGATTCAGATACGTGGTGCAAATTTAAAAAAGCAGAATTGCTTGGGGAGACTTATCATCACAAAAATAGTTTACCTGTGGATGTTGTGGAGGCCATGCGACCTGTTTTTAGGGATTTAGCTAATCCAGAATTGCTAAAAAGTGTTTACATGGAGGTACGCAAAATCCTAACGAAAGTGTAAATAATGTAATATGGTCTCGTGTACCGAAGAAAACATTTGTACAATTAGAAGTTTTGTCACTGGGTACATATGATGCAGTTTCCTCATTTAATATGGGGAATGTATCAAAACTAGAAATTTTGAGAAAATGTGTATTGAGCCTGGTGATTACACGGTACAGGCGATGGAGTGCCTCGACAAACAGAGGCTGTTACGAGCAAAATACTATTGTTTACAAAAAACAAAGGAAGTTAGGAAGGAAAAAAGACTTAAAAGGAAGAAAGAAGATGATGAGCTACTAAAAAATGCTGATGATTTAGAATATGGAACTAAAATGTTTTAATTAAAAAGTAATTATACGTTAAAATCAGTTTTTCTCAAAATGTCAATTTTTGATGTTCGATGTTCCTTTTCTTAGAAACTACTGTTCACAGGTATGTAAATTTTTTATGATATATTTATAATGATGGCTAATATATACTGGAATGAGCTTTTTGTAAAAAACCCCAAAATTTATTTTTTACAAATTTTTTATGTGAAAAACAGGTTAACGTAAACTATGTTTGATAAAATATTTTATAAATTATGAAAAAATTCAAAATTAGCTAAAAGCTCATTTGAGTATAATGAGAAATGTGTATTTTAATTATATGAAAAATTTCAAGCATGTACATATAACAGATTTTGAGAAAATGTACCTCGAAAGCAGCCAATTTAACATTGTCGGTATAGAGGTTTCCGACTGCCCTTAAGTGACAATGACGAAGCCTGATTCCCCAAACTACTTCAAGGGAGGCCTTTGAGCCCAGCAGATTTAACCTGCACTAGCTTCCTCAACACGGCGGGTCTTTGTTGATATCAAAACTGAAGGTCGCAACACGCTGGCCAGGACCGTAACTACTGGGTTACCCCGGCCTGCGAAGTCTTAAATGAAAAATAGTCATCTCTATCCTTTCACCGCTTACTACCATGCTAATTAACCCAAGAGCTACTGCCAGCATATACAACACTCATCAAAAAATTTCTCTTCAAATACTCCAGTGTTAAAAGGAGGGTGGGAGGGGAGGGGGTTCATGAAGAAAGACATCCAAAAAAAAAAAAAGAAGAAAAACAGTCTTTCAATTCTAGAATGACCATTCTTCCATAACGGTTTCATACGAAGAAAAACCAACTCACTACTTTGCAAATTTGACACCCGCTGCTCCGGAGGTTTTCAATTCTAGCAGACGATATTGTCATGTCTCTTTCTGGCAGTAATAAATTACAATTATTGGAACGAAAAAGAGAGAGAGAGAAAGAATGCCGAGAGATGGAACGGAAAAAAAAAGGAACGTTTCATGTGACTGTGAGATGAGACAGACTTTCCGACAACCCCGATTCCCGGAAACGGAGAAGGACATGTGTTGTGTGACGGTCAACAGCACTCCGCGACCCGTATCATGCCCGGGGATTTAAAAGAAGAGGGGGTGTCCTAAATTAGGTGACACTGATTCGAAACAGACACTGCCGTCGGAGGCGACGCCTTTTACCATTCCGGGGGTGTGGGCAAACAGTCGGGTTTGTGTTGCCAAAACGGAGAAGGCAAAATATTTGCCTCCGACTGATTAGAGTGGGGTTGAAAGACACGATGGCTTCTTCGCCTACCCTTTTCGCCACCCCCAAAGGCGTCGAAGATAGGGTTTTTACACACACAACAGACGATTCTTGTACACACACGCACTAATGATGCGTTCCTCGGGTTCCGGTACGAACACCTGCGGATTTCGTTTCTGTGTTTGCCACATTGCATATGGATATTGGTGGTGAAAGATTAGTATTGATGTAAAGCACGGAACAAGTAATGGTTAGGGGAGAAAAAGGTGCGGGAAATTATATTTGTGTTAAATGTTTTGTTTTAAATTAAGCATGCGTAATGTGAAGGTGAGCAATATATTCCGCGCATGTGTGATGTTAAATGATCGAAATTTGCATTAAGTGAAACATGAAATGAATCCCAGATGAATTTTAGGTATTTTTCTTTATATTTTACAATCAATGCGATCTTTTGTCTTTGTTTTATATCATAAATGTAGCGATTCGTATTTGAGCCGCAAGAAAATTATCATATAAATAATACTCGTAGAGAACCAAAAACAAGGTAAAAGTATATATATATATATAGTTAGATTTCTACATGTAATCATTTAAATATACTAATCTTTCGCAATAAATAAATTATTAATTGATGAAACCAATACCAGGACATGCTCGAAAGAATAAAATGCCAAAAATAAAACTTTTTTTATGGGTCATATAGCTTTAAAAATTTCCAAAAGAGCTTAGATTTTTTTTCTCGTCTTATATATAATAAAAAGATATTTTAATCATTCTGTAGAAATACAAAAATAATTTTTTAGTTAAAAATTTTTTTTCTTTTCTGTTTGATTTAAGTTGGACATAATTTTTGAGATCATTTATGTTTAGGTACCCTTTTTAAAAAAAGTATCTCTTAAATATGTAAAATATTTTTTGCACATATATAAAACAATATACAAAATATAGTGAACCTTTTTTTGTAAGCAAAATATGAAGATAGTTTCTTTAAAAAAAATTATAAAACTTTGTAATTTTGAAAATTTTCATTTCCCCTCCTTTTTGAAATATAAACGTTTTTTTTTTAAAAAAAAATATGTACTACTTCAATTTTAAAAAAATAGATTCATTATATGCATAGGTATTTTGTATAGACGTATAAAAAATTTGAAGCCCCATATAGTGCGACAGCTTTTTTTTAAAAAGTGTACCTAAAAGTAAAAAATTATGGATTGGAGAAAAAGTGAAAAAACTAAACGTTTGTTTATATTTTTTGTCAATTACTTTTCATATTTCAAGGTTACTTTATCAATGAACAAGTAAATGTTATGCATTTTTAGATTCAGAAAAATAGGCACTATTTTTTAATATTAAAATTGAAAAATCAATTTTTTAAATGTGTATATAAATTCTTGTTTTTTTAAGAAAAAAAAATTCAACTAGCTGACTAATATATGCTAGCGGGCAGTGGCACACAGAACGGGTACGTGGCCCTGGAGTAGTGAGTATATGAATCGTCTTTCCCCTACATACACATAGATATATGAAAAACCAGAGTTCTTTAGCTCTAAAAATATTCGTATGAAATCCTCATGAAGCAGTTTTATTTTTAAAAGAGTACCCATTCACTCTTTCTTTCTTTTTTTTTATTCAGTAACAAATGCTCATTTTATGCTTATTTTTTAAAAAAATCTACAAATATTTTAGATTGCGTACTTTGAATTTTTAAAGTATATATAACTGACTTGGAGTGTCTGATTTACAAACACGACAAACTGAGTGAATATTAACGTCGCACTGTTCAGCTACACGAGGGCTTTTGACGACGGACCACGTAATTCTGAACCATAGTCAAGTGCCATGGACGACACCTGAGAGAGAGAGAGCTGGCAACCCCCTCTCCTAAATACCGCTCCAACGGGAGGACGTTTGAGCTCTCGACAGATTTAACATGCATCGCTCCCCTACACACCGGGTCTTTAGTGGCTTTGGGCTCGTACTCGCGACAAGGCCAGCCATGATCCGATACCTTGACCACTCGGCTACCACGGCCACACGACAAACTGAGAATAATGCTTTTATTGATGCTTCATGCTTCATTTATTGTGCTAAATTTAAATAAAAGAAAAAAAGTGGGATCGAATATATAAATCTACAATTGAATCTCCAACATATTTTAAATACTAACACTCCAGGAAAAATGTATCCTCAAAAACTATATAAGGTGATCAATTCTCTTACATCGCTTTCAATTATTTATTTAAATAAGTATTTTTCCCATTGAATGATTTTTTTTTTGTCAATACATCATTTTCTAGTATATCCGAAATTTCGGAGCAAAAAATATCCTTGATATTGAACTTTACGGTAAATGCTACAGCTAATATATCAAAAATTTCCATTTCTATTTCTAACTTGTCCAAAAATCATTGCCTATTGAAAAACTTTTTCAACTGCTACATTAGTTTCCATAGCAGCACAACGTAAATTCAACAAGAATAAGTGAAGTTTCATATGGAATGCGTTCATTTTTGAAATGGTTCAATATTTCCACTCATGTTTAATCCATTTCAACATGCTTATTTTCCCATTCATCTAATTTATCAGAATTTAAACATTCAGTGTTGTAATTTGAATACAGAGATTAATAGCCCCAATTGCTGCCCAGCCGGTATGGTGGATATGACCCTCGGATTGTAACCGAGTGGGTTCGAATCCCGAGTAAGGCATGGATGTATTTTTATAAAAGAAGTCGGATTTTCACCTGTAATGGATTCCCGTATAATATGGAAAGCAGCGCACCCCGTCTTGTTATATGCTGGGATCATTATTTTTAATAAATGTCTATATTTTCTGTTTGTATTGTATGTTTCTGTTCTTCCATTCGTATTTCATATGTATCCCAAGATAAAAACCACGACAACAACAATAGATAAGTTTCAAAATATTGAAAATAAAAAGGGCACTTTTTTCGAGGAAGGACAGAACCTGTAAAAGAAGGGCTGTCCTCCTTAAAGGAAGACGATTGGTCAGCTTACTATATTCAATTTCCAACGGGTTCTATTCGTGCCTTTTATAAATCCTCTGGAGAAAAATATTTTTTAGTTGTTGTTTGTTTATAAAATCGCTTCCTGTAGAGGAACCGGGATTTATGTAAATGAGAGTTGCTACTTAAACTCTAGCGAAGGGAGATATAGTCAATGGTTGCTAGGCTGCTACGGAATTTAGAATATTAGAGTTAATAATAGAAGACCGTGTAGAGTTTCAGAAAGAGGATCATACACCCTGCGGAACAAGTTAACTTGTCTAGCCAGTACGAGTACCCTTAGATCGGATCTAAGCGAAAAATAAGTGATCTAATTATTTGTGTAATAGATATTTAGAATAGTACAGCGCTGCTCAAATTTTCAATATGCGCGACCCACTATTCAATCATCATTTTCATAGCGCCCCCTCCATACTGTAACAATGTATTGAATTCGATAATACTCTACTTTGACACTGAAGCTACAATACGACTTAAGGCTCTTATGTGCCATCGACATACATAAAGGTCTCACTCAGCCAAAGCATTAATTATCTGGACGTATATAAACGTCTTTTCGAAGTACGATCTGTTCTGTGCAGTGCCATCCATAAAATTATTCCGAAGGCTTTCGACCGTAATAAAAGGACCTTAACAGTGTTTGCGAAGGATTTACTTTTTCTGAGGATTTGCTTCTTTCTTTCTTTTTTCTCCTTCCCCTCCCTCTAAAAAAAACACATAAAAAAATACGCTCGTCTGCGTAGTAAACGGTGTCATTGGGATGCGAATCGCGTAACTTTTAATCCGCTGTTAAGGGATTAATTATAAACCGTATAAATTATCAAGATAAGTATTAATACAAGCCCATGGGGGGTCACTGATAATTATTAAACTTGTTCTTAGCTTAGTATCTGTTAAATTAATAATAAAATATACATTATACAGTACTGATACACGTATAAGTATATTGTATCAATGTAAATGTGTATTCTATATTTTATTCTTTCAGAAAGTATATTGTTTGTTCACTTTCAGTAAATTAATAATTTTTTAAATAACCTTTTGTTTTCGACTTTTCAATATGCTCGCGCCCCCCTCGTAGAGTTATCACGCCCCAAAGGGGCGCCCCACAATTTGAGAAACGCTGGATTAGTAATTAAGAGAGTTGACCGTTCCCTCGGTTTAATTAAATCTCTGATAGTAAATTGAAAGCGTAATAAAAGTGCATATTTCATTATGATTTTTTTTTGGTGTCTTCACCTTCATCTGCGACCACAAGGTCGCGACCAGTGGCGGAAAGTACACTCCCACACTGCTGGGGTCCAGGGATTCTAGGGGGCCCAAAGCCTGACTGACTGCAAGTACGTATTTGGGCTGGGGCCCAAAACCTGACTTTTGTGGGGGGGAACCAATATTCTCCGTTACATCATTGGTCGCGACAAATTATTAACAAATAAACATGCAAGCAAGTAACATAAAAATTTTTTTCTTCAGTAAATTCCTACTTAGGTCAAAAACAAAGAAAAATTTTTATTTTAATTATTTTTTATCAAATAATTACAAATAATATAAATATGTATATACCTATGACAGGATCGCAACATTAAGTAGCAATTAATTTTTATTAATTATACTTAAAGTATTGTATTCTCATCCAAAATAATCGTGTATATAAAATTTCATTTCCACTGAATGCTTTAAAACGTAAGAGAAAAAATATTTTAAAGTCTTGACCTAAGTCGCTAAATTTGAAGCCAACGTGGCTATGTCTATAATTCTTTAGGTAATTATAGTTTCAGTCAATTAATTTTAATTAATTATAGTTAAATTATTATATTGTCACCAAAACAATCGTGTATAAAAAATTTCAGCTCAAATGAGAGCTTTAAAATGTGGGTTAAAAACCTTTTTAAGTTTTGGCACGCATCGCCAAAAATGATGCCAACGTGGCAGTATCTGTAATTCTTCGAAGAATTAGTTTTAATCAATTAGTTTTTATTAATTAAAATTAAATTACCGTATTGTCATCCAAAATAATCTTGTATACAAAATTTCAGCTCAACTGAGCGCTTTAAAACGTATTTCATTAACGAGTGAAAATTTGAACACAAGATATATATAAGGGAGATTGTAAACTAATAGCAGGAATTGGAAAAAAAAAACCTATCAGCACAGACTTAATAGGAACATACAGTAGCGCACACAGGAATTTTTCAAGGTGGGGGTGGGGACCGGAGTCGAAAGTTCACCATTCGTGTATCATGCTCCTTTTGATTTTGTCGATTTTCGGGAACAAAACACAGGAAAAAACTAATTTTTGAATAAATAATTAGCATTAACTAATAAAATTAATCTCATTAAAAATAAATACCTAATAAAATTTTACGTACTATATATATACTTATAGAATTATAATCAATCGGAAAAAAAACCAAGGGCTTTGGGGAGGGGGTGCGGACCTCTAAGACAACCCCCCCCCCTTGTGTGCGCCACTGGGAACATATCTTGCCCAACAATTTCCTGATTCTTCTCCGAGACCTTCTTTCTTTATACAAATGCAAAGAAAGAACCCAACCTTCTGAGAATAAATTGGACAGAAAAAAAAAAAAGACACACACAATGTAGCGTTTTTCATGCAAAACTGTCTTCCATTCAACTCTGCTTTAATGCCATTATCGTGACATTCCAGAAGAAAAAGAAGAACCATTATCTTTACAAATTCCTCGGCCTAATCCCTCCAACATAGAGGGAGGTTGTTCCGAAATTTATCCCCGGCGTCACAAACCACACACTTGATGAATGGTTACAGCAATGACTGTTATGTACAGAGAACAACTTCTTGCAACTTTGTTAAAATATATCGTTGCGGGGGAACTGTAATATACGGAGAGAGAATTTCTTCGACAACTTCACTATGAACAGGTGCGCTCTGAAGCTGCTTGAGTTATGGCTAAGTTTTGGGTCGAAGGTATGGGTAATAGATTTGGAGTTTGTGTTCTAAATAATTTGTATTTCATTTTGTTTTTGGACTAGAAATGTTTTTTAAAAAATGAATTCTCCTGAAGGTTGTTGAAAATAAATGAATTTAAGAAAAAGCTTTCAAATTTCTTTTTTAAAAAAATCTTCAATGCTCTTACTGAAATATGTTTTAAAGATTGCGAAATTAAATTTAATTGAAATTAGATTAGATTTTTTTTTCTGTATGTAAAGAAAAAGTTTCGCACTCTATTATTTTTTCACCGCGTGAAGTAGCCGAGTGATCATGGTCAAGAACTCAGGACCGATGTTGCTTCTATTCGTGTCCTGGTCGCGGTTGATTGATTGATTGATTGAATATTAACGTCGCACTGCTCAGCTACGCGAGGGGTTTTGGCAACGGACCATGTCATTTTGAACCATGGTCAAGTGACGTGGAAGACACCTGAGCTGGCACCCCCTCTCCTAACTATCACACCGCACCAACGAGAGGACGTTTCAGCTCTCGACGGATTTAACGTGCATCGCTGCCCTACATGGTGGGTCTTTAGTGGTTTGGGCTTGTACTCGTGACAAGGCCAGCCACGATCCGATACCTATACCACTCGGCTACCGCAACCACTCCTGGTCGCGGTAGCCTAGTGGTCAAGTTATCGGACTCGTGGCAGGCGTGTCATGAGTTCAAGCCTAGTGCCACTGAAGACCCGCCCTGTAGGGCAGCGATGCACGTTAAATCCGTCGAGAGCTGAAACGTCCTCTCGTTGGTGTGGTGTGGTCGTTAGGAGAGGGGGTGTCGTCCTCGTCACTTGACCGTGGTTCAAAATTAGGAGGCCCGTTGCCAAAAGCCCTCGATTAGCTGAATAGGGTGACGTTAATATTCACTCACTCACTCTGTTCGAGTTCTGGTGCCGATGAAGAAAGCGGTCGCAGTACCCTGGGGGTCAAGGTAACGGACTCGTGGTCGTCGTGTCATGAATTCGAGCCCGGTACCGCTGAAAACCCGCCTTGCAAAGGGGCCGATAAACGTTAAATATGTGGCGGCTCAAACATCCTCCGGTTGGTGTGGTGTGGAAGTTAGGAGAGGAGTAGAGCCACCTCAGTTGTCATCCTCTTCACTTGACAATGGTTTAATATTAGAAGTTCGGTCGCCAAAACCCCTCGTGAAGCTAAATAGCGCAACGCTAATATTCACTCACTGCCATTGGAAACATCTCGTGTAAAGAGCTGAGGCTCAAAATGCTAACGTTGGCATGGAGTGGAAATGGGGAGAGTAAGGTGCCTGTTAAAATGCTGAACTTGTCATGACCTTGGTTTGGAATTATCTGGTCTATGTAACCAACTACGAATTTGTAACGTTAAATATCATACTGTGTAAAATGACAAACAAGAGGAAAATAAAAAAATTGCTACTTTTTTTTTTATCGGTCACTGCAAAATGTTATTCGAAGCATTGTTTCGATCCTCTTAGAATTATAGTGTGAGTGAGTGAATATTAAGGCTGTTTTCGGTAAAAGTACGAGAGCTTTAACTAAACGCGAAGCACATTTTCAGACAGAAAAATGACCCAATTTCCATGGAAATTGGAAACAGCGTAAATCGTACCTCAGCTAGCAATAGAGTGTTTTTAAAAATTTCAAAATATTCCGTGAATACTTTCTTTTTTTGTTTTAATACGTGAAGGAAAAGCCCTTTCAACGTAGCGGTATAGGATAAAAAATGCGAAACACATTTTATACCAGAAAAAATGAATCAACTCGGTTAAAAATGGGAAGTATGATAAAAAATGCTGCTTTCTAAAGCAGGGGTGTCCAACCCAAATGACCTTGCGGGCCACTTCGGAAAAACATTATAATCTCGCGGGCCGCACATAAAAATATGTACCTTTATATCAGATTTGGAAACAAAAAAGCATTTATTGGAGTGAAAATTTAAAACAGAAGGAATAATTATTATAGTTTTCATTGTTTTTCATGTATATAGACATAGATAATATAATAATGTTTATATAATATAATAATGCAATGATCAAACAATGTTTGAAATATTACAGTTACCATTTTCTTGAAATTTACGGTGTTCCTATTGAATTGATCTTTCGTTACTCATTGCTGAAATTTGTTAGTGCTGCCATTCGCAAACGATTAGGTATACATTGTCCTTTATCCTCTAACCGTCCTGAATATTTTTTTTAAACTTTAGAAAACATATCTGGCTGCCTCTTGCTTTTTGGGCACTCTAACAGAAAAAGGTGAAGAAGAAATGAAAGTCGCACACATAAAGAATCATGTACCATCCATAGTAAAGGATATGCATAATACAATTTGGAATTTATTAAAAAAGTAATTTATTATAGTAAAATCGAATGTAACTGTTTAATAAAATATAACTCTATTTTAATATAAAGGACATTTCTATTATCAAAAAGGATTTATTTTAAAACAAGAACAGGTAATAAGAAAATACAGAGTGTTTTTTTTCCAGGTATAGAAGTTTAAGTTGGCATTACTTTCCAAGATGGCGACCGATTTAACAGCTGTCAAGTGATTTATTCTCAGTTTGGTTTGGCAATTCATCATGAATTGACTCACGCCTGAACAACGCTTTCAAATTGTGCAATTTTATTTCGAAAATAATGGTCGATTTTCATAAGCGAATTTTGTTTAGCGATGAAGCGCACTTCTGGTTCAATGGCTACGTCAACAAACAAAACTGCCGCATTTTGAGTGAAGCTAATCCACAAGTGTATGTCGAAACACCGTTACATCCAGAAAAACTGACTGTTTGGTGCGCTTTATGGGCTGGTGGAATCCTTCTTCAAAAACGATGAAGGCCACAACGTTACAGTCAATGGTGATCGGTATAGAGCCATGATTACTAACTTTTTCATTCCTGAATTGAACAATCCTGATGTCCAGGAGCTTTGGTTCCAACAAGACGGCGCAACATGTCACACAGCTCGTGCCACAATCGATTTATTGAAAGACACGTTGGGTGACCGCCTAATTTCACGTTTTGGACCTGTGAATTGGCCTCCAAGATCTTGGGATTTAACACCGCTAGACTATTTTCTGTGAGGCTATGTAAAGTCATTGGTCTATGCGGATAAGCCACAAACGTTTGACCATTTGGAAGACAACATTCGCCGTGTTATTGCCGATATACAGCCACAAATGTTGGAAAAAGTCATCGAAAATTGGACGTCCAGATTTTACTACATCCGAGTCAGCCGTGGCAGTTCTATGCCAGAAATCATATTTAAAATGTAATGCCACAAGATTATCTTTCGAATAAAAAAAAATTCATGTCAATCGAATAATACATCGTTGTTTTACTGCAATTTAAAGTTCTATACCTCTCAAAAAACATTCTTTTACATTGCAAATTTATATATATGTATAAATTTCCCCTCAAATAAATTTCAAAATGAAAAAACTTTAAAAACCGGATATTTAAATTTTTTTAAACGAGTCGGTGGGCCGCATTTTACGTATTTGCGGGCCACATGCGGCCCGCGTGTTGGTTTCCCCTGTTTTACGACAGCAGAGAGGAGAAATTTTGAGAAAAAAACGCCAATAATTATTTCAATGGGTTGTAACTCTAAAAATAATGTGAATTTTTCAAAAATCGCCTCTGTAAAGAGGTCTGGGCTATACACAGGCAAAATATTATTATAATAGAAGCAATTTTCATAAAAAGAGAACATTTTAAAAAAATGTTATTCTAAGTTAATTTTTTGCCGAAATATTGTATTTAAATAAATTTTTTTTTGTCAAACTGTCTTTAAAACAATTTTATACATGTATTCTAATCTGAGTGACACTAAATATCGTGGAAAGTATCCATTTATGTGCTTTTTTTTAAAATCACGGTTCCGGACGTATTCGGATACCTTAAATCTGTGTCTGAGCGCAAAATTCTTCCGTTAGCGTGATGAGGAAGGTGAGTGTAGAGTCAATTGTCACATCCTCGTCTCTCTCAAACGTAACTCAGAAATATGAAATAACTCTGGTATGGCTTCACTGATTGATGGTCCTACTTGGAAAGATTACAAGGTCTATTGTGGCGATGGACCTCGTAATTTTAAACCTAAATCAAGTGATGAGGACGACACCCGAAATGGTCCCCCTCTCTCCCATATAGTTGCAAAGTGCGACATTAAAAAAATCAATCGAGGTGATAAAATGCTCTCCATATTTCTGCAACACTAAATGATCTCCCACTTTATATCTTAAAATAAAATTTTATTCATAAAATGTTTTTAAATTAAAAAAAAATAATCGAGGTATTATAGATAAATTAATGATTTACAACGTTGCAATTTTTTTAAGTAGAAAAAAATTGAGTTATTTTTCTGTCTAAAATATACTTCGGGCTTAGAAAAACTCGATTACTACTGGGAAAGGCAGCTTCATTTGCAGACAAGATTTACAAAGAGCTTAGCTTTGTTAAGCACCTCTTAAATCGGGATGAAATTGAAAACCGAAAGCGATGCTAAATATATTAAATAAGGATGTTAAAAATTAAAAAGTGATACATCGCTGGGCTTTTTTCCCTTCCAAATTCAAATCACGATGTCAATAAAAAACAACCATTTCAACAACTTTGTCGTCTCGGTTCAGCACCACCAGTAACAGTTAAAATATTTAAACATCTTTCTACTTCCACATTTCATACCTAAAATGGAAAAACCAACTATGTCGAAAACACAGAATAAAAATTCCTGAAAAGATTTTGTGTGTGTGTGTGAGATCACGATTTTCTCTCTTTTTTACAGCTTTCTTCCTCAGTTCCCAGATAGCAAATAATCGGCTGCAGGTGAGAGAAAAGTTACGGCCGCTACACTGAATTCTTACTACCTTTTTAAATGCATTCCTGTAGCACCTACGCCAATTTTTTTAAAAAAAATATTAATAAAAAACAGAAATAAATCGCTTAAGGGTGAACTTTTTAGTTTCGAGGGGGAAAAAAATAACCACTTTTTGAAGTTTTTGCAGAGTTACAGCTCTAACTTACACATACTAAACTCTCAACCTTTTTTAAAAGAAAGTAAGTACAATGTATCTGTTATGATGTGTTACTAGGGTACAAAAAAGAAAAAAAATTTCGTTCTTCACAATTTATGTTTGTAATGAAAAATATTCTAATAAATCTTCCTTCTTGATTTTAAAAAAGAACAGGATTTCTAAATAATAATTTCTAATTATCTCTAAAATTGTAGAATTATCGCTTACGCTCTTGTAATCCGCTCCCGAAAGTGGATTTCTGCAAAACCATTTTTAAAAGGATCTCTTATAATAATAAAAAAAAAATGCTTGATTTACATTTTATGCATATAGCTAATAGTTCAGAAACAGAACTATTTTATTAATAAGCTCCGTAACCTCTTCTGAGAGTTGATTTCCGCAAGACCCCTTCTTAGTAGATGTCAACAAAAGAAACATGGGTACCTAATTTCACAACAGTAGGTCTAGTATTTCGAAAGCGGGAAATTTTCTTGATCAACACACTCCGTTACCTCCCCGCTGTCCTCACCCATAGGAGTCGATTTCCATAAAATCCGTTCTTAGCGGATCTGTATTTAACAAACGAAACATGTTTACCGAATTTCAAGTAGGTGGATCTAACAGTTAAAAAACAGGAATGTTTGTCTATAACGACCCTTAACCCCTTGAGGTCGATTTTCGCAAAATCCGCTTTTAGTGTATCTCTGCTCCGTGAAAGGAACACGCCTGCCTACTTTCAAGTCTGTAGGTCTTAACAGGTCCGGAGATATCGTAATGAGGGAGTGAGTGAGTCTCTTTTCTTCTTTCTATACAGTATGATTCATAAAGTAGTGTACACTTTTCTGACGCTGTAAAACAGGAACAAAGACATGCACTACTTCAGCGAACCGTAAGGTAGATGTACTCTTAAAATTCATGTCACGTCTCTGACGGAAGTGGCGCAGGCAAAGGCCACAGTACAACACGTGCGAGACAAATGCGTTCTATGCAGTGTCCAGATAAAAAGTGTTTGCTCCATTTTTTCACGAGCAAATTGAAACTGGAGTCACTTTTTTGAATATGTTAACTCTTTGGTTGATGTCCAGTTGCAGAACGACATTGACTGCTTCCTTCTTCAATTGGATGGTGCACCATCACACTGATTGACCAACGTGCGAGATTATCTCGATGGACATCTATCTTCTTCACCAATGGATTGAATGAGCCGCGTACTACCATTCACCCAAGACCTGACTAAACACCTAGCGATTTCTCATGAGGATACGCAAGAGACAATGTATTTCCCCCCTCCTCTTTCTGCTAATTTAGCTCAGCTGAAACAGCGTATCAAGCCGCTATTGATGGGCTATTGATAGACTGATTCAGATATCTTAACACTCGTTTCAGCGGAAGTAGATTATCAGCTCAGTGTGTGGCTTGCGACTAAGGGATCACTCATAGAATATCTGTATTTTCTCATTAGGGGCGAAGAAGGGGACAAAAATATTTCAAACCTTTAACAATACAGCTCCTTTTTACAGTGGCAAAAGAATCATTAAGTACTACCGCGAGAACTTCTGATCAAAATTCAACCAAAGGAATAATCAAAAAGTATGGTTTAACAAACTCCTGCATATTCCGAAATGGCCTCGAGATAGAACTGTGGCCGATTTTCGAATCGCCACTGGCCACGACTGCCTATCCAAGCATCTGTAGGTATAGATTCGATCCGAACACTAGTACTTTATCGATCACGCCAAGACGATCGTCTTCGCGTGATGTCTAAGTACTGGTTTATTTAGATACTGCTACACATCTAAACATATAGGCATTGCCCAGAGTCCCCTTTGTAAACTGTGCGACTGCCATCAAGAAATGGACGCCATTCATTTGGAACGTTGCCGTGTTGAGCAGATATTGGGAGGCCAGCCACAAAATGTGTGGTTTACAGACTATTCTGTGAACTTGTGTTTTTTTTTTTATTTATTTTGTTGTTTCTTGTTTTTTGTCAATATTCTCTGTTTCTCATTTTGTTTGCAGTTGTCTTGTTATCCGCCATTGGAAGTAAAAAAAAAAGTTTCTGTAACACAAAGCTTTAAACAATCCCATGCAATAATTAAGTGTCAATATCTGGAATTGCTCTTGATTTATTGCACATTGAAACTGTATACTTCCTCTTGTGAATCACCCTATATATAGATAAATATCAGTTACACAGTTGTGCTCATGAGGTCAAAACTATAGTAAGGTAAGTTTTTTTTGCGTACAAAAAGTATGTTTCTGTTGAGAAATCTGACAAGCAATTTTTACGGTGCAAGTGAAACCGTAAAATATTACCCATATACACTTGCTTTTCCAGATTGATTGAATGTTTATTAACGGCACTCTTTTAAAGCAGTTTGAAGGCTATTAGCGACGTACTCTTAATTTTGAATCACTACCAAGTGATGAACACTTAAGCTGGCAGAAGAATCATTTCCAAGAGATCATTTCATTTCGTTTCCAAGAAAAATGCACCCATTTTCGTTTTTCTTGTTTTACAACGTTTTTTTATATATAGCAATAAGAATATTATAAGAAATGTCACATTCTCTCTTCTAAATAAAAAAATATACTTAAATGTTTATAATTTGAAATATATATATAATAATTGTTATGTGATATTATGACATTGTTTTTAATATGATATTGTGAAGAAGAGAAAGCATAAATACCAATGCTTTTTTCGTTATTATGGAGTACATCTGTCATTGTATAGTACAAAATTTTTTCTTCGTCTATCTTCCTCAATTTCATAGGATTTGCATAATATTTATATGTGTATATATATATTGTGTTCCCGAATTCAAAATGGCCGTAAGACTAGATACTTTGTATCAGTGATGTTATGTATATCCCCGCATTGCGGGGGGACAAGCTTGACTGACGCTTAAGTACGTATTTGGGTTTGGGGGCCAAATCCCGAGTTTGCAGGGGTGCCCCAGTATTCTCCGTTAAGCCCCTGCTTTGTATGTTTAATAATTTGATTTATATACATATATTTTATATCTATATACCGTAAAATCCGGCGTATAACGCGCACTTTTAGCACAAAAAAAATGATCGAAATTTACGGGTGCGTGTTATATGCCAAGTATAAATACGAGAGCTTCAAAAAGTAAAAAGAAAAAGAAAAAAGAGACGAGCACAAAAAAATTAGACTTCTATATTTATCGAAATACTTTTATTTAAAAGAAATTACATTCCTTATGAACTTTAAGGGTTGTACTAGAAGTATAATATATTTTTTCCAAAATCTGGGATAGCACCTCGAGTAAATGACTGTAAAACATAAGAGCATTGTGTGCACACATATCTTTTAGCATTGGTGTAACTAGTTCTGAATGGGCCCCATATCAAAATTCCTTCGGGGCCCTTTTTTAAAAACGAAAGCCCTGTTAGTGGTACTGTAGTTACATACGGGGGGTGGGTGTAGCTTTGGGGTCCCGTATCATTGATACGATGGATATGGCGGTAGCTATGCCTCTGCCCCTTTCAGGTTCCTTCGTAAAAAAAGGCGATGCGCGTTATACGGTGAATATACCTATAAGTTAAAAAATGTGGCTTGAAAGTATGGATGGGCGTTATATATACGCCAGATTTTACGGTATATAAAGGAGAAAAGTGATTCACTCACTCACAACGATACCTCCCAAAAGGATTCATGGAAATCGACTCCAAAAAGGAGTTACGGGGGCTTAAAAAATACTTTATTTTTAGAAATTTAAGTCCTTTTTTTTAATTAATAGGCCTGGGCTCTACGTATGTTTTTCAATACGTATGAACAGCACAATCATAAGACTTATATATCAATAATTTAAAAATAGTATACTTATTCACATACAACATCATGAAATGCCCAGCGAAACGAGCGGGTAACGGCTATTGTTATTTTACATGAGTACTTTTTTATTAAATTACTGAAATAAAAAATTTTGGAACCATTACACGCAATGTTCTACACGCTCTTTCCATCAACAAACATTTCGACAGATAGCCGAGTGAAGAGATTCTATCTTTAGACGTTACATCACTCGATGCTGCGTTGTAGAAACAAAAGATATTTGAAAACTTATCTCCGAAACCGTTATATTCAAGACCCTAATCAACCTGATAACGGGGTATAACACCCACAACACAAAAACGGCTGTGTGTATGCCACCTTGCGAAAAAAGGTGATAGCCAGATCATGGGAAAAGTCAACACACAGATTCGGCGTCCGTTTGATTGCAGAAGTGGGCAAATAAAATCCGAGATAAATACTGTAAAAGCAAAGGTCGGCCATCGAGGAAATGGCTGCAGATAAGACCCTGCAGAATTCCGTCAAATCCTTCTTGAATTGACCTTATCGGGCCGAGTGCTTGAATTCAAGGGTCACTGGATTTTCAGACTATTTGCCGAGAGATTGATACTTCAGGTTGGAGATGCAACCGTTTCGATTGCGATTTCCTCTTGGATAGAAAAGGCCTAAGCGTTTCTTTTCTGGGGGGTTCTTGCTGGCCTATTGTTCTGGTTAGGAGCCTCTTTGTAGGAAAGGGATGATTGTAGGGTTTCGAAATGAAAAATGGTTCTTTTGAAATGAAATTCTCTTCTCGGAATTAGGTTGGATATGATTACATTCTATAAATAAATTACAGAGGAACAGTTCCCTCCAGTAGCGCACACAAGGGGGGGGGGGTTCTGGGGTCGGACCCCCAAAACCCTTGATTTTTTTATGATTGATTATAATTCTATATAGTACGTAAAATTTAATTAAGTATTCGTTATTAATGATTAATTTTATTAATTAATGCTAGTTATTTATTCAATAATTAGTTTTTTACTTTTTTTTGTTCCCGGAAATCGACAAAATCAAAAGGAGCATCATACAAGAATGGAGAACTTTCGACGCCCTTGAAAAATTCCTGTGTGCCTTACTGGTTCCCTCCCTCCCTTTTTTTAAAAAAAGAGTTATACGCCATATTTTCAAAAGAAGTACTAACATCTTAAAGGAGAGATTCAATATGTGTTTAGTAAATTTTTACGAAATATATATTATTCAAGCTTTATTTCTATAGCTGCTGAGTGTAATACAAGAAAACAAAGCAGTTTCTCTTAAAATAAAATTTAACAATGTGAATTAGTTGTACCAGTGACTCACACAGAAATTTTTCAGAGGAGGGAGGCAGGGTCGAAAGTCCACCATTATCGTATCATACTCCAATATGCCGCCCAACATATTCTTTGGATTTTGTCGATTTTCAGGAACAAAAAACATTAAAAAATTAATTATTGAATAAATAATTAACATTAATAAATAAAATTAATTATTAATAACTAATACTTAATTAAATTTTACGTACTATATATGCATAAGATTACAATCAATTGAAAAAAAAATCAAGGGCTTTGGGGTGGTCCGGACCCAATAGCGTAGCCAGTTCTGATTGGTCCCCGCATCAAAATTTCTTGCACACCCTTTTTGAGGGTCACTTAAAATATTAACAAATTTTCCTGACATATGTTGTGGCACCTGTAGCTTGGGGGTCCTATATCATTGATACGGCTGAGACGGTGGTAGTTACGCCCCGGTCCAGAGACCACACCCCTTGTGTGTTCCACTGGGCAGGGGTAGGCAAATAGCAGCCCGTAAAGAGTTTTTTGCGGCCCAACAAGTCAGTCAGAAAACCAAATACAGTCAAACCTCCATATTACGAACCTCTTATATTGCGAGTTTTTCTATATAGCGAACTTTTTTCAGAAACCAAAAACATTTCACAATTTTCTTCGTAAAATAACCGCCCACAGTAGCGAAGTGCATTTTCTATGTAACAAACTTTTCCTTTTATGATTCAATTTTTTTTCTTCACTATTTTTGAGGTACTTCTGGGACATTTCAAGTTATTCTGTCTTTTAACACATTTTATGGTGGTCATAAATCTTGAACTGATTTTATTAGGTGCCTAATTCACAGAGAGCAATAGAATTATGGGCATTTCATCCAAGAAGTGCAACTTTTAACCCATATTGTCCTGTTCACTAGCAATATCTTCGATATCCCCTTTCACCCTCTGCAGAGTTGTCTCGTGTTCCCCGTGTCCTTGAACTCGTCTCCGTTCATTTGTACTGTTGATCAGTCGCACTGATAACTTCGTTTCTTGTAGCTCGTGAATGTCAAAACCTAAGTGCTTGAGCATCCAAGAAAAAAATGTTATTCAGGAAGTGGATCAAGGCAGTGCTCCGCAACCTTTTTATCGCCGCGGACCGGTCAACGTTTCATAATTTTACCGCGGTCCGTTTAATGGTGGGACACGTTGATTGTTTATATTTTAGATTGTTTTGATTTAACAATTTTAATTTAGTAACATTTAAATATGCTTTTAGAATAAAATATAGTTACACCAAAAAGGAATAAAAGTGATTTAACGTGGAATAAAAAGTGATTTCCGTGGAAAGTTGCGCAAATCCGCGAGTGAAGTACACCACTTTAAATAAAATGACAATAGTTTAATGTTCTTTAGGCGGCCCAGCACCATTTGATCCACGGACCGGGGGTTGCGGATCACTGGATCAAGGCGTCAAGAAACTTTCCTTACAGAGTTTTTCTTTTCTTTTTTTCTTTCTTTATTTTTTTATAGGTAAGATATTTAATATGAATATATATTAATTTACAAAAAGGTGTGAATAATTTTTTTAATATATTATAATTACAAATTTAAAATTTGTTTCATGTGGTTTTCAAGAAAATTGAAAGATGAACCTCTATGTAACGATTTTTTCATATAACGAACTTTTTTTCGGAATTTAGCGACTTCGTTATATAGAGGTCCAACTGTAAATAGAGATAATGTTTTCCCTATTTGGGTCGACATATATTTGTGAGTAAAGTTTTCCTTATATAAATATCAATAAGAGCCAGTAGCGCACACAAGGGGGGTCCGGACCCCCAAAGCCCTTGATTTTTTTCCCGATTGATCATAATTCTAAGTATATAGTACGTAAATTTTAATTAATTACGTGTTATTAATGATTAATTTTGTTAATTAATGCTAATTAGTTATTCAAAAATTAGTTTTTTACTGTGTTATGTTCCCGAAAATCGATAAAATCAAAAGAGCATGATACAAGAATGGTGAACATTCGACCCCGGACCGCCCATCCCCTGAAAAATTCCTGTGTGCGCCACTGATAAGAGCAAATAGAGATGCAAGTTGGCTACACTACCTTGTAGACTGCGATGAGAACTTCAACAAGCAATTTTATTCCTGATTTTAAAAATATGATAGAAAAGGGCGGTAGGGTACATTTGTCTCATAAACCCGATTCTAAAATTAAGCGCCCTTGCAGCAATAGATTGAAATTAGCACAATAAAAAAAATTAAACAAAACTACCACTATTTTGTTTAACTTATATTGACTGATTTTTATATGGTACACCTATTCTGAGATACAAAGTTAATTAATGATATCAATCATTTAAAAAAAGTCCTTCCCTCCGGTATTTCCCGATTCCACAACGGAGCCCTCGAGCCGAAGTAAGTGTCCACCCCTGGCATAGGGATTTTTAAACTCTGCCCTCGATACATTTTTCATGACTTATGCTCGGTCAATCATCAACTGTTATAAAAAATTCCAGGGAATGATGCTTCTAAATTACTACTTTTTAGGTTCTTCAAATCATTA
Source organism: Trichonephila clavipes (assembly GCA_019973935.1). NCBI lineage: Eukaryota > Metazoa > Arthropoda > Arachnida > Araneae > Nephilidae > Trichonephila > Trichonephila clavipes. The sequence goes on from BMAU01021268.1 coordinate 87,321, forward strand.
TTATTATATTACTATTTTCTTCTGTGCTGAAATCTTAAATTTGTATTTTTTTAAGGTATCCGACTACGTTCGGAACCGTGATTTTACAAAAACGCATAAATGGATAATTTTCATGATATTTAGTGTCACTCAGATTAGAATACATGTATTAAATTGTTTTAAGGGCATTTTGATAAAAAAAAATTTATTTAAATATAATATTTTGGCAAAAAATGAACTTAGAATAATCTTTTTTCCAAATGTTCTCCTTTTGTGAAAAATGCTTCTATTATAATAATATTTTGACTGTATATAGATCAGACCTCTGTATAAAGGCTCAACTAGAATTTTTGAAACATAACTTAGAAGTGGGTTTATTCATATTTTAAGACAACAGAGGGGAGCAATTTTAAGAAAAAAACGCCAATAATTATTTCAATTGGTGGTAACTCTAAAAATAATGTGAATTTTTCAAAAATTTTAGTTGAGTCTCTGTACAGAGGTCTGAACTATATGCAGGCAAAATATTGTTATAATAGAAGCATTTTTCACAAAAGGAGAACATTTTGAAAAAAGATTATTCTAAGTTCTTTTTTTGCCAAAATATTATATTTAAATAAATTTTTCTTTGTCAAAATGTCCTTGAAATAATTTTATGCATGTATTCTAATCTGAGTGACACTAAATATCATGAAAATTATCCATTTATGCTATTTTTTAAAATCACGGTTCCGAACGTAGTAGAACGAACCCTAAAGCAGTGCTCCGCAACCTTTTTATCGCTGCGGACCGGTCAATGTCTGATAATTTTACCGCGGCCCGCTGAGGGTGGGACACGTTGATTGTTTATATTTTAGATTGTTCTGATTTTACAATTTTAATTTAGTTACACAATTAAATATGCCTTCAGAATAAAATATAGTTACACCAAAAATGAATAAGTGATTTAACGTGGAATATAAAGTGATTTCCGTGGAAATTGCGCAAATCCGAGAGAAATGCACCACTTTAAATAAAAGGGCAATAGTTTAATGTTCTTTAGGTGGCCCGGCACCATTTGATCCACGGACCGGAGGTTGCGGATCACTGCCTTAAAGCATATAAAATTTAACAAAACTATCAGTTGACAACGCATTATAGTTGCCCACCCTAGTTTTTATCACGGTGTAACGCTTATGAGCATGAATTTCACAAAATATTCAGTAAATAATAAATACCTTTAACATCTTACATTTGTTCTGAGGTAAATAGAAAAAATTAGATATATTGCATCTAAGTCAGAGGTACTCAACCTTTTTTCCAGCCGGTGCTGCATATGTATGGCAAATATTTCTTGCGGACCACAACAGGAGGATTAATAGAAAAAAACATTAAAAAAAATCAAGGCAATATTGGACGCTTGAAATGTGGAAAATTGATCAAATTATTAAATCTCATTTTTGGTTTTAATACTATATTAATCTCTATCAAACACGTTTAAATTTTTTTTTCCAGTTTTATGCATTTTTTCTGAGTTGTGGGGTAGTTTCGGTTTTCTTTCATCTGTGACCAATCTCCTAGTGTCAATTCTACTGCCTTACAAACATAGCTGCATTGCCGTATCATAATTTGTCTTTTTTCTTTTGACAAAAAGTTCGGCTTTTTTTATTCTTATTTCAAATAATAAATTATCAAGTGTAGAATGGCAGCAAAGAGGAAGACAGAATTCCAGACTGAAGTCAGTGTTATTTGTGTATACTTAAATCTAAGTTTTACCCATAAAATATACTCCCTACTCCAGTTCAGTTCACTATTTCACTGTGTTTTGTTACTACCCACTGTTGCATTTACAAAAGCGGGAAGAAATCTTGGAAAAAATTGGTGCATCTGATTGCCTGATTGATAAAATTTCTCGCTAAATTTTTAACACAATCTTCTTAAATAATTGAATTTTTTATTTTAATGAGCTATGACCGGGACACCAAGAAATGCCCGGCCGGCCGCAGGTTGAATATCGCTGATCTAAATGCTAAATAAAGCTACGACAGTCGAACCTCCGTATAATGAATCTCTATTTTACGAAGTTCTCTAATTTACGAATTTCTCTATTTTCTATTAATTTGCGAACTTTTTCCTGGAATCGAGAACAATTTAATATTTTCTTTGTAAAATAATCTTCAAATAGCGAAGTGTATTTTCTCTCTAACGAGCTTTTTCTCTTGTAATTCGATTTTTTTTCTCCCTATTTTTAAAATATTTCAGGACATTTTTTAAATTATTCTCTCTTTTAGAACATTTTATAGGGATCAATTACTTTAAATTGGTATTACCATGTGCCAAACTCACCCAGAGCAATGAAATGGTCATAATTTTTCAAACAAAAACTCACAAATAAGACTAACAGAATTTGTCAGTTATTAAATTTAAAGAGACGCATGTCGTATAGTATGCTTAAAATTACAGGTTATAAAATGATGTACTTTTAAAATAACTCATAGGCTTAAAATTGGAAAATGTCGTTAAAAAGTTCCTTAATTTTAATATGAAATTATTTTTTAAAGTTGAAAATGCAGTGTATTCCTGGACAATTCTCCCCCTTATTTTCCTTGCAGATTTCTTTTTGATGGGTAATTAATCAGTTTAAAAAATGCGAATATATATATTTTAAAAAATATATATAGCGTTTAAAAATTTAAAATTTGTTTTATGTGGTTTTTAAAGTATATTAAAAATGAATCTCTATAATTAACGAATTTTCCGTATAACGAGCTTTTTTTCGGGATTTTCCAACTTCGTTAAATAGAGGTGAGATTGTATTTTAATGTATATTTATCCACACAACTTGTCATTGGAGCAGTTATTGGACACTTAAGTCAATAATAATTATCATATCAAGATTAATTTTTTTTAATGAGAGTTAAATTCTATTTTAGTTACTGTAAAATCCGGCGTATAACGCGTACCTATATTTTCAAACTGCAATTTTTAATTTTTAGGTATATTCGCCTTATAACGCGTACCCCCTTTTTTACGAAGAAACCTGAAATGTACATTCGCAATGCTCTTATGTTTTGAAGTCATTTTATCGAGGTATCATTCCAAGTTTTAGAAAATAATGGCATACTTTTAGAACTACAGCCCTTTAAGTTTCTAATGTATGTCATTTTTTTTTAAATAAACAGTATCCCAATGTAGGTAGAGGTCTAATTTTTTTTATGCTCATATTTCCTTTTTTTAAAACTCTCTTTTCTATACCCGGCGTATCACACGCACCCTTAAATTTCAATCTTATATTTTGTGTTAAAAGTGCGCGTTATACGCCGCATTTTACGGCAACCCTATAAGTTCATTAGGAATGACATTTCTTTTATAAATAAACAGTATTTCGATCTATGCAGAAGTCTAATTTTTTTCCTTTGTTTATCTTTTTTTTTTTTAAAAAAAAGCTCTCATTTTTATACCCGGCGTGTAAGCGCTCCCGTAAATTTCAATCTTATTTTTTGTGTTAAAAATGCGCGTTATACGCCGCATTTTACGGTATGTCTTTATTTGACAATGCAGTAATATCCCGAATCAGCGGCGCACACAAGGGGAGGGTACTGAAGGTTCGGACCCCCCCCCAAAGCCCTCGATTTTTTTTCCGATTGATGATAATTCTAAGTATATAGTACGAAAAATTTAATGAAATATTTGTTATTAATGATTAATTTTATTAATAAATGCTAATTATTTATTCAATAATTCGTTTTTTACTGTGTTATGTTCCCGAAAATCGACAAAATCAAAAGGAGCATGATACAAGAAGGGCAGTGGCGCACACAGGAATTTTTCAAGGGGGGGTCCGGGGTCGAAAGTTCTCTGAGGGGGCTCTGTATCAAAATTCCTGTGGGGCTCTATTTTAGATATGAAAGTCCTGTTAGTGGGACTGTAGTTACACACGTTGGAGCTCCTGTATCTTGGGGGCCTCGTATCATTGATACGGCTGATACGGCGGTGGCTATGCTCCTGCGTCAAATTCCCTATAAAAACAGTCATTCGATCTCCCAAAGACTCCAGCTCTTCATGTCTTCAAGGTCGTCGATTCCGTTAGATTAAACTTTTTTTGCTAATTCCAAAATTTTTGTACCAAAGTTTTAAATAATGTGCAGTTTACATTCCTAAGGTAAAAAATTTTCTTCTATTGTTTGGTGCAAAAGAATTAGTTCCACTTCGTTTGGATGACACAGCTGTCTCTCAAATCTGAAGACATTATACATATAATTGTTGTACCATGTTTGTTATAACATGTAATAACAAACACGTACTCCGTAGACAAGAAATAAATAACACAAAATAAATTATAATGGCTAAGCGTCGATTCCGCTATATACATCCGAGTGAGTAATCGACTTGTGTAGCGCTCAAACTAAAGACGAATTGACGTGATTTGAAAAATCGTGTAACTCCGGGATCGCCGAAGTCGAGATATTACTGTATGTTAGAATTGACACTAATAAGTTGATCCGGTTATTACTGGTGAAAACAGGCGTGAATTCTAACATGAACAAAATTAAAAAGTAATTGGTAGAAAACTTTTTAATAATTAAAAGAATAGCCACCTCTCTGGAGGCTAACAAACAAATCTCCATACATTTGTTACAGTAATAAATTTTAAAAATGTTAAAAAAAAACAACAAAACGTTTGTTTTACCAAAACTAAAAATCAGATTATTTTTCTAAAAAAATATATAGAGCTAATGAGGCAAAGATCAAGTTAAAACAAAAACATTAAAGATAATTTATTGTTACCTTAAAATCCGGCGTATATATATACGCCTACTTTCAAAATGCATTTTTTAATTTTTAGGTATATTTGCCGTATAACGCACACCCCTTTTTTTACGAAGAAAACTGAAATATAAGTGTGTAATGCTCTTATGTTTGTCAGCCAGTTCTTCGACATATTATAATCCTAGGATTTTGAAAAAATTATACTTTTAGAATCAGAATCCTTTCATTTCATTAGGTATGTCATTTCTTTCAAATAAACAGTATTCCGAGTTGTGTGTAAAAGTCCAATTCTTTTTATAATCATTTCTCTTTTTTTTATTTTTAAAACTATCGTTTTTCATACCCGGCGTATAACGCGCACCGACAAATTTCGATTTTATTTTGTGTGTTAAAAAGTGCGCATTATACGCCGGATTTTACGGCGATTTATTTATAGTTTTAATAAATTTATTATTAAAACTAATTATTTAAAGGAGAAAATCAAACTATTTTATAAGTAATTTAATGAAACTTAATTAAAGAGACGTTCATTATAAAATTTAATTTTAAATGCCTCTTATTTTATGTAAAAAAAGATTTTTTTAAAGAAAATATATATATACATTTTTTTTATATCACAATGAATCAATTTCATTTAAAAAAAAGTCCCTCTTAACAACATTCAAAATTTTTCAAGGAAATTTCTTATAGTGAAACGATATTATGCATTTTCTTTACAATTAATTATCTCACGTTGAACTTTTTTCTCCCTCCCCTTTTTCAAAAATATATCATATACCTCGATTAGAATCTATAACCTAAAAAAAAAAAATTCTCAAGAACGTTTGACCACGCCTCGACTCCGTATCAAATGTCCAGTCTATCCTTTCTTAGAAATCGGCCTCCCCTTGAACTAGTCTTTTGCCAAACGATTTTCTGTGTACCTGTCCTCCTCCCTCTTCTGCCGCTGCTGCTCCTTTGAAGCGTGCAAGGCTGCATGCCGATGCTCACCCTTGCTCACAGCTGTTAAACAGGTGAACAGGTGGTCGTATTCATGCGCGGGGATATTACCCGAGAAAAGTAGTGCGTGCTCACATTTGTGAAAATTGATTTACAAGAAATATCGTTGTGAATTTCTATGAAATCTATGGTCTTTATGCTGATGAGAAATATTGGAGACATATTATGCGCAGAAAAGAAGTGAGGGAAAGTTCCGAATTTGTGAGAAATGCACTACTGGGGAAAGGGAGATGAAATTTAGAACCATATTTGGCAATCTATCGCTTTTTTTGAGAAACTAGATATGAACTTTTTTCCTCCCTGTCAATAATAATAATCTTGACATAAGAATTTTAGAAAAGACGCGAACAGCAAGTGTGTGGTGTACGTAGACTTCTCTTATGGGAGTGTGTGTGTGTGGGGGGGGGGTTACATTCTAAAAACACGCAGTGATGCCCTATAGTGTGCTCCACTGCGAACAGTTATTATAGTAGCAATAATAATTAAAATTCCTTACATGACAGTGATTGAAATACAAAATAAAATGCATTATTTGTTTGAATTTTTTGATGCAGTTTTCAAAATTTCAAATTAAAAGATTTTTTTAATCATATCTTTTGTGCTGTATCAAACGGATGAACTCACTTTGAAATTATACCGTATATATTAAATTTTGCTAATAAAATTTCATGTACATAATTTGAAAAAAAAATTAATAAATATGTATTTCAAATATGCATAAATTATAAATGGAAATATTCATAAATATTTTACTCTTAACTCAATCCATCCCGTGCATTTCATAAATTAAAATCTCAAACACATAAAGTAAATTAAAAACGTTCCTCCGAACATAGTCCTCTGTTATGGAGGGGCGTTGAATTGCTATAAACACGTAGATGAATGTAAAAGGACATAGAAGAAAGAAAGAAAAACACGCTGATGTATATTCTCAGTAGCGTAACGGAAAATATTAGAGTCCCCCTGCAACGATAGGTTTCGGGCCCCAAGCTGGATCTTACAAAGGACTGCAAAACCTAGGGGCGTAGCTACCGTTGTATCAGCCGTATCAATTATACGAGGCCCCTCAGCTACAGGGGCCCCAACATGTGTAATTACAATCCCACTAACAGGGTTCCCATATCTAAAAAAGGGTTCCGAAGGAATTTTGATACAGGACCCCCTCAAATCTAGCTATGCCAGTGGCAAAACCATAAGATAACATAGGTTTTGGTCAACCTCCCCCCGCGATGTTGGGGTGCACATTACGCCACTGGATAGTCTCTGTGGTAAAAATTAAAAATTTGTTGGTCTATGGGGGTTAAGCCTCAACATCCCCGCTTGTGTACACCACTGCATAAAATAACGATATTTTTTTCGTGCCGCGACAAAAACACAAATTTTGTCAAAAAAAAAAATAATGCCTTTTCTTCCTCCCTCAATAAAAATTAAGAGAAATTAAAAAAAAATCCATCTCTATTTTCTAAAAAAAAAAGTACATTCAAAACATTACGTTATCCTTAAGTTATTCGCAGAATTCGTTGGCGATCAAATTTTCGGTTTGGCGAGATGGTCGCCAAACCCGAGCCCGGGAACAAACCAGCAAACCCCTCCATAGTGCTTAACTCAATGCTCTAATGCAGTTGATCACCATAACACGGGATCTCTTCGTTCTGGTAGCATCTGCTTCGGAGAGCTCCCGAAATTAATATATCGCGACGGATCCGTTAAACAGGAATGCAAACAGTTTCTGAATGAGTCATGCAAACAATTCGCACCTAAACAATTTTTTTAACCGCATGTGTGACTTATTTATTGTTCCTTCGAGTTTTTAAAGAAATTAATTTTCGATTCCATTCATTCGAAAAGACAGCAGCTGCATATATAAAATTCTCTTTTCTTACTGTGATATAAAACGATTTGGGGTTTTTATTTTTTGGACTTGGAACCAAGATTCTTTTGGGTAAGTTTTGCGCTTTGGATATTTTTATATATGGTATCATGGGTTTTGTGAAATTAGGTCTATAATTAAATTTGTTTTAATGATTTTTTTGGAATAAAATTTGCGGCATTGTAGACGTTTGTATTCGTAATTAATTGTAGTTCATTGCATATCTGGTAATTGTTAAAAGTTCATAATACATTGCAAGTTATCATGCTGTAATTTTTAAATTTAAGATATTCTCTTTTGATTGAACTTTTTGTTTGACGAATAGAAAAAAATATTCTTATATTTTGAATATTGATTGGTATAAAAATATTAATCGATGTAATTTCCGTTTAATAGTTCTATTTAATATTTGCTCGGAATATTTTTGTAATAACGCATAAATTATTTCTCGGTTCAGTTGTTTAAATGAAAAATGTTAAAAAGTTTTTATAACGTTATAGTTTATGGAATACCTAACCCTTTTATCAGCGTATTAAATTTATTGAAAATAAAATTTTTTGTTGCTGTTTTTTCCCCATACTTTCCCCATACGTTCTTAATTGCTGAGAGCTATACATTTAAAATTTGTCTTACTGCCTTTTCAACAATTATTCGAAAAAGCATTCTGTAAATTGTTCGTATTACAAAAGAAAATTGTTGATTTTACATGTATTTAGAAATGGTTTTTGCATACCACGATACAAAGGAACTTTATGCATTATTTAATATGCATTTATATACAAATTTGTGTTCAGGTTTGATTAGAGGCATTTTTCACAATATTTAGACATTTTAATGTCTTTTATTATAAAACTGAACATTTCTTGAAATTTATTCTGAGTCTTAACTCAAACTCTAATTAAAAAAAGTATACTCTTTATATTTTGCAAACTGTGTAATTTCTAGTTTCTCATGCGCATCATTAGAACTAGAAGTTCAAAGAATGAAAAGAAAAAATGAATTGTGTTAGTTTTCTATATTACATTACTGAAATATGTTTGATCATTTTCAGTACTTATAAAGTGTAGAATAATTTTTCTAATACAAGCTTTCAGATTTTTATCCTTGTGAAAGTTGTATGCTTAAGAATTCAAAAGACTGTTTTGGAAAAAATTATGCTGAAATTATTACAATTTTATGCATTGAAACTCAAACCAGTGCTAGAGCCACTTAAAAAAAATTTATATGTTCATAGTACAACTAATAGAACGGAAAAACGAGAATAAAAAAATGAGTTAAGATTTTTCGAATTCTTGTAATGTGAATACATACTTGTGTGTCTTATTCATAATCTATGAACAATAAGTGGTTCGTCTTGTACCGTCCATTTTTGCATATATTTAGTACTTACTCCAGGGCCTAATAGTTATTAGAAAACGTGCAAATCATTTTGTCTAATTTGGTGAAAAATTTAAAGGGAGCCAAGAATTGGTTCAATTTTGCTGCAACCAGTTGCAGTGTGATTAAGTGACATGAATCCGTTAAAAAAATGAAACAAGCCAAACAAACATTTATAATTAGAAAAAAATCTTTAATTTAAGTAATAGGCAATTAATTTGTCATGCATTTTGTAGAGCTTATCAAAAATCGGTTTAACTACTGATAAGACTTATCTTCGCTTTGTGTGTAAAGAATGCGCTATTATTGATTTGGGGAAACAGATTTTTGTACTGAAAAATTACAAGTTTTTGAAATAAATTCTAGGTGCTATAACTACAAATCTCTCTCTTTTACTATCAAGATCTATAATGACCTTTTACTATCAAGACCTACATGCCGAGTTTTTCCTTTGAACTTATGATTTGAAAAATCCATTTAACATTTTAGTAAAGGCACATGAAAAAAGTGAAACGTAGTAAAGGCACATGAAAAAAATGAAACTTATTATGACACCTAAAAAATATTTAGATAACACAGTTTTATATAACATTAATCCTTTTCCTAAACCAAAAGTCTTGCACTGATATTATAAATATTTATCATGCTCAAACTATTGCAATTAAACATATATTTGCTTGGATACATTGCACGTATTGTTAAGAATTTTTTTTATAGGACTATTTATACTACACCTCTGTAAATTTCAAAGTCTGACTTATTGATAGCTAGGAGAATGTCTTAGCATTACTCCTGCTCCCACCAAATGTTCTTTAACATGTCTTGCATTTTATAAGTATGCAACATTAGCATTTTATGAAGGATTCTTACCAAACTATTTGCGATATTTAAAGTTCACGCGATGCTTCACAAGTTAATTTAGTAGGACTTCATTGAAACGATTGTAGAACGTGTTCAACAGTTACTTCACTAACACTTGGCCTGATTCTTCTAGGAAGATTCGTAACTTAAACGCTGCCTATTTCTTCCAACATTCCATACCTTCGTTGATGATTACCAAAAGCCCTCGTGTCGCTGAACAGTACGACGTTAATATTCACTCACTCAAGATCCAGCTTGAGGCCCAAAAGCTCATCTCCGTTAAGCCACTGCTTTCAGCTATAGATGGTATGAAATTAGCAGAGTTAGTAAATTGAATAAAACTATCACTCTTTTATTTTATATTTATTGATTGGTACACCTATTCTCAGATACAAAGTTAACTAATGAATGAAATCATTTTAAAAGGTGTAGCAACCCTCCGGTATCCTCCGGAGGCCAAAATAGTTGCCCACCCCTGATCTAAAGGGAACATTTTATCCTTGTTGAGTCCTATATAAATTACGAAAAAAAAAAGCTTACCATAACAAAATCTATTTGGAAAAATCCATTTTCCAAACCAAACTCACCCCTCACATTATCGAAAGCCCATTAGGGCCCGTACATTGACATCCCATCAGAGAAAGGCCTTAAAACGCCTTCCCATTGTATCAAGATGTAAATAAAAAAAGGAACCACAAAAGAACTGAGGAGGGATGTAGACAGTTAAGTCTCTCATTAAGTCATAAAATTGAGAAGCGCTTTTACAAAAGCGAACAGTTTTTTTTTTTTTTTTTGTAGCAGGTCTTTCAAAGTCGTCTTGTTTAACGGGATTTGTAAGTGGACGAGCATTCTTTTTTTGTTTTAAAGGGTGGGGGAACTTCAAAGAGCCTCTTTCCGAACAGACATTCCGCTGCGGAAGCAATCGGCAGTCATTTATTTGATGTGTTCAAGCATAAATGACAAGAGTTTCTCCCCTTGTGCCTTTAAGTGGGATACAATCATTGGCAGCACCTGTTTTCTGTTTGATTTGATAAGAGAATCGTGCTCCTGTTTCGTTTGTTTTTCTCATGCCGAAAATTGTCGTCATAAAAACTGTTCAACATGCATTACCCAATCCATGAATCAGTCGGAAACTGGTGCTGCTTTGTGAGTTCTTATACAATGTTTTTAATTGTTTCTAATTGATTGTTAACTAAACCCTGGAGTTGGCTATGGATCTAATAATTCTGAGCAACGATTAAATGACAAGCTGATACCCCCCCATACTCCAAGCAACTTCCAACTTGAGGACTTAGATCAAATGTGTCCAACTCGCGGGCCGCCTTGAAATAACTTTCCGGCCCCCGCGAGATTCATTACAATTTTACAAAGTACGATTATTTTGTGCAATCTTTTTGTGTTTAGTGCAGTGTTTTGTAATAAATATATCCCACAAATGTTTCTATTTTATTACGTTGCTTTTGTTTTTATACATACCCCCGCAGCATCACGCGTGATTCCAGTAACTTTATCGTGCTGCTTATTGCTGGAGCTAGGCATATTTGATTATTGCATTTTTATTATTAAATTATCTATGTTTGTATACATGAAAAATAATGAAAACAATAACAATAATTCATTTCGTTTTAAATTTTCACTCTAATAAATGTTTAGGAAAAAGATAATTAATAAAAAGATGTATAAGTATTAAAAAAATCTAATAAAAAAGATGTATATTTTTGAGCTCGCCCCGCAAGGTAGTAAGGTGTTTTTCCGAAGTGGCCAGCAAGGTCAGTTGTAGCTGGCCATCCCTAACTTAGATCCGTGACTATTTTGTCTACATCTCTCTTACCAATGGTGTACACAAGGGGGGGATTCAGTCCCCCATAGAGCTACGAATTTTTAATTATTACCATATAGCGCCTTAATCTACGTGTTTTTAAAATGTAACCCGCCCCCCATAAGGGAGGTCTGCGTACGCCACTGCTTCTAATGTAGTTGCTATGGTGTTAGAAAAGTTGCACATAAAAATGGTTATTATATAATATTGAAAACTTGTATCTCCTGGATATTTGTTCTATGATTTCCATCCGAGTAATCCAGATTGATTTTTATCTAAATTCTAATTGAGAAAATTCCACTCCTCGTTATAAAAGAAGTTTCACTTCGTTTTTATTACTTCTCCTGTTTTTTTTTATACGCTTGTAGAATTTCATGCAAAAGTTGATAACCATTTGCACTACAACATTATCATTTAAGAACATTCCTTGATGCATCCAGTAAGAAATAATATTTTTTGCTTGCACATGGCATTGATTATTAAATACGAAGAAGGGACTAAAATGTAAATCATGAAGAAATTTAATTTTCCCAGTTCAATTGCTTTAAAAAAAAGTTTAAAGTCATTTTTATCATATGGATTGGAATTTGTGCCAAATGCACAGCATGGTTAAAATAGTAATTATTTTTTTAAAATATAAACTAACATTAATTCAGCAAGTGCAATCGATATAAATCTACGTGATTTTTAAAGAAGTTTACAAAGCATTATTCGTATTCAAAACTCATAAGGAATTCCGCCTTTTTTTGACTGAAAAATATGTAAAGATTTTTTGAAAACACGAGATTCGTCAATATTTTGATATTGTTATATAGAGGCGTATTTCCTCCAAAAAATACTTTAAATGTGGGCTATAAAATCAATTTCTTTGCCTATTAACAATTACAGTCAATGAAAGTTAATAATTTCTCTTTTTTTGAACAGAAGACCATGTACAGATCTGACATGGACACTCCCCCGAGCGATCTGAAGTTGACGGAAGACGGCGCAGTAACTACCGGCGTGCTAGTCGAAAGCAACCGGCAGGCGACCGCCACTCCTCCCCTGTGGCTTTCCCACATCTCTGCCTCCTCGCGCCGAAGGAGGGAGGTGTTTCTTCTCAAACAGCGCAAAGAGAAGATGAGGAGAAGGAGGATGGTGAGGAGGATGGAATACCAGAGGCTAAGGAATATGGTGCCTTCTATCGCCACCAAGCCACTCGTTTCAAAAGTAAGTCCAAAAGACAATTATCACTTGCACAAAAATTGTATTTCGTATGCTTATGTCCATATTTTAAAAAGATGAATTATTATATATATAAAAGAAGGTGTATATATATATATGTTATTTATAGTTTTCTTGCTTATATGCGATATGAAATTTGTCAATCATCGCTTCAATTGTTGAAGCTTAATGGTTACAATATAGATTTTTTGATGTATGCTTAACGAAAAAGAGTTCGGTTTTCATCGTAAATTCCTTAAAATATACGAATATTGACCAAAAGCCTGCTCTTGACCTTGGACTATATCAATCAATCAATACACGAATACAGATTTGAAGACCGTGTTCGCTTAATGTTTAAAAGATTTCAAGATCGGGACATATTTTTTCGAATTGGAGAATTATTTCATTTTCTTAGAGTATGGTATTGTATTATATACTCATTTTTTTCCCGACACGATCCATTCTTTTTTTGATGTAAAATGTGTTTCGTATTTCATTTTCTACATAGTAATGCCTAGCTCAGTGACGTACACCCTCACAACCCTTATTCACTATACACGTTGTAGTGTAAAACATGGTATATAAGGATAATTTTCAAATTTTAAAAATTGAGGTATGATTAGGAGGAACAATGTTGGAAAAATTGCATGAAAATTGCGAACACACTTCAGTTTGTAGAGGGAGTTCTTCTCTGAGAGGTATAGAACTTTAAATTGCAATAAAACAACGATGTATTATTCGATTGACATGAATTTTTTTTTATTCGAAAGATAATCTTGTGGCATTACATTTTAAATATGATTTCTGGCATAGGACTGCTGGCTCGGATGTAGTCCAACCTGGACGTCCAATTTTCGATGACTTTTTCCAACATTTGTGGCCGGATATCGGCAATAACACGGCGAATGTTGTCTTCCAAAGGGTCAAGCGTTTGTAGCTTATCCGCATAGACCAATTACTTTACATAGCCCCACAGAAAATAGTCTAGCGGTGTTAAATCGCAAGATCTTGGAGGCCAATTATTAGGTCCAAAACGTGAAATTAGGCGGTCACCAAACGTGTCTATCAATAAATCGATTGTGACACGAGCTGTGTGACATGTTGCGCCGTCTTGTTGGAACCACAGCTCCTGGACATCATGATTGTTCAATTCAGGAATGAAAAAGTTAGTAATCATGGCTCTATACCGATCACCATTGACTGTAACGTTGTGTCCTTCATTGTTTTTGAAGAAGTACGGACCAATGATTCCACCAGTCCATAAAGCGCATCAAACAGTCAGTTTTTCTCGATGTAACGGGGTTTCGACATACACTTGTGGATTAGCTTCACTCCAAATGCGGCAATTTTGTTTGTTGACGTAGCCATTCAACCAGAAGTGCGCTTCATCGCTAAACAAAATTCGCTTATGAAAATCGGGAACAACGGCAATCTCGTTTTGGGCCCATTCGACGAATCTACGCCTTGCTTGATGATCGTTTTGATGAATTGCCAAACCAAACTGAGAATAAATCACTTGACAGCTGTTAAATCGATCGCCATCTTGGAAAGTAATGCCAACTTAAACTTCTATACCTGAAAAAAAAACACTCTTTACTAAGTTATGGGAGGAAGATCAATTATATCCAACTAAATAATCAAAAAATACTTATCTAATCCAAAAGCAGGCTCGCCCGACGCTGAATTTCCAAATAAACCGATCAAGCTCCTCTCTGTAATAAACAGTTCGAATAAGAAGCTCAGATAATATTAGTCAGACAATGATGGTCATTTTAATAGTAGGTATACGCCTGAATTTAAGCAAGGAATCGCTAACTAGTTAACTGAAACTATACATCTTCACCCTGGTGGTATAAACATCAGCTAAAACTTCCTTTTTTTTACCTGCACAATACTCTCGCTTATACTAAAGTTAATCTACATATCATATTTCGACTGTTAAGATGTGACTATTAAACTTTCAATATAACTTTAAAGAAATCAACAACTCTAAGTTAGTTTTGAGGGTAAAACCTCGTGAATGAGAGTTATTTTAACGTCGTGTTCTGAAGTTCCACGAAGGCTATTGGTGACGGACTTCGTAAATTTGAACCATGGTCAAGTGAGACGAGGACGACACTTAAGCAAAATCTCGTGAGATGCCAGGTGCAAATTCTCCAAAATACGATTTGTGCAATCGGAGAATAGTATCTGACGATTAAAATCGTCGTGATTTAGAACATATCTTGCAAATAATGGAATGTATTACATTTTTGAATAGCTTGCTATGGTTTTTTTTTTTTGACTGTTTTAATTTAGAAGTATGCACGTGAACTTCTTTTGCGATATCCAACCAATGTTTTAAAACAATGAGATGTATAGGTAGTAGGCCTGATGTGAATTTTGTCGTTAAGTTTAACTTAATTGATTCAATTTAAGCTGGTTTGTTTATATATGTTGTTGAATTTGTGTTTTAAAATACGTGCACCTTAAAAATTCAAACAATTATGATACAGCATCAAAACAGTGCTTGAAATTTAATGTTTGACTTGTCTCTTAACAATATTTTGAATTCTCTAATTTAATAAAGCAAAAAGAGAAAACTACATTAATTTGCTTAAATTTACCATATTTGTCAATTTAAAGCAGTAATATATCTAAAAGCGCATTAAAAACGAGATGAACTTTTGCCTGCTTTTTATCTGCTTCATTTAGGTAATTTTATTGCGATTTGAAATTTTCCTGTTAAAATAGTTTTAATCGACTTTTAAAGGTTTTTAAAAGATAAAGAGATAAAAAAAAATTATCATCTACTTTATTCTTTCGAATACATTTCGAAAATTAATTACAACAGCCTGCAATTGAGAACAAGGATTTCTTTTTTCCCTCTTAGTTGATCCTTTGATTCTTAGAGTAAAAAGTAAATTTATATATGTCGCACTTTAAAGGTGAACGAGAGCTATTGGCGACGGACCTCGTAATTTTGAACCATGGTTAAATGACGAATACATCACTAGAGAGAGTTAGCTCTCCTCCAAACTTTCTCTGCGCACTCACTAACAAGATGACTTTTGATCCTCGACAAATTTAGCGCGCATCGGTGCCTCTACACAGCGAGTCTTCAACGGCATGAGATTCGAACTCGTGGCATGCTAGCCACAAGTTCCTGATCTTTGACTACAAGGCTACCGCAGCTGTACACTCGGCACTGCTAGTTTATCCCGTAATTCAACGCTAAATTTGTATGCTTTTGAATTCCTAAACTTTTTAATGAGTGTAATTATCCATTTCCTGTGACACCGATAAAATAAGTAAAATCTTTTTTGCTAATTGAAGCGATTCTGATGAAAGGAATCAAAATTTTCAAAAAGATCGCTACAGGCTTATCTCATACAATCGCATCCATATTTTTAAGATGGCTGTCTACCCATGCATTACAGAGCGCACTCCACAACACGCAATCGGATAATCACTATTCCTCTTAAGTGCCCCC
Source organism: Trichonephila clavipes (assembly GCA_019973935.1). NCBI lineage: Eukaryota > Metazoa > Arthropoda > Arachnida > Araneae > Nephilidae > Trichonephila > Trichonephila clavipes. Next base: position 103,653 of record BMAU01021268.1, read on the forward strand.
CAAGCTAAAAATGTAATCAATTTCTGCGACTCCGATACGGCGTCTGGTGTAAATTCCCCCCACGGGGCCCTTGTAATTTTTTTGTCCACCTTTAAAAATCCCCAGAGGGCGCTTTTATAATCGTTTGCAATCTCAACCTCAAGAAAGAGTAAGTTGTCAGAGAACAATGTTATTATTCCCTCGACGTGTTATCTGATAATGCGAAAATCTTATCAAGGAATTTCTTAATGAATCTAGCGTAGCAGGTTCCAAATTGGGTCATAACTTTTTTTTTTCTGGTGGTGGCGTCGAGAACTTTTTTGAGTTATGATGCATTGTTCGAGCAACACCGTGTTTACTCAACGGTGACGGCAAGTTTCCGGTTTTGGCGTGGTTGACCCCTTCTTAGAAAGGGTCAGTGACAACCGAAGGGGAGGAGATCCCTGTTTTTTTGGATTATTAAGCGTTTTTATACGTTTTAAGTGAAGCATAAATTGTCCGGACATAAGGGGGGAAGAGAATATCTCAAGTTCAGGAAGCCGTACTAAAGCGTAACAAGTAATATATGTATAAAAAAAAATTAAGCCAATTCCTACTTAAGTCAACGAAGAAAATTTTTTATTTTAGTTAATTAAATTGAATTAATGAATTAATATTTGAAAAAAATGTATTAACATCATGTGTCATCCACTACAAGTTTAAAATAATGAATTTTTGAGCTTCAGTGGATGAATAAAAAGTATTTTATTAACGATTGAAAATTTGAACGAAATGTATAAATAAATAAATATATATATATATAAATATTTGGAGAACTATTGAACATTGAACTATATATATCAGGAGTGGCGAACATTAATGGATCAGCGTGCCATTTTTCCTAAAAAAGTATTTAATGAGGTAAAGACGTGCCGTGTCAAATAATTTTGATTTGTAATTATTGGGAAAATAATATATATATATATATATAAAACTCTATACTAGCAACTCAAAACTCTTTATTTACTACGAAAAACTACAAGTTGTACTATATAGTAGTAAATGTTTTAGTTATATACGTGTTATTTAAATTAAAGTAACAATAGTGTGACTTCTGTTGTTGCCGATTATAGACGGCAAAGAAATTAATTACATTAGGATTGTATGTAAGATGTTAATTTTAGCAGAACGCATGCTGAATTAAGAGTCATCTGCCAAATGGTTTCTAAGTGAGTCAGTCTTAAATGTTATTCATCTCAAAAAATAATGACTCACAGGCGTAGATGAAAATATGGTTAAAAATAGCATGGTCCAGCTTCTTCAAACTGTTAAATGTGTCTGGAATCGAATTCCATGTTTCCAGTATTTCATTACTAGCATTTTTACTTATATTGTTTGTTAATATTTCTGTTTCAATCAATTACAACTTTCTCCTTTTTTACAACAAATTTTTGAATTCATATTGAACTAGACTGGAAATCAATCACACACAGAGAGTTTGCCTTTAAAATTTTCATATTTCTAACCAATCAAATAGGCATAAGTTCAGTTTATTAAATGTGAAATCACATCAGGGTACATAAAAAAAAAAACGAACGTATCCGATAATTCTTTGAATTGAAAAAAAATCTTTCTAAAAACTGGGACCGATTACTCGCGTTTGTTCGTAATGCTTCACATTGAACTTTGTTATTTTGAATTAAAATGCAAACCGTTCTGTTAGGTGGCGTGCCCAAAATATTGTGTCGCGTGCCAGTGGTTCGCCATCCCTGATATATAGAATAGCAGAAATCGGGGGAAAAAATCAACTTTCAATCCAGTGGCTTAACGTGCAGCCCCGCATTGCGGAGGGGGTCCATTTTTTAAGGGTCTCTAAACCCTGACTCCCACCAAGTACCTAACCCTTTGTAAAATCCAACTTGGGGACCCAGAACCTGACTTTGCTGGGGACCCAAATGTTCTCCGTTACGCCACTAACTCGATCCCATGACTCGATAATGTCGGTCACGAGTTTGTGACCATGACCAGTCAGCTACCGCGGCCATCGAATTGAAGATAATGTCTTGGAAGACTCCTATACCATTAACAAAAATGATGCAGCAATTATGATACAATAATGTTTGAAAAAAAGTGGCCCATCCACCCTAAGAATAGACTAAACTCAAAATAATCGGTTGGTAGCGACCCTTTTCTTTTTATCAACCTTATTCTTTTTTTTTTTTTGTCTGTGTTCGAAGTTCTTATCAATGGGAAATCTATTGCTCATTATGTTTAAAGGGGTTATTAAGGTGAGAGGATGAGAGAACTATGTATTGTGTCTGTAATATCTCCAGCTAAGTTTCAATCACTGCATCTAAATGAATATCGCAAAAAACTGGTATTTTTCTTGGACAGATATTGAAAAAAAAGTGGGTAATATGCCTTCAATAAGCGATGACAATCTGGAAAAATGAGATGTCTTTCTTTTACTCTTAATAGGTCTGAAAAAAATTATCTGTTGGGGGACTATTAACAGTAATCACATACTACTGCTCTAAGTCTGTTTCTTCTTTTCTAATTTCTTTTTATTGCTAATAGAAGCTATCGACAAGTTTTTATCATTAATCATTGCACAGAGTCTTAAAGAAAATGTAAGAATAACAAAATGGGTAATGTGTATTTTTCTGCATTTCATGTTTTTATAGCTTTATTTCATAGTATAAGGCAGCTAAAGTTTTTGATATCGGGGAGAAAACGTTAGCCGAAGGCGACATGTGAAAGAGATCTTCATTATCATCTGTATTAAAAATGCCCTCTTATGTGATTAAGAACATTATTTGGATCAGTAAATAAAAGAGTAATGAAGTATAAGAGTGAATAAAATGAAAATATGTTGGCGAGTGAGTGAATATTAACGTCGCATTGTTCAGCTACACAAGAGCTGTTGGCGACGGACCTCGTAATTTTGAACCATGGTCAAGTGACGTGGTCACCTGAACTGGTAGCCCCTCTCCTAACTTCCACACCACACCAACGGGAGCACGTTTCAGTTCTCGACAGATTTAACGTGTATCGCTTCGGGTCTTTAGTTAGTGGTACTGGGCTTGAATTCATGACATGCCTGCCATGATCCTATACCTTGACCACTGGGCTACCGCAGCCCCGAAAATATGTTGGCTCGGTGGCTTAGAGGTAGCGTACGTGCCGTGTAAGCCCAAAGGTTGTAGGTTTGATCCTGGTGTTGGCGTCGATAGATTTTCTAGTAGTAGACACGCGTTTCACATTTACTTGACTCTGGGACTCTCAGCAAAATTAAAGCATTGCAATATTTCGTATCCGACGAGAGTTTGCATTGAATAAATTCAATCGTCAAAAATTTGGAGACTGGAGCAGCCACTAGATGGTGCTAACAATGAAATGGTTCTCACACCTCGGAATCGACTTGTCTGCGAAGGGTAAACTGCCGTAATGCAGCGCATTGGATAAAAAAAATAATGAAAATATCTGTTATCTTGGATGAAACAGCTACAAAATTTAAGCCTTAAATATTCTTTTATATCGTCACATCCTCACGATGGTGTGGTATAGAAGTTAGGAGAGTCGGATGTCGATTCGTCATATGAGGCCCAAATCCGTCGCTAATAGTTCTTGCTCAATCAAATTCAAAGAACATCGTGTGTAAAAATAAAATCCATCATTTGAGCGTTATCTGTATCGCTAAAAATTACTCCAGTTCCTGAGCGTTAAAATTTGTTTATTGCATACAAATAAAGAATTTTATTTTTTTAGGTATGTGTTCTTAAAACTGTCTTTTTGTTATACAGGTGACTGTAATAGAAGAAGCCATTCGTTACATTGACTACTTACACAGTGCTCTTCTAACGAGGCTAAGAACTAAAGGTCTACCCAGCTGTCTAAGAGGTAAACTTAATATTCTTTCATTAGTAATAAGTTTTTTTCTGAAATATATTCAGCAAAAAATATTTAGAATAGCAGAATTTGTTTCGCGGAATTGAGAAATGTGATGTATTTTTATATCACCCAGTTGCGAATTAGATCCACACTATAAACATTTTTGCAAGGTAATTTGACAGTGGTGTAACGTAGAATAATAGGGGATCCCTTGCAAAGTTAGGTTTTGACTTTAGTATTTTATAAATTGGTTAAATACCTACTTGCATCAGTCAGGCTTTGGGTCCCCCAGAATCCTGGGCTTCCTCGAGGTGAGTGGGTGTACGTTACGTCACAGGAATTTGATTCTGTGATAAGGATGCTTTTTGGTAAAGGACCGTATTGTTCAATTTATGTGTTATAGACTGTGCGGCTGTATTTTATCTATTGTTAATCTCAGTGGCGTTCATATATTAATTTTATGTGGAAAGAGTGAGAGGTGTAATGTATATATATATTTAAAAAAGCACGCAGAACGAAAGCACCGTGGCTTGACTTTTGTACTTAAAATTTGCCTCCTAGTGTATGGGGAGGTGGATTGCCTTCCTCTATTCCACCCTTGAGTACGAACGATACCGTTTGACTTGTTGCTTTATGTTTAAATATCTGCAAAACAAGGGCCACTTAACGGGGTACAATTACATATCTGTAAATTCATTTATTAAAATGTGTCAATTTCTAGAAATTTGAATTTAATTAATGACGCAGAGGTAATTTAAGAGATAAATACATCAATAATTCCGTGTATATCCGTCTCGCTCAACCAGTGCGTTTTGTGCCCCAGGCGTATATACCCGTCCTTACGAAAAACGATTTTTTTCTTTGCGCTGCTATCAGTATAATTATTTCGAAGACTTTGGAATGCAATAAAATGACCTGACAGTTTTTGCTATGGATTTACTTATTTCAATGAAAAAATTGCCTATTTCTGCCTTTTCTTTCCTCCGTCCCAATACACCATATACTCGCACCTTATGAAAAAGGGTGACACAAAGGTGCGAATCGCGGAACTTTTAATCGATACTTAAGGGGTAATTAACATAGCTTAATTTATAATGCACAAACCATTCAATATACATCACTATTATATATAAAAAAGACGATGGATAAATAAGCAATCGGAGTAAATCCAATAGAGCAGCTGAACTAGAAAACTCTACTCCAAACAATTCATCTTTTGTTGACAGGGGGTATACCTCGCATGTGCCGCATACCATGGTTTTTTTTTCACCTACTGACTTTCTCGCACGTTTCTCTCTTCTGAAGACCCTCCGCCCCCCTCTGCATTTTTATCGTTTGCTCAACTTCTCGTCTTACTTTACGCGCACCCCTTAGAAGAGAGAGAGAGGACAAAAAAATGATGTGGGCGCAAAGAATTTCCAACAGCAGGTGTTAACTACGCTTAAGCAGACTGATCTTTTTAAACTCACTTCAATCTGCTCATTGTAATCGAAAATGGGTAGAACTTCTGTATATATATACTGCCGCCCCTTCTACTACCTACTGCACGAGGGGTAAAAAATTGGGGTGGAAGGTGAAGAAGTGTTAGGGGGTTATATGAAGGCGTCAGTTTTTGCCTCCTTCGCCTTACCGTCGCTTTTCCCTTTTCAAAATCCCCTAAATTTCGCGCCAGGTGTATACAGCTTCGGTATATTGCGAGCCCAAGGATTGAGAAGGGCGTACACATTTGGCTGTTTAACGCTTTTTTTGAGAGGATGTTGTGTTTTTCATTTGGGGGGCAGGGGATTGGTCGACAAAAAAACGTTTAAAAGAGATTTTGTATGTGTATTTATTATAAGTATAATATATGTTACAAGTGCAATGGGGGGAAAAATCGAATTCGTCTGAAATTAAATGTTCACAGTAGCGCACACAAAAATTTTTCAAGAGGGGGGTTCCGGGGTCGAAAGTTCACCATTCTTGTATATGCTCCTTTTGATTTTGTCGATTTTCGGGAACAAAATTGAGTAAAAAACTAATTATTGAATAAAAAATTGAGAGAGAATTATTGAAAAAAATCAATGGCCAGGACCCTCCCTTAATGTTCATATTTGTTTTAAACGTGTTTCAATCTCCTTTTCGATTGCTTTTATCAAAGTGCTGAACTATAAGTACTACACTAGTTAAAATTTGAAATCAATCATTTAAGTCAGTGCTTCTCAAACTTTCAATATTCGTGACCCACTATTCAATCATCTTTTTCATCGCACCTCCCTCCATAAAATAAGAATGCATTGAATTCAACTATACTATACTTTGACACTAAAGCTAAAATACGACTTTAACCTCTTGTGTGCCACCGACGTATATAAACGTCTCGCTCAGTCAAAGTGTTAACTTTTTGGACGTATATATACGTCTTTCCAAAGTACGATCTTTTCCGTGCAGAGCTGTTCATAAAATTATTCCGAAGGCTTTGGAATGCAATAACGTATATAAACGTCTCGCTCAGTCAGTTTTAATTTTCTGGACGTATATATACGTCTTTCCGAAGTATGATCTTTTCCGTGCAGAGCTGTTCATAAAATTATTCCGAAGGCTTTGGAATGCAATAAAAGGACTTTGATAGTGTTTGCGAAGGATTTACTTATTTCGGAGGATTTGCTTATTCATTCCCTTTCTCCTACCCCTACCTCTTAAAAAAACATCAAAATTTGCTCGTCTACATGGAAAACGGTGGCATTGGGGAGTGGGTGAATCGCGTAAACCCATGGGGTCACTGACAACAATAAAATTAGTTCTTAAAACTTAATAATAATAAATTGTACAGTACTGATAGATTTATAAGTGAATATGTCAGTGTAAATGTGTATTTTATATTTTATTTTATCAGACAGTACTTTGTTTGCTTACTTTTAATAAATTAATTTTTTAAATCTTTTGTTTTTGACTTTTCAATGAGCTCAGAGGGGCGCGCCCCAGTTTGAGAAACGCTGTGATCGAAGTAGTTAACTATATTTCTCCAGCAACATCTACTGTAATAAAATAGTCTTAAAGAGGATTTTTTTCCCCATTGCACTGTTTAAAATTTCCTATTTTTATTCTTACGCCACATGTTGTTATTATAGTAAATACTTTTCCGCCTATTTCTACCCGTCACGATGGTCTCGCACTCGTGGTCAAGTAATGGGCTCGAGTTCCTGATTCTATTGAAGATCCGCCGTGCAGTAGAAGGGCTCAAAGTTTTCACGTTGTCGTGATGTGAAAGTTTGGAGAGTGGGGTGCGGGTTCAGGTGCTGTCCCGTCACTTGACTTTGATTCAAAATTAAGAGATCCGTTGCCAATATTCCTTTCTTCACAGTTCAACGTTAAAAAACACTCTCTTCCCGACTGAAAAGATGCGCTAACCGTAGTTGATACACCCAGTGGCGTAACGTACACCCCCACATCGCGGAGAGGCCCAAGGTTATAGGGGGCCCAAAGCCTGACTGACGCCAAGTACATATACTTTTTAAGGTCCAACATTGGGACCCAAAACCTGACCTTGCAGGGGGGGCTAATATTCTCCGTTACGCCACTGAATAACAACCAGTATTATTTTAGCTAGCTATCATAAATAATAAAAACTGGCATTTTAAAAAGATGCACTTGCCTTGATTTTGACACTCATTTTTTTGAAGTCCGTAAGAAACAGTACTAAATAATTGTATGTAAACATGTCTTCAGAATAAAGTACAGTTACATTAAAAAGTGATTCAACATAGAATAATAAAGTGATTTTCATCATTTCTCGGAGTCTGTTAAAGAGGAATATCTCAACATTACATAAGAGACTCCTCGGACCTTTTTGAATAGCACTGCGAATCCCCAGGGGTCCGCGGACCACAATTTAAGAACCGCTGACTTCGAGCTTTCTATTTGATTTTATGCACGTCATTTCGCGACCAAACATCATCCGAGAATCAATATGGTGTCCAAGAGAAAAGAAAATAAATAAAAAATCTGAAATAAAAGTGACCATTTTACTTTTTTCATCGACTCGTATGTTGACAAACACATCTCCACGCGGTCGGTAAAAAAAAAAAAAATCGCCTTTTCGCCAAGTGTGATTGCCGAAGTGAATTGCGGCAACCCTGTGGCATCTCAGGTGCTTCCATGCATAGCTGAGGAAGGCCGTGAGAAAATTCCGCAGTCGTCCGCGCCAGATAGAGCAGCAGACACCTGGGAGCGCAAATGAGCGCATCTGCTCCCTGTAGGTGAGGAGCGCGCTTTCTCCGGGCTACACGTCATCTCACGGAGCAGGTGGACTGCTGCATACCACTGGTGGATATGGTGGAATTAGATTTCTCTTCTTAGACCAGTTTAACACTATCGTATAATTTTTTTATTGGAAACATTGAGGGTTCAGCTACATTGAATAAATTATAAATATCACGGTGATATATTGTATGGTAATGTTGCAAGAAGAGTTTATGCAGTAGCCAATTTCTAACGAATATTTAAAAGGAAGTGATGAATTCCAGAGCATCACTTTGAGGGAGTGGTCCTGATAAGTTGTTCCTCCAAAGGTCATCGTGTTGAATAATGGGGTTGCTTCACATTGGGTTTCAAAGCCCTCACAAGGTACACTGTTGCAATTAAGAGGGTGGCTTTCAATCTCGAGTGCGGCCACGGTAGCCTAGTGGTTTTGGTCACAAACTCGTGGCCGGAGTGTTATCGGTTTCGAGTCCTGGTGCAATTGAAGATCCGCCGTGTAAATCGGGCTGATGCACTTTATATCTGTCGAGGCTCATCGTCCTCCTGTTGGTGTGGTAGTAAGTGGAGGGAGGTGGTAACTTATGTGTCGTTCTAATTTGCCGACTTTCAAAGTTACCAAGTGTTTCGCTAATAGCCATTGTGTTGCTTTTTAGTACGAGGACAATATAACTATCGCTTAAAGAAAGGGTTTTATTAATGTTAACTCTTTGATAACTAATTAAATATTAATTTATGCTCAGAACTTCTCTTTCCCACCTTTTCAGTACACTGAAGTACCCCGACTGAGTGGAGAGAGCCACTTACATAATATTGAATGAAACTGAACATTCATTATTTAAATCATTTCGAGAATTTAATAAATATTTCTCCTCAAGAAACGAAGCACTATTAACGACGGACCTCGTAATTTTGAGCCTACTAATGGCAGTGGACCTCGTAATATTGAGCCTTGGTCAAGGGACAACACCTAAGCTGGCCCCTCCTTCTCCAAACTTCCCACCACGCCAATGGAAGGTCTTTGAGCTCGACAGATTTAACGCACCTCAGCCCCCACTACACGACGGGTCTTTAGTGGCACTTGTGACACGTGACCACTAGATTACCGCGGATTATATAGGGTCAAAGCAGAAAATTTGGAATAATTATCTCATGGATAATCTGTAAAAAAGTATATTTTTTAAAAAAATTCCCAATTTATTTAATGGTAGTTTGTTTTCTTCGCTTAAAAAAAAATCCCGTTTTAATTTACTTTTAAACGTATCAAAATACATATCAAGTAAAATAAATCTCACTACCTAACTTTTTTGTTGTTTCTATGCCACAAATGTTATGATTCATCGTAACATCGTACACCCTTCCAGACTGTTGAATTAGATTCATATCGTGACTCATTGCATAAGCATTTCAGAGTTTCTGAAAAGGCGACCTGTTGCCAGAGTCACATACCTTCACTTCACCCCTCTCCTGAAGTGCTCTGTCAATAAGATAATACTTATAATCAAACCTCTCCGTGCCACATTGTTAGTTTAAACCATATTTCTGAGTGACACCTCTAAATATTCATTAAAGTTCACACACCCAGCGAGGGCGCGACGACTGCGCATGCCCAGTCTATCATTCCAACACATCAATCAGGCGCGAATCCCGAACGGGGGGAGGAGGACACGTACTTTTTAATTGATTAAGCATAGAATTTCTTCATTGGTTCCTCGTGGCTGCCTCACCCTGCCTTGCAGGCGCGATTTTAGAACGAAACTAATACCGTGAGTAATAATGTACTCCACCCTTTAATTCGAAGGAGGCTCAGATAGACACACACACGCTTTCAAAGTTAAGGTAACAAAAAAGAAATTGGTTACCCACCAGGTCGAGCCTTAAATGGCCCATATGGCGATTAATCGTTACTGATTGATCCGTTCATCGATTGACGTCTCAATAGGGCAGTCTTGCGCGTGGAAAGGTAGTCACTTGCTGATACACCGAGGAAGATTCGACCACCCAATAGGAAAGATGAAAACTTCTTGTCGTTTGTTCTAATTTCCTCCGGCTCGATGAATCTTATCTCTTTGAGAAAGATAAGCCTCATCTCTATTAAGAAACAAGATACCCCAGAGAAAATTGTTGCCAAAAAATCAATATAAAATAATGTGTGAGGTCCGCACATTTTTTTTTATTTTTTAATATTCTGTTGTTCATAGGCGGTGGTCCTGTATAAGCCGCACCTTAAAGGGACTTTTTAATTTCAGAAGACATGATTCAGCTTTGCCGATTAAAAAGTAATTGCAAACGCGTCTTATCGACTATAAATCATGCCCTATGTAAATTGTTTTTTCAGATTGTTCGAAATAATAACGCCACCAGTGTAGCTGGAAGAATGGTGTTGAATTTTGATGGGTGACGATGCAATTGGTACATTGGGTTTCGTCCAGTTTGCCCGGATTTGCTTATAACATGTGCCAGGAATTCTGTACAGTTTTCGTATATGATGTTATTTAAATGGGTTTTTTTCCTCACAAATGATCTAGAGAAGTGCTGCCCAACTTCCCAACTTCCTTTACTATCGCTGACCGGTTAACGCTTGATAATTTTACCGCGGCTCGCTAGAAGATGAGGAACGTTGTCTGTTTATATATATATATATATATTATACAGTAGCGCACACAGGAATTTTTCAAAAGGGGGCCGAGGTCGAAAGTTCACCATTCTTGTATCATGCTCCTTTTGATTTTGTCGATTTTCGGGAACAAAACACAGTAGAAAACTAATTTTTGAATAAAATAATTAGTATTAATTAATAAAATTAATCATTAATAACAAATACTTAATTAAATTTTACGTATTATATACTTAAAATTATTGCCAATCGGAAAAAAAATCAAGGGTTTTTTGGGAGGGGGGTCTGAACACCCAGGATCCCCCCTTGTGTGCGCCACTGATATTATATATTACGATATCGCAATATTTTGTGAATGCACCGTATTGGTACGGCTTTATGGGATGTCTCTCAGTTAGTTCCTTGTTAACCTCTCGTCCATGGAAACATGTGCAAACCAGAGGGAAATTCCCTACAGCAATTAAAAAATAGAAACAATTTAATGTTCAATTTTATCCAGGGGTTGGGAACCACTGATCTAGAGTAAGACTGCCAGAAAAAGAATCATATTCATTAAAGTAGTATTGGACAGTTGTCTGAATTACAGACTTAAGGTTAATTTTTTAAAAGAGCCTTATGCAGTTTTTATATTTCAACAGTTTTTTTTTAATATTGCCTTTTTGTCTGGGTTAAAAAGTTTACAAAATTTTCTTACCATTTTGTTACCATTCTTCCGTTTGAGATTTTTACGTACAATAATCGCTTATAAAAAAAACTTACTGCTATGTTTAAAATTTTTTCAATGTTGTTCAGTCCGGTTTAAGGTTAATTCCTGTTGCAAGTAGTATTTATTAATTCCAAAAGAAGATTATTAACCATTTCCGTTTTGTTTTGCAATAATTTAATTATTCCTAGCGGTACGACCGGCTAGAGATTCTTTATTCTGCGATTCAGTGATACAAAGTCAAACAGAGAGACAGCTTAACATTCTAAGACTTTCCATCAAGAACCCAGGTTGAGGGGGTGGGCTGACGAATAAGTTAGTGGTTTAACATGGAAAACCAGATTACCATTTAATGGTGCAATTGAACCTGGCAAGGGAAGCACGTAGAAAAGTAGGGGGATCTACTGCAGTTGTTGTATCAACTGTTAAATCTATTTATCAAGGTTACAATCTGCTAAAAAGCCAGCAGTATCTAGCATATACAGGTGGAAGTGTGAGGGTAGGGAGTTTGCTCAGCCATTGTTGTTGTTCCCTCAAAGATTCTTCTGGGGGAGGTCGTATTCATTCCTGATGGCCAGGTGTGACGATTGTGTCACAAAGACCTTCAGTCGAAAAACCTATTTCTCCAAGTATAAACTGTTTCTTTACCTGTTTGTAGGGATTATGTTTTGGTAAGCAGCTGCCTGTAGAGTGGGTAAAGGGCAGGTTGAGACCCGTCATGACACGTTTCACTAAGCAAGGGCTTTGTAGACTTACTTGAAATGTGGTGTACCATACTGACGAGAGGTATATACCCCCCTCTCTCTCTCTTCAAAGTTAATGTATCAGAATTCGGTTTTTGTGTCTTTTTTTATGGTAGTTAAGATTGAAGGATGGTGTATTGTTAAGGACTGTGTGTAGGAAATTTTCTAGAAGGGGGATTGGAAAAGTGTCAGATTTCATCATTAAAGAGTGTAACCACACTTTTTTGTAGATTTGCTCGGAACAGGTGGGTTTTTGTTGAGAAATTGGAAATACCTTTTTTTATTTGCAGGTGCTAAACTTGATAAGAAGAGTATTGCTCTGTGGTTCTGGAATGTCAGTTTGTGTAAGCTTTGCAGGTGTCTGTAACAGCTACAATCTACAATTTTCTTTTTATTATTTTTAATCTACTTTGAAGCAATTTCGACACCTGAAAAACTTTGCCCATTGCTTTTACGTAGCTCCAGAGTGACTAAATTCCGACTGACACCTGGAAGTTGACTGGTTTCAGAACAAAAATTTATTAAAATGTTTTTGAAAATTTATCAATAGCCAGCAATTTTTCATGCTTCATAAGAAAAATCAAAAGCTGATATAAATATCGTAGTAGCAAATTTGTTTCAAAAATTAAATGCATAATTAACTTTTTAATGGTTAGTTATGAAATTAGCTTAATAAATAACATGGAACATAACAACTGAACTTTAGACCAGGGGTGGTCATACTTAACTTCATCGTGTACTGTTAAATTTCTTTACACGTTTAAGATTGTTATAAGAATCAAATACCAATTTCTTGGGGTCCAGTATCACATACCAAACACGATTTAAATGCAAATTGACGTTCAAAAACTCGACTTTAGTAAGTTTATCACAGTTACGCGATTATTATTCTTTAAAAAGGTGTTAAGAATTATTCGAGCAAATGTTAGAACGAAATTAGATCATGATGACGTGGTTTCTTAATAAGAAATGGCAGGGAAAGAACATTACCGACAGGTGTGCTTGGGGTGGAGAGAGAGAAAAAAAATCGATTGCATGCAACCGATTGATTTACTTTGGTTGAAAGGCTACCTGTCAACGTGAGGGAGCCCGGAGTGTGGACCACCCCTGTTGTGATCCTGCGATTCCGAATCGTCACGTTTTTTTCTTCCATGTAACCGTTTCTGCAATTGGTTGCGGAAGAAAATCGGTGGTGTTTCGAAAGAGATTTCTCGGGGTCTAACGAGAGCACGAATGAGAAAAAGGGTCTGAAGACAAGACCACCCCGAAAGCAGATTTCAGATGAGAGTTTTCGAATTAATCTCTTGGTCGGCTCGTGTTGGGATGGATGGTCACTGTATCTGTAAATTAGTGGGCGGGGAAACGGCTCGATGGACTCTAGGTCTCCGTAAAGGTGTTTTTACTGATTGTCATTTTTGTAGGAACTTGTTTACTGATTGTCATTTTTGTAGGAACTTGTTTACTGATTGTCATTTTTGTAGGAACTTGTACTGTGTTTGTTTCGGAAGATTTAATTCATGTAAGTAAGGAGGGAGGGGGAACATCCTTATTTAAAAATCGTTTGAATTTTTGGAATGTCTATAAACGGAACATTTTTTGTGTTCCAATTATTTATTAGTGTGATATGGAGCCACCTGGAGGTGATTGCTTGCAGCACTATGTTCTACGGACTATGCATTAGGGAGGTGGATCGCGCGTTTCTGTTGAGGGTAGAAAATTATTAATTATTGTTAGATGATTATAGATTCAAAATAAACGTTGATTTGTGTTCTAATTGTTTATGGTGGATCGCACGTTTCTGTTGAGGGGAAAAAATTATTAATTATTGTTAGATGATTATAGATTCAAAATAAACGTTGATTTGTTTACATATAGATTGTTTTTTTGATTTAATAATTTTTTAAAATTTAATTGTATTTAAACATGCCTTCAGAATGCAATACAATTCCATCAAAAAATAAATATAAAGTGATTTAACATGGAATATAAAGTGCTTTCCATAAAAAGCCGCACAAACTCGAGAGAAATGCACCACATTAAAAAAAATGGAAATTATTTAATGCTACTTGTGCGGCTCGGTACTCTTTGATTCACGGTCCGGTACCGGTCCGTGGCCCAGAGGTTGGGGACCACTGGTCTTTCTGTCCTGCGCACGCGTGTGTGGCTCTTTGTGTAAATGGCTCATTAATCTTGTTATCTTGTTATCTTATCATCTCAGTTATCTTGTTTTTCTTTCAACTTAGCTCTTCTGTCCAAAAGTTTGCCGACCATTGGACTAGACCAATGGTGGCGAACCTTTACGCATCGACGTGCCATTTTTTCTAAAGAAGTGTTTAATCAAGTGCCGTCAAATAATTGTGACTTGTGATTATTGGGAAATTATAAAATTACATAACACAAAACTATTTACTACGAAAAAATACCCTTTGCACTGTATAGTTATAAATGTTTTAGCTATACGTGTAATTCAAATTAAAGTAAAATTAGTGTGATTTCTGTTGTTGCAGATTGTGTGTGTGAACAAATAACTTATATTAGGATTGTAAGATGTTACTTTTTGTAGAATGCATGCTGAATTGGAGTCATCTGCCAAACGGTTTCTAAGCAATTAATTATTTTTGCTGTCGTTCAATTTTTTTGACTAAGGGTTTACGATTTCTTTCAATATACCGTTTTACAGAAGATGTTCTGCATACCACTATTCCAGAACATAAAACACACACTGCTAAGTCACCTTTTCTAATATATGCTATGTTTCTCGGTCCATCAAATTTGAAATTCTCTGTTGCACTTACTATCTTACACTTTTTGTGTTTTTGCTGAACTAGCCTTGTTAAATAACAGTTAAAAATCGTAAATATAACACAAATAAACTTTAAAATACAGTTGTGTCAATGAAAATGACTATGCTATGCGTAGACAAACTTTACACCATAAAAAATTGTAGTCTACAACGTAACTAAGGCAAGACAATAACAAACGAGAGAGAGAGAGAGTGTGCTTGCTCTCCACCCCATATCACTCGCGTTTGTTCGTAATACTTCAAAGAGAATTTTGAAATAAAATGTAAACCATTTTGATTACTGGCGTGCCAAAAATATTGTGTCGCGTGCCATCAATGGCACTCGTGCCACTGGTTTGCCATCCCTGGATTAGACAATTAATGTGATAATCTGTTTTCAATTTTCGCCTGCTCTACATGAACATGACATAAAAATTTATCAGCAAACGATCGTGTCAATACAACTTCAAGTGCTTTTAAACATTTAAAATCATGTTCCGCTATCTTTTCTTAGCGGGAAACACTTAACGAAAATTCCAAACTAAATAACAATGAAAAAGAGAGCGTACAAAAGAGACTTGAAATGGGGAACACCCGCTGTGACAGAAATATTACCAACCATAAAAAATGTTATCTCAATGGATTTTCGATTACATTACAAAGACTTGTATATTTGTCATTAGAGTTAAAAAAACCAGTCTTTAAATTTTGCTTCTATCCAATAGAGGACATCTAATTAGCTTTTTTTATCGACTAACCTCGACCACCAATGGTGTTTTGTGGATAAGGGAAACCCTGCGAGACTTTTTGGCGTGGGCTGGTTTCAAGGCACACCACGCCCATGTCATTGTTTGTCAGTTTCAATTTCAGTGTCCGAAAGATTCATCCACTCAAGATAAAGAATTTTGTACTTTCTTTTTTATTATTTTTCAAAAAGTTTTTAAAATGTGTGCGGTCCTTTCCATCTACACAGCGGGACGTTGAGAGGGCTATGCATTGTTAAGCGTTGTGTGTTTTAGCGGGATGTGTAATTACTACCCTTTTTTGCTTGTATCGTTCTTTTTCGTTTTGGGGCTGGTGTACAATCAAAGAGGAAATATTCTATTGTTCTTTTCAGTTTTGACGAAAGGAGTAAAAAAATAATTCTTTTTTTTTAAGGAAAAAAAAACCCTGAAAAGGTAAATTGTCTCATCTAGACTAAACTTAAGATATATCGCAGACGTTAAATATAGTAATTACGATTCTTATCTTTTATTTCTATGGGATAGTAGTTATGTTGGACTTCTATTACAAACTATAATTGCAGAGTAATTGGAAGCCTTATTTTGTAAATAATAGTTGTAATGTATTTCCCCTTCCCCACGATTTTACTGTAGTTTTGGTTTAAAATATGGTTAGCTGAATTTTCACGAATTCTGTATGCATCAATGAATTAGTTCCGATAAATTTTCTTTTGAAAAATTATCTGTAAAATCATGTAGTTTTAATTTAATTCAAATACGATGTTCAAGTCGATTTTCAAATCTATCAATTTCTCATCAAAACTTTTATCTACAAAATCAAGTAATTTCTGTGTAGATTTCTAGAATAAATAATAGAAGTTTTAATTTAATGCAGCAATTGAATTAATGTATAGTTAAAAAAAATAAACACAAGTGGCGTATACAAGGGAGGAGGGGTTGGGGTTTCACCCCCCCATAGAGCAACATTTTTAATTTTTACCCCATTGAGTCTTTCGTATACATGTTTTTTAGAATGTAACCCCCCACACACACTAAAGAGAGGTCTATTTAACACAGTACCACTGTTAAGCACAGTGAAGTTTTATAGAAGTTAATGTGCTAATTAATATCATTTTCGAAGTAGATTTTTAAAAAAATTGAATGCTAAATACCCAATTACAAAACATGTCCTAATCTTTTTTAAATATCTTATTCAATTAATGTTCTTAATTATTAAAAATAATTTTACATGTATCATGCCATGGTACTCAATTGAAATCGACTGCTAGCTGTTCTTTATCTAAATGCGAAATCTGATGTGACATCAGCTATTGAAGCCTGTCAAATATCAAATGTCAAGTCAATTCTTTTAATTTGCATACATTATCCCTAATCAGTTCTACGGTACTCATTTAAAGCAATTAATTAAGATGCGGAGAGAGAGAAAAAAATCACATTTAAAAACTAATTACTTGTTTATCATTAGTCCTATTCCATTAACGAATGACCAATAAGATTAGAGTATACCATTATCTTTATAGCATTGCTAATGCAGAACAACAATTAACCTTTTAAGAGACATCATTGAAGATTATTATATATAACTTTTTTTCTCCTGCTCTACCCTCAATCGGTTCAACGACTGAAAATCCCATAACAGCTCTCCTCGAATTAGGCTTAGCTATCATTAAATCACAAGTCCACACGCAAACGGTTTTAATATTTTTATGAACCCTTTTTGCTCGGAGTGATTATAATTACCGGCAGCATTGTCCGGCAACTTTGCAGCTGCCACTTGCATCCAAGGAAAATTTCTCACGCTTCCCGAGTTAATTTATCGCTTGTTTAAAACCTGATTTCTATCAGGGTCCGATCCCTCCTCCCTACCTCCTTCCGATGGATCAGGTGGTTGGACTCTTTGGATTGTCGCAGAGGCTAATTGTTCGGGTCAGGTGTTCCAGGTGGGCTGACTTAGCGCCTTTATTTGGCGACCTTTTTTTTTTGACTGAATTTTTTTTTTAACAATGTTAGTGTAAGTGTCAGTGGCGCACATACGGGTGCAGCTTGGGGGCTCAAAGACCAACAGAGGTTTGATTTTTATCCTAGCCAAAAGCTTTGAGGGGTAATTTCTACGTATTTTTGGAATGTACCCCCTCCTCCAAGTGGCGTAGCGCAGAATATTTGGGCCCCCCTTGGCAAAGTCGGGTTTTGAGCCTCGAGCGGGATCTTAGATGGGATTGCAAAATCATAGTATAACATAGGCTTTGGGCCCCTTAGAATCCTGCCGCCCCCACGCGATGCGGGGGTGTACGTTATATCACTGCCCCCCAATATATATATATATGTCTAATTGTGTCATTTTCAATTCCTGTGTGAATTAAATTCATTAAATTAAAATTATCTAAAAATGGTATAGAAATATAGATTAAATGAATTATATTATTGAATTAAATTGTATCAATAATGACCCCCTTCCCCTTTTCCTGAAAATCTCATTCAAAATTAATAAGAATCGAATTGTCCAGGAAAACAATTTAAGAAAAACTGGTTATTGCAAAAAAAATGTCAGTATTTTTACTATATATATTACCGTACAGCTAAATACAACAGTTGGACAGTTTTAGTGCTTTGGCAGGGACGTTTTTAGGCATTAGCCACCTGGGCCCGGCCTCAGACACTCGGCCACGATGGGGGTCTCGTCTCGTTTTCCACTCAGCCGTAATAAGATCACGATTCGAATAATTTCAACACAGTCAAATGTTTTCTTCGGTTGTGTTCACCGAAAAACTGGGAATTTCGGACAATATGTCTACTAGCTACATGTTATGACCTTCGTTCATGTATAGGTCTTGATCTACCACCATACACCATCATTACTCATTCAGTCAAAAGGCGGTAGCCGGAGAGCAGGTTTGTGCGATTGTAAGTCATGCACATTTATTTGTTTCAAGGTATTGCTTGTACGAGTATTTGACAACGTATGCTATGTACTGTCTACTTTTAAGGGTCATAGGTGGGCCCTACATTTGTGTAAAGGGCCTCAAGAAGTCTTAAAGACATCTCTGTGTTTTGGTTTCACGTAATAAAATCACCCATTAATGTTCAGTGCAAATTTCGATGTTATTATGAAAGCAAACTCCCTGGTGCAAAATTAATAAAGCAATCATACGAAAGGTTTAAAGAAATAAGCAGCGTTAAGGATCTTCCTAGAAGTGGCAGGTCGAGTGCAAGTGAAGCAACTGTTTAACTTAGCACTTGGCGGGGACTGGAATACCGCTTAGGTCCGAGCTACCAAGGGGGCACAAGTTGCAATTTAATGAGGTAAATGATTTTTAAAAAAAAGTCCGTATAAAAAGTAGCAAAATATCGGGAAATAAGCATGTCTAATTTTAATAGTTTGATGACAATGAATATTTATTACCAGAGCAAGACTTGATGAACATTAATGCAACGTTCAAACTGATCTGGAACAGTCGCCAACAGCGCCGGAAATATTATCTGGTTTGCATCGTTAATCTAATCTAATCGGAAAAACAGACTATCATTACACCTCAAACCCTTTCTGCAACAACCCTAGATAAATCCGAAACAAGCATCGCGTAACGCAAGAATTGTGTGTGTGATTTTGTTTTTGTTTTTACCCCGAAACTTGCGTGTGAGCGTTTTCTTTTCCAGATCCGCATTTATTATCGTTACTTTTACGTTACATTTCATTATTTCAATAGATCGCCTTAAGGCCCGGAGTGTTGAAATAAAAGCAAATAGCTGGGGCTGGTCAGGTGCTTCTTTTTTATTCCCGCGTGTGTCGTCTGCATGCTTTTGAGACCGTGGGAAAACATACGTTACGTCGTCCCTTGCATACGTTATTGAGCTTCTCAAAACAGCTGTTTTTGCAGTCGGGCTTTAATTGCGCCTACCCGCATGTAATACGTGCATAATGCTTGACAGCTGAATCCCAAATGGGATGGGGAGTGGAGAGGGTTTTTTCTTGGCGCGAAGTGGTGTTTTCATTCAAGAAACGGGTGTTGGAATTGGCGCGGATTTACTTACTTTTTTAGATGAGAGTTTGACATTTTTTTTTTTGGTTGTAGTATTTTTCGTTTGTTAGGTTTTTGGGAATTAATTATTTTTTTTCTTGTGGAACACTTAGCCTTCTGAGATAAGCGTACTGACTTCTAAGTTCCACAAGGTACAGCGAATTATATGCGAAGGCCACGTTGTCGGAATGGACGAAGACCGCACTACTGAAAAAGTCTTGCATGTCCAATCAATTGGCACACGGAGAAAAGGCAGGCCAAATCTAAGATGGATTGGTGGTCAAGAAAAAGATCTCCTAGCTTTGAAAATAAAAATTGAATACTTGCAGGAAAAGGCTTCTTAAGAAGGCCGAGAAAGGAAGGATATACACACACTCATTTTTAAAATGCGTTCTTTAAATTTATCAAAAACATTCAAACAAATTCATCAAATTCCTATCGCAACGGGCAATAGGAATCATAACTTTTATTACTCAAATTGCAGCAATTATTACACTTAAGACTTCAAATACAGGGTGTTTTTTTCCAGGTATAGAAGTTTAAGTTGTCATTACTTTCCAAGATGGCGACCGATTTAACAGCTGTCAAGTTATTTATTCTCAGTTTGGTTTGGCAATTCATCATGAATTGACTCACGCCTGAACAACGCTTTCAAATTGTGCAATTTTATTTCGAAAATAATGGTCGCGATTTTCATAAGCGAATTTTGTTTAGCGATGAAGCGCACTTCTGATTGAATGGCTACGTCAACAAACAAAACTGCCGCATTTGGAGTGAAGATAATCCACAAGTGTATGTCGAAACACCGTTACATCCAGAAAAACTGACTGTTTGGTGCGCTTTATGGGTGGTGGAATCCTTCTTCAAAAACGTTGAAGGCCACAACGTTACAGTCAATGGTGATCGGTATAGAGCCATGATTACTAACTTTTTCATTCCTGAATTGAACAATCCTGTTGTCCAGGAGCTGTGGTTCCAACAAGACGGCGCAACATGTCACACAGCTCGTGCCACAATCGATTTATTGAAAGACACGTTTGGTGACCGCCTAATTTCACGTTTTGGACCTGTGAATTGGCCTCCAAGATCTTGTGATTTAACACCGCTAGACTATTTTCTGTGGGGCTATGTAAAGTCATTGGTCTATGCGGATAAGCCACAAACGCTTGACTATTTGGAAGACAACATTCGCCGTGTTATTGCCGATATACGGCCACAAATGTTGGGAAAAGTCATCGTAAATTGGACGTCCAGATTGGACTACTTCCGAGCCAGCCGTGGCAGTCATATGTCAGAAATCATACTTAAAATGTAATGCCACAAGATTATCTTTCGAATAAAAAAAATTCATGTCAATCGAATAATACATTGTTGTTTTAATGCAATTTAAAGTTCTTTACCTCTCAAAAAAACACCCTTTACGTATACACATCGTATATCTCAACTCAAAAACCTGATCGTATAATTGCTGTTCTACCAGTTACTCTTTCTACCACTCATGGCGACGACACAATTACAGCAATTAATCATAGTTATTGCATGGTTGCTGGGATTAGCTAATCCCTTTGCAGCTGCCCGGTAAAAACCATGTGAAGCAACTCTACAACTCACTCGTGCGATAAAAGGGGGCAGGGGGGAAAAAAGCACTTTTCTTTTTATCGGATTACAAAAACAGCAGCCGATCGGATTATATGGACGGATCAGTCAAATAAAAAGTTTATACCCGTTTGACAATTCGAGTATTGGTGGGGGTTTAATATTAAAGTCAAAAGTTCTCTAGGAGAAATTGTGTGGTAGGGTATAGGGAAGAAATTCTTTGCAGGAGGGTTGGGAGGTATTTATTATTTTGGGGGAAATCTGCTTTTGCTCGGTGCCCACCCTCCATTGTGTTCTGAAGGGGGGTTGAGCAGGAAAATACGCTTCGCATCAGCCGCCCCCACGGTGTTGTGGGAGCTGTGACATTGCGATTATATACAGACATATGGAAATATTAGAAGGGATGGTATAATAGTAAAAGCGTCAATGTAGCTGTAGACTGGTTGGTTTGCGGTTGTTAGTATAGTGTTGAGATTGTGAAAAGGGAAGAATTTTAAGATTTTTTTTATATTTATGTCTTTTTTGTGCACTAGCCCCCTCTACACGGTGAATTTTCAGTTACAATTACTACGAGTTCGTGCCCATACCCACTAAGATACCGCGGCCACCGTGAATCAAGGAAGAGTGTTGAGATTATATAAATGAATTCTCCACACCACAGTCAATAAGTACGTTTTTAGGAATTTCCCGAACCTTAATGTTAAGATGTATTAGTCATATAATGTGTGCGAAAAAAGGTTCCTTTAAATCTGGTGTAGGACGCACATTTTGAACACAAAGAAAATAAGATAGGAATTTACGGGGGGCGCGTTATATACGACGGGTATAAAAATGATAGCTTGAAAATGAAAAATAGATCAGCTTAAAAAAAAAAAACTATACTTCTACATGTATCGAAATACCGTTTATTTAAAAGATGGATGTTACGAAAATTTCACTTATCAATTTTTATAACTCTTCAAATTATAAACCATTTTTAAAAAAATCTATATAACAAGATCTTTAATGAGAGAATTACTTTCCACTGCAATTTAATGGATCTATAAAATAACTATATCAGAAAAATTCTTGGTAACATTCATTCTAACCTATTATTAGATATTCTGATTTAAAATAACGCTTTTGGAAACTGGTGAAGTATTTTTTGCTCTCCTGTATATGTACAGATTTAACATATGCACGATCCCTTTTCCTTCTTCCCAACACAATGAACATTCTTTTCATCTTGATCTTTAATAAAAGCAGTCATTTTTATTATGAACGATGGGACGCACGCACGGTAAGAACTGCACCACCCCTGGTTCTACTCCCTCATTTTCTCATTCTGCACGTGCCGGGCGCGTGCACCGCCGTTCGAAAATTCTGCGTCGCGAGTCGCCCCCCATCCTGCGACACAATGCACGACGCGGGGACAAGTAGGGTGGTAGGGAGATACTAGAACAAGAGGTGGGATTATGAATCCTCCCAATCGCTCTACAGAACGTGCGAAACGTGCGCATTCGAAATTCTCAGTAAGCTCCCCTGCCGCGCTAATCGCGTGAATCATGTACCTGGACTGACTCTCTTAAAGCATAATAAATTTCGGGATTTCGTTCCTGAAAATGAAAACTCTCGTCTGCAAGGGTAGGAAGAGAAAAAAGAAAAATAGAATAGACTATTTTTCTCATAACGCGGGTGGGTTAATGGAAGTCAAGGCGAGGTATATTCTTCGAGGCACACCCTCTGCTACCAGCAAGGGACGTGATTTGTAAAGTAATGTGTTCCGCTGTTCCAAGATCCATTCTTTCTGCGACTGTTGCAGTGGTTGGCATCTAGCGCAGACGATGATCGATCGTGTGGCCGGGTTAAAAGCTCGATTTATCTCGGGTAATCCGGCTTAAATTGGGTGGCTAAACTCAGAAGCTTGTCGGAATTGAATGTTACCGGGAAATGGTGCGATGAGTTAGAGATAGCAGAAATTGAAAATGTGTGAAACGTTTTCGTTATTCGATTAATTCATTCACTGCCAGGAAAATTCAGAGCGTCTTGCTCTGAGTTTCACGGTTTTATTTTAAAGAAAACGTGAAGTTTTACAAAATCTAATAATATTTTTACTCTCTCTCTCTGATATAATATTTTAATGCCATGTACATCAATTTTTATTGGGGGGAAAAACAATACAAGATAACTCGTTCCTGGCGCCACTGAAGATTCTTGTTCTGAATGCCACGTATATGAGTTATCTTGTACTGTTTCCTCCCCCCCCAATAAAAGTGTTCATAAGCTCGTCACCTAATTTCATATGGCGACAATCAAATATGTGATGTTATGTCAGATTTTCATACAGATGTGTAATGTTCTCACTGGGAAAAACCTATTAAGCTATGGTAGTTATAAAGAGTTGTCAGTCCATTTTTATTACTTTATTAGTAATAAGAGTAGGAGAGACCTCAAGAAAACCATCCGTTGGTACAAGAAAATCGCTCTACCCTACAGAATGCATATATGTCCTATAATAATAATAATAATAATAATAAAAATTGAGGGAATAAAAAGATAAGGATGCGCCAGTTGAGGGAATCGGTTATTATGCATTTATTTGATGGTGACGGCAGTTATGCAGGAGAAAGCAGCAACTATATTACAAATACAGTTGATTTTTACTATCTAGAACATCCTCTTTCTAAAGAAAAAAAAGAATACCAACAAAACCATGCTGAATGTGTACAAAACAAAAAGAACGTTAGGAGACTAGGGATTTTTGTCCAGTGTGTTTCAACAACCCAGCACTTAGCGTCGTGTGTGTGTGATCTTTGCTTTATAAAGCTTCTCATATACAGCAACAACAATAAAAATGTATTTTTTATTTTTTGGAATACATTCATATATATATAATTATGTTATAACTTTTAAGTCTGTAACTTTAATGATAAAAATTGATAATTAATGTGTTTTTTGTACTATATAAATTTCAATTCATCTTTTCTAATTCCTTACTCAAATTAAAATATGTAATCAATCTAAAATTGCAGCACACACGAGATATCTCGTAGCCGACAGTTTTGGTACACATTTATACTACGAGATATCTCGTAGTTGGCAGTTAATGGGTTAAATATATAATCACAAACGTGCATTGAACTTTGATTAGTTCCAAAGATTAATGACATAATTTGCTCACCCGGTAATTAGTACAACTTATTTCAACAGATTGCATCTCAGATTCTTTATCAGTACATTCAATAACATAAGCATTGATCACTGCGAGATTTATTATAATTTTTTTTTATCTTTAAATCCGGGTACCTTTGCCACAAGGTTGCATGCAAATCACTCCCTTTGGTTTTTTACTCAAAACACGCCTTTGCGTCAATTGATTGGTCTGTGAGGCCACCCGTAACCAATCGGGATATGACTCGCCGGAGAGAAATGCGGTCACCAACACGACACTGGTAAACGTTTCGAAACTTGTTGAATTAGAAATAAATGTAATCAATGGGAAGAAAAGTTTTTTCTTTTTTTTTTAATAAAGGATTTAATAAATGTCTTTAGATGAGGTCAATTTCGAGAGGCTGGAAATGAAAACGGACCGTATCCTCCCTTTTAACTACGAGCCCAGATATTTAATTGTACGTTCTTTTATATGAAGGTATTCGGCTTTCCTCGGCCAGCGCGCTTGCCATCTGTTCAAGTGACGTCACGGGAGTGGAATTCTCGAGCTAGAGCTCCGCCTTCCTTCGCTATGGATCGTAGTAATTATTGTGGCTCCCGAATTTCAGCTCGTGCTCAAAGGTGACATTGTGTCAATACTTTTGTGTCTGCGAGAGATTTAGAAAATTATAAAATAAAATCTTAAAATGTTTTATTATAATCTTTTCAACTTATGTATGTATGTATTATCATAGTTTTCGATTCTTGATGGTGGTATGCGCCAAAAAGTACACTCAGTGGTGTAATGAACACAAAGGTTATAGTTTTGCACCCGTTTCAGTGCCAAAAACCTGGATTTGGAGGGGGCCCTAATATTCTCCGTTACGCCACTGTGTATCCTTGTACCCATCTCAGTTCCTAAAACCTGGATTTGCAGGGGGCCACTGAGTACACTACTACTTAGAGCTTAAAAATATCTTAGAAGAAAAAGGTGTTCAAACAATCTTGGAAAGTATTCGCCCTGGTTTGGAATCTTTGCGAAAATATTGCTGATCATAACAAAACTGAATAGTCTTGACGGCACACACACAATGCATTTTTTTTAAAAAAAATTCCTTTCTCAGACTGCCGTAAACAAAACTTAAAAAATTCCAATTGTTTTATTTTTATTTTTAAAACTCTTTGAAGTTTTTGAGTTATCAGAAATTAGTATCGAAAAAATACATTTTAGATGAGAATAAACTCGAATACTGGCTTTTATTAACTATAGATTTTGCAAAGTATGAAATGTTTGTATTTAAATCTTCACTTTTAGCATGAAGAGATAGTTTTAAAAACAAAAAAAATTAATATAAGCACTATTACCAAAACTTTTACACCAGTATCTTACATATGGTTACGAGATTCATTACAACTTTACAAAATACGACCATTTTGTGCAATATTTTTGTTTTTAGTGTTTTTTTTTTTTAACAAATCAATCCCATAACTGTTTCTATTTTATATCACGTTATTTCTGTTACTGCGAATCTTTTTTTTCCGAAAATAAAATTTATTTCAAACATAAATCACACTCAAATTTAACGGACGAAAACCTTTAACATCAAATACCGCACTTGAGATAGGGCCTAAAAAAATAAGTGAGAGTTGTGAAAATATATTTGAGGGGAAATTTATATAAATATATATTATATATCTACAATGTATTTTTGTGCCTGTTACCTGTTCTTGTTTTAAAGTAAATCCTTTTTGATTATAGAAAAATGTCCTTTAGATTAAACTAGATTTATATTTTATCAAACAGTTACATTTAATTTTTCTGTAATGAATTACTTTTTAAATAAATTCCGAATTGTATTATGCATATCCTTTACTATGGATGGTACATGATTCTCTCTCCTCTAACTTTCGAACCTCTAACCTCCTCCTCCTTTTCTGTTTGGAGTGCCCAAAAAGCAAGAGGCAGCCTGAGATGTTTTTTAAAGTTTAAAAAAAATATTCAGGACGTTTAAGATACAGGGCAATGTATACTTATCCTTTACGAATGACAGCGCAATCTAATTTCAACGATGAGTAACGAAAGATCATTTCAAAAGGAACACCGTAATTTTCTAGAAAATGGCAACTGTACCATTTCAAGCATTATTTGATCATTGCATTATTATACTATATAAACTATTATATTTTCTATGTGTCTGTATACATGAAAAATAATGAAAACAGTAATAGTAATCCATTCCGTTTGAAATTATGTGGCCCCGCGGAATAATGTTTTTCCGAAGTGACCCGCAAGGTCATTTTGGTCGGCCATCCCTGCCAAAGTCCATAACAAAAAATGGCAATCATTGTTTTCAATGTTAATGTAATTTCAATGTCCCGTTTGCCTTTTCTTCAAAAGTCTTGTTTTCCATTTCAGGAGTCGACGTAGACGTCAATCACTTGAACCTCGACGACATCAAAGAGCTGGTGTGCCAATTAGTCCAAAGAAATAACCAGCTGAAGAAGCAGCAACAGCAGGGCAGAAGCAATTCGAGGACAGAGGTCCACCGGCAGTCGGAGGCTGATTCTCCCGTCTCCTACTACGAGAGATCCCGCCTGCTGCCTTCTTATCTCACCGCTAGACATCCGCTCAAGAAGAGGACGAAGTTTTAAACATAAGGTGAGATTCTTGTCCGCCTTCGTTAGAACTGCATAATTTACGTTAAGGAAGTGAGGTTTTGTACCCCCTTTTTAATTTAAAAAAGTTCTTCCGAAATGTATTCAATTCGCAGTATCTCAAATCCGGGTAATGGAATTTGTCTGTATCTTTTGTCAGTGGTTCTTAAACTTTCGATCGCCGCGGTCCTCCTTAATGTATCAGCCTTACATCGCGGACCCCAAGATTTTAAACACTCCTCTGGGACTCCAGACAATAATTCACTAGAAATACTATCTGTGAACTATTCCGCCCGAAAAATTTTAAAATTCTGACTAATAGACGTCTGACTGTCTTCATGATTCGAAAGAGCTGTTTTTCGACTTCATATGCAGAGAAAACAAACATACTGTGTCGTTTACATCCTGCTGCATGAGGTATGTTTTCTTTGTTTACAAACAAAGTAAAGCGTTAGAAAATGCAACAGTTCTGATAGGAGATTCATTTTCAATTTCTGCATCAGAATCGCTCTATTCAGTGGTTTTGACGATTTTCTCAATTTCAGTTTGCGCAGATAGGCAGTCCGTCATCAAATGTAACAATGGTTAAAATATTCCCTGCATTGTGGGATGAGATTAGAAATGAATTTCCTGTCCTATGCAGAACTCGCACAATAGCTTACACCGACGACTCATCTGAACCTGTAAAGTCTTAACAATGGTCTGCATCTTTTTCCGTTGAAATTTGCTGCTTACAAGAAAAATCTTTTTCTGCTCCAGACAAAAAAGATGTCATAAAACCACCAGCGTAGTTAGTTCTGAGTGGGCCCTGTCAAAATTCCGTTGGGCCCCCTTTTTTAGATATAAGAGCCCCTGTTAGTGGGACTGTAACTAGAGATGTTGGGGGCCCCGTATCTTTGATACGGCGGTAACTATGGCCCTGCATAAAACCTAATTTATTTCTATTACAAACTAACAAAAAAATTCTTTTTTCTAAATGTTGAAAGAATTCTTTAATTCGGTATTTATTATTCGTTAAGTAGGTCCCCCCTGCATTTTAGTCGTGGAAAGAAAAAAAAATCGCTTAATAGGGGTTCGGTAAATCGGGGTCTGACTGACCTTTTTTTACACTTACTACTTAAACAGACTTGAAAGCTAGCGTGAACTGATGCAGAATAGTATAATAAAGGAAAATAATGAAATGGACTAAATTACGCTCTTGATACAAGAAGCTACTTTGTTATCGCTTAACAATGTGGCGATGAGTTCTCATTGCAATTACTTCACAAACAAAAGGGTGGTGACTACATACCTCATCCCAATCGATTGCAGAAACCCCATCACCACCTCCGCACTCAACAAGACGTGTCAGCCGAAAATTCGATCACAGTCTTCCCTACCATATATTTAAAAACCACTTATACATTCAGGAGGCACCTCCATTTCTTCGACGTCAACCCCCACACAAAGGGACGATCGTCTCGATTGATTATCCACAGCCTCGGGGGTTATTCGAAACAATACAAATTGGAGCAACACCTCGTTCCGCATGGGCCTAGATAAAGGGAGTGGCCCTTCTCAATCTTAACGGACGCTGAAAAAGCGATTGTGGGTGGGTGGGTACCGTATAGGTGCCGTGATTGACAGCTTTCGAGTGGGAAGTCTTATTGCATTTGTTCGATAGTCGGGATGCTTTTTGAAGGAGGTGGGGTGAATTATTGGACTCCACCCTGAACTTCTTCATGCGATTTTCTTTACTAAAAAATTATTAGTATTACTCCGTACGCATCCTCCGGGCGAAAAAACCACACCCGCATAACGTGGTTTTGATCCGTTTCGAGATCCCTTTACATTCTCCTACATCAAGACGGGGGTTGGCGGAATTCATAATTCACAGCGGGAGTTGAAAGCTAAGTAAGGTTTAATAATCAGTTTCTCGATTGCTTGTAAGATGTTGTTGTCATGGATTCTAGTGAAAAATGCCCCCGTTCGCCCCATCTGTTCAGTCAATCTTTCCACATCTATAGCAAGTTCCTCAAACTATCATAACATGCAGTTTTGTGGCTCAAAATTACGCGTTCCGTCCCCAATAGCCCCCCTGTTGCTTTAAAATGCGATATTAATAAAAACACGCTCACTTCAGACAGAGTAAAATCCTACTTGAATCGAATTTTGCATTGGATTCACTACAATTCTAGTTTTAATTTGCTGTAAAAACTTATTTTTATCCACACCAATTTATGACTTGTTTATCTAAATGCTGTAAATGAGATCCACTGTATCTCACCAGTCACAAGCTACTGAATTACCGCAACACTTTCCAATACTAATCTTTCAACAATTTACAATCGGAACGGTCCCACCCAAAAAGGTACATCTTGTTCAACACTTGAAACAACCAGACAGAGGGGAAAAAATCGCATTAATCTAAACCAAACTTATCTGGAATCTTCGTAATTAGCCCCAACTGTCCACCTAGGAAACCAAATAACAACTATTTATCTACGCCCACTGGGTCCCGATTTCTACGGTTTGGGTCCATCTTTCTCCCAATGTCACATCTCTAATAGATCCTTCACGTAGAGTGCTGAGTAATCACTCCGCGGGACCACCTTCCAGTGATACATACACACAGGCAAGAAGCAATCTTTCATGCAAGATGCTGCTGCCGTTGAAGGTGGACTCCTCCTAGGCAGCGGGGATGGCACGGGCGTCGTCTACTACCAAGCAATTATCCCAGATATTTAGCAACTATTAAAACCTAAATGTAGTTGTAAGACCGTAAATTACTTGCGTATCGCGAACCCCGCCCGATAGGTTTTTGTCTTGGAAGATCTGCACAGATTTGGGCTCTCCACCCTAAAATGCGGAAGGCCACGAACTGATAAGGTCTGGGAACTGGAAATAGCATGATGTGATCTGAATGTGGACGCAATGCAATCAGATTGTATATGTTTTCATGTATATATTTTCTCCCCCTCCTTTGATCTTGAAGTAATCGAAATGTAAAGTGTTTGACAACAATGTATTACTTTTCGAGGAATATCGTGGCTTAATCTTAATAAAATCTGTGTCATAAATATTAAACATCGGTTTTCGCTCCATAGTATGATAGATAGAAGTGTTGATACCTTTCGGCAAGGTCCCTCATCGCCAACTCATTTTGTTCTGACATGACTTTAATACGATTCGAATTAAAGACAATTTTAATACCGTACTTGCGTCGAAATGTTATTTCAATTGGACTCCCAGTACATTTCTGCTGCCTAGCCACAAGTATATTTAAGCTCCTCCCTCACTCAAAATTTATAGTATTCAGTATAGTAACATTGACTGTTTAATTTAACCATGTATTTTTGACGTCAAATTTGTCCATTTCGACTTATATTAAAGGTGTCCAGTTTTTTAACAATGAAAAGGAAAACGAAAAATTTTAAGAAAATATTACAACTTAAATGTATGAAGCATTTTATTAACTCAAAGTCCACTAATTACACTTGGATCCCTTTTAATTATGTACTTTAACAAATATTTTTCCATTGGATGAATATCATTTTCCAATAAATAGGAAATTTCGGGGCAAGAAATATCCTTCATACTGAATTTTACGGCAAATGCTGCAGCCAAAGTATCAACATTCAATCTTGATTTCTCACTTGACCAAAAATTATTACCAATTAAAAAAAACTCTTTCAACTGCTGCATTACTTACAGGGCAGCACGACGTAAATTCAACAAGAATAACTAAATTTTCATTCAAATGCGTGGTTGAATATTTCCACCCATCTTTTGTCAATTTCACATGCTGATTTTCCCATATTCTAATTTATCAGAATTTAAATATACATTCAGTGTTCTAATTTCTTCAAACAGACGCGAAACAGTTCTACCTGGCATCTCATAATAGAGATTAACAGATTAGTTTTAAACTATTGAAAAGGAGGACACTTTTTAGGAAGGACAGAACCTATAAAAGGACAGTCCTCCCTAAAGGAGGACGAATGGTCATCTTACTTACATGCGTCTTTATGTAATACTAGGCTTTCATGTAATTAAAAAGAAGAGTCAAACGGCAAACTACTGCTCCGAGAAAAATCGTCAAAAAAAGGTGCCAAGTGGTATAATTATAACTGAGAACATTCATATTTACCAATTTTTATGTATTGAAATGAAAAACTACTAATTTTTTTTTAACTATGCTAATTTTTGATTTATCAACTAATGTCATTTTTTCTTTTCAGACTCTTAATCATAAAGAGTAGAAGCAAAAGACACAAGTGACAGAACCGAATTGTACAGACTTTTTTTTTATGTATTGCTGAAGATAGCTTGACGGCTTTTATCCAGTATTGCTTGTAAATAGACGTTGCAAACGTTTTTGTAAAAGATAAAGGACTATCTTTTTTTTTATACTTTTGTAAAGGAGACGTGGTTGGTAGCAGGATGTGTAAATATAGTTTTGTACATATCTATACATACTTTTCTATATATATATTATTATATAAATGGGCCTGACTGCTTTCAATATCTTGCCCGATTTATGCGAGTATGAATAAAAAAAATGCTTTCAATTCACATTTTGTCTTTGTGTTTTTTTAATATAACATTGACTTTTTCAAGAGTTTTTTGCATACATACGAGCCATTACTCTGCAGCTTCGCTGGGGATTTCATATGATATAGTATTATTGATATCTAAATCCTAGCATTCGATTGGATGGAAGAAAAAACATTACCATATTCTCCGTTATTTTTGTTATATTATTGTTTATCATATGAAATCACATTCACTAATTCAGATATTGTGAAGGAGTGATTCATAATGCTTCGATTTTGGAAAAAATCGAGTGACAAAAATAAAAATAATTAAAAAAAAACAAAATAGTAGCTTTAATATTTTGATCAGTTTTCCACATTTTAAATTTTCTACGGCATCTTGATCTTAAAGCAGTTCTACGCCCCCCCCCTCCATTGATTCTCATGTTACGGCCCACGTGAAATAGCTAACATATGTATGCGGCCTGGCAGAAAAAAAGGTTGAGTACCTCTAGTCTATGATAATGGCTTTCACTGAACCAGATCGTGACTTTAGTGTTAAAAGAAAATTTAACCCAATGGATTCCAGATTTTGCCCATTTAAGGTATCCGAATACGTTGAGAGCACTTTTTAACAAAATAACATATTTAAACATTATAAAGGCTTTTTTAGGACTCAATACCAATAAATACTAATATTTAACTAACAATGTTTACAATAAATTGCCTAAATTTCGCAGAAATCCCAATTATAAGTGAAATTTTAGGAACATTTTTTGTAAAACTTAAAAGCAATTAAAGAAAAAAGTAATAAACTTATATTAGTAAAAGTATGACCAAAACAATCTAGATGCATTTATCTAGAGAATGTACTAAAATTTTAATGTTTAAAATTTGAACATTTTAGAGTTGATTGAGTAAACATTATAAGAAAAATCACATTCTTTATTAGACCATTATTTAAATAACAAGCCCTAATTCAAAAAATATTCATACAATAAGCAATATTTTAGTACATTCTCTACAAAATAGCGTAAATATCAGGTTCAAAAAGTTTTATAGAAATACATTTGCAATATTTTGAGTAATCAGACTCGCCATGATAGATTTCGAGTAATTTAAATGCCCACTTCTGGTAGATCAAAGACCCACTTCCGGCTTTTCTAACTTAATAAAATTGATTGTAGCTTGGCCTCTAGGTAGAATAGAAACAAAACAAAATCTGTTTTGTAAAGCCGAAAGATAGCTTTATTCAATAAGAGAGAAAAAATTATCTGTCTTGACCGAATTAGGTCATTTTCAACGTGTTCGGATACCTTAACAAATTTATTTATTAAGTTTAATGTGGTTAATTTGCAGTTACAAGCTGACAGCATAACTTTTATTAAAACAAGGACCATCATTTCTTGCCAGAATTAAGCTAAAGGAGTGGAAGATTAGGCGTCGCGAATTATCCCCAATTCTTCTCTGGCCACACAATCTGCGAGGAAAATGACGTTTTAACCTGCAGAGGCCCCCCAACCCCAAAGCCCTTGATTTCTTTTTCCGATTGATTATAATCCTATGTAGGTAATACGTAAAATTTAATTAAGAATTTGTTATTAATAATAAATTTTATTAATTAATGTTAATTGTTCATTCAATAATTAAAAAGGGACACAGTACGATTCAATTGACAAAAATCTGTCAAAAAATCAAATATAATTTTTTTAGCCTAAATTATTCTTTATATACTTTTCTATAATCTCACAAACATGAAAGCTGTAAACTTAAAACCCCCAAAAATATGATAGCTTTTACGTACGTTTTTATTTACATCCCTATGGCAAATTAAAACTTTAAACTTACTTATCTCAGAAAGAAAAAATAACTAGTTTGTCTTTTCTTTTAAAATGCTAAGGCTTTTTTTTTTCTATTGTGCCTAATGCTTAGGAATCACACACACATTTTTTACCTATTTCTAATAGTACATGTAACAAAAGTTGGTATGAATTTTGGAATCAAAGCAAAACTTAATTTTTTAAAATAATTGATTTCATACACTTTTTAAGGCATTTTCAATAAGCATTCATAAAAAAAGTATTGTACGAAAACCAATCATGTTATCGCAAAACCTATACCAACATTTGTTATGCATAGTTTGACGTACTTTTAAATCAAATTTCATGCATGTACGTAAATTTTTGTAGGAGTAGCATTTTAAAATCACCTCACAAATTTTAAGTTTTTTCCCGTAAAAACTAAATGGCTAGCTTTTTATGTAATTAAGCACAAAATCTGTTTTACATAGTATACAGACATAGGAGGAAACCAAAAAAAGTTGGAAAATCCTTAAATTAATATTTTTTTGCATAAATCGTACCATGTCCCCTTAATTTTTTACTGTTCTTTGTTCCCGAAAATCGACAAAATCAAAAGAGTATGTTGAGCGGCGTATTGGAGCATGATACGAGAATAGTGGACTTTTGACCCTGGACTCCCCCTTGAAAAATTCCTGCGTGCGCTACTGCCTACGCTTAACATATAAATGCCCTTTATTCAGATTTTGAAACTAGGTTTAAGAATGCTTTGACTATGGTAATTACCACAGTAGGCAATAAATTCATATAGTCACACTGAAAAAAAAAATGTGATATTACAAGAATGGGGAGTAAAACGGAGAGCTTAAAGTAAATTTAGAAACGGATGTCATCAATGTTGGTTTTAAAAAGACATACCTGTTATTTATCCCAAATTATGAAGTATTGTGAGGAAGTCTAATTATATTTTTCCTGATGAAAAGAAGCTTCAGCGCTTAAAAACACTGGACAGGTTAAACCTGACAAGATTGATGTCACATGTTGAAAATTGGTTATTAAAGCACTAGATTCCTCAATCCCATTATAAGCATTTATTTGTTGACCAGTTATTTGTATAATTAAATTTTAATCTAATTAACAAGTGTTTCGTAAATTTTAAACACTATACTTCACTACAGTTAGAAATTTAAATCTTTTAAGGTATCCGACTACGTTCGGAACCGTGATTTTAAAAAAGCGCATAAATGTATCATTTTCATGATATTTAGTGTCACTTAGATTAGAACACAAGTATAAAATTGTTTTAAGGACATTTTGAGAAAAAAATTATTTAAATACAATATATTTCGGTAAAAAATTAACTTAGAATAACCTTTTTTCAAAATGTTCTTTTGTGAAAAATGCTTCTATTATAATAATATTTTGCCTGTATATAGCTCAGACCTCTGTTCAAAGGCTCAACTATGATTTTTAAAAAATTCACATTTTCAGAGTTACCACCAATTGAAATAATTATCGGCGTTTTTTTTCTCAAAATTTCTCCCCTGTGTTGTCGTAAAACATGGATAAACCCACTTCTAAGTTATATATTTCAAAAATTCCAATTGAACCTCTGTACAGATGTCTGAGCTATATACAGGCACACAGGAATTTTCAGGGGGTTCCGGGGTCGAAAGTTCACCACTCTTGTATCATGCTCCTTTTGATTTTGTCGGTTTTCGGGAACAAAACACAGTAAAAAACTAATTGTTGAATAAATAATTAGCATTAATTAATAAAATTAATCTTTAATAACAAATACTTAATTAAATTTTACGTACCATATACTTAAAACAATCGGAAAAAAAATCAAGGGCTTTGGGGGGGGTCCGGACCCTCCTCCCCCCCTTTGTGTGCGCCACTGCAGGCAAAATATTATTATAATAGAAACATTTTTCACAAAAGGAGAATATTTTGAAAATGGGTCATTCCATGCTCATTTTTTGTCAAAATATTGTACTTAAATAATTTTTTATTGTAATACTATTCTTAAAACAATTTTATATACATTTTCTAATCTAAGTGACACTAAATATCATAAATATTATCCATTTATACGCTTTTGCAAAATCACGGTTCCTAACGTAGTCGGATACCTTAAAGTAAGTAGCTCTATACTCTAGCTTTCAAAAAGACATTAAGTTGATAAATTTGCAAAAATTGAGTATAAGGTGATGACATTAATTTTCTCGTTCATTATTTTATTCTTATATTAAGAAAATTATTTTTCATTTTTTAGTTCAATTACCTATAAAAGTTTGTTTTTTAATTTTTTTAGTTCGATCTACAATAAAAGAGTGTTTTTTTTTAAAAATTTTAAACTATCATTTATTCATTGATGTGAGTTAATCTTTTTTGTTTGAGGTATTTGTATTAACCATGAAGGTTTTTCTCTTTAGGGTTGTAATTTAATTTTTTAGTCGCCAAATTTGGAAATGGGAAATCTTTGATCCTGATCTAGACAATGTAACAAAATTATGAAATTATTGTAATGTCATCGGTCCTTGACAAATGTGCAAAATTTCCATTCAATTTGACCTTTTAAAGTGGGTAAAAATGGAGTTCAAGTATTCCGTTCCATACAGGTGAAGCTAATAAAAGTGTGTTAAAAATAAAAATATTAAAAATTTTTAATGTTAACATCTTTAGTGGGAAAAATACAATTTTCTTCTGTATATCTTAAACCATACAAACAATTGTTTTTTCCTTACCGAATCAAAAGAGCCCTTATTAGCTGATTTTCTGAAAAAGATATGTAAATTAGATGACGTAATGCGTACATTAATAACGCAGAACATTCATTAAAGCATAGAGAACCCTACATTCTTCATCACGAACGTAAAAATTAAGAGTACAGTTACAGTTAATGGTTTTTTTGGAACAACAAGAAGCCTATTATCGCTTAAAGAAATAATTTATACAGCAATAATTTATTTCAATCGTTGCAGTATAAAAAGTTAAAAAAATAATGATATCGTAGTTAAGCCAATGTTATTTTACATTAAGTTTTTTTTTCATATATATTTGCAAACAAAACAAAATAAAAACGAACCTCAAAACATTAACTGAAGAACGATCGCATTTTTTTAATTCAACCCTCTCAATTGCTATCTAAATATTCATTACATTTCTACGAATTGGTTTTTATGGAG
Organism: Trichonephila clavipes; assembly: GCA_019973935.1. NCBI lineage: Eukaryota > Metazoa > Arthropoda > Arachnida > Araneae > Nephilidae > Trichonephila > Trichonephila clavipes. Next base: position 140,223 of record BMAU01021268.1, read on the forward strand.
ATCTGGGTATAGAAATTATAGGTTTTAAAATTAGCCCTGAGTGTATCTGCATATGATAAATGTAAATCATAAGCAGAAATACCAATCAATCAAAGACAAGAGTATTTTTTTAAAAAAATAACAGTGGATGAAAAATTAAGACATGATTCTTCCTCTTTGGAATACGTAGTACACTATCGTTTCGCCGAAAACGAATTTGCATTTATGATAAGTATAATTTTAAATCATCACTTACTACATATTATTTTTAAAAAACTCGTGGTATTTGCTGCACTATGAGGAACTATTTTTTTTATTTAAATGCTGACTTGAAACAGAACTAAAAAATTAATTCCATTTTTGCTTTGCAAGTTAAAATACAATGTAAATCGTTATCCTGATACCAATGATTTTGGAACTACAGTAAAACGTTTATCCGAATCAATTGGAATCGGACACCGTTCGGATACGCGATTGTTCGGATAACCGAATGCAATCTATGCAGTATATGAAACCGGACACCATACAAATATAGAAAATCATTACAGACGGGAAACGGTCTTGAAAAAAAAGCAAAATAAGTGCAAAATGTCGTAATTTTACCCCTTATTGTAGAAAATAATCACTTATTTTTAGCTGTACTATTGTACACCTTCGTTTTTTTTGCTGTACCATTGTACACCTCCGTTTATTCGATGCAAGGTCTTTGATTCTCTTGAGCAGCAGTAGTTGAGTAGGAGAACAATCTGATTGTCGTTTGTACCACTACTTAGCTGTCTAACGCAGAAAACACGTTAGCATTTGATGCTCGTCATCATTTAGCATTTGAAATCCACAGTCTTCCGCACTGCATGCCATCCAGGTGTTTCTACATCTTCATCGCATTCTTGAAATCCTGGGATCGATTGGACAAAGTCGGTAATCTCCTCCCTGTGGTCGTCATTGAAGTTTTTTTCGCTTTCTAAATATGTACACATCTTATTCCATGCATTTTCATACACAGTACATGTAGTTGAGGGAAAAAAAACTGGTCTGGATATTTGGCGCTCCGGATAATAAACGTTCGGATAAACGACGTTCTACTGTACTCATAATCGAGTGAGTAAGTGAATGTGAGGTTTTATGGCGCAAGAGCCAAATCTGGCTATACTGCGCCAAACATTTGTTAAAATATTTGATAAAATGTGTAAAAATATTGACAGCACAGTTTTTAAAAAGTTAAAATTTCAAATCACGTATAAGACTTGTTTTCAAGTAATAAAAGCAAACAAGTCAGACAAGATCTAAAAACAAAGTATTAAAAAAAACCAGCAAAAATTTTATTTTAAAAAAGGTTTAAACAGTTCATGTGTTAATAAAAATATAGATATGGCGATTGAGAAATGTCCCTTTTTATATTTCGTAGGGGTTATATACGTATATTTCGCAATATCCTTTTTTGATTCTCCTACAGTACTGCCATTCTTCGGTGATTCTATCTCTTCTCCCATGTCGTATACAATCATGTCTTCCTCGTCTGTTGTATATTCCACAGAAGCTGGTTTTCTGGGTCTATGTTGAGCCATCTTAATCTCAATTACTGCGTCATTCATTTTTTTCAGCAATTCTTTTTTTCGTTTCCTTGCTCGAACTTTTGAGATTTTCTTGGCATCCTGTATATTAGATGCACAGGGTGGTTGAATAACGGAGTTGGACGAGGAAGTGGGTATGATTGAGGAAGATGATTCAATAGGGGTGAACATATTGTTGGAAGGTGCATCATTAGATGTAGGAATAGGAGGTTGAGACTCGGAGTTACTAGTGGATATTGAAGAGGTAGATGGCAAGAGTTGGGCTTAAGATGATGATGATGTAAAAGGATCAGGAGTAGATATTGATAAATTTGTTCTTGGCTTGGATGAAAGTGGTTGAAGTAATTTTAAAGGTGGACATTTTATTTTCGTTATATTTTCATCTGTTTGAGTAGAACTGTTTTTATAAGAGGATTTGGCAGCTTGAGCATAAGTTTGAGATGATTGTGGGACTATTAATTTACGTGCTTCCAGATAAATAATATTTTTATTTGTTTTTATTTCTTGTATTTGCTTTTCAATTTTCCATTTCGGACATAATTTTGATTCGGATGGATGAGACTGGGTACAATTAACACATTTCGGCTCCAGGGTACAATCCGTGGAAGAATGCCCAACGGACGCACATCTAGAGCATGTTAATTGACCGCGGCAGGAAGTTTGGGAGTGACCGAACCTCTGGCACTTAAAACAGCGCAGAGGATTCGGTATATATGGACGTACTTTGCAATTTAGGTAACCAGCTTTAATGTTCGTTGGTAATTTAGGGCTATTGAAAGTTAAAAGTGATGAGTCTTTTTTTTAATCTTAATTCTTCTGACCTGGGTGACACCCTGGTCAGAAAGACCTTCCAAAATTTCTGCCTCAGAGGCACACAAAAGATCGGATTAAGAGATGACTCCTCGACAAGAATTCAAAGTTCTGTGAGGAGTTACGGTCAACGGAGAATCTATAAAGGTTTTAGCCAGTAAAAAAGATTTGCTTTGTACCGCAGATATTGTCTCTATAAGTAGGTCACCTGATCGTAATTTTTAGTGGATTTAGGTTCTCCACCTATTCCTATTAAAGCCTTGTGAATAATAAACGGAGATTTTCGGGACATTTCATCGTTGGGTAGGGATAAAATTAAAAATCGTGCGTGTTTAGCAATATCGTCAATGGTAAGGTTGGGTAATACGAGGCCTTTACTCTGGCACAGCAGCATTGGATCCATATATACGCGTAAAACACTTCATCCTGGCGTGCCTCCACCCACCGCGGAGTCCAACAAGGGAGGCAGTGTGCCGGTCATCTGGCAAAACCTGGCACGGCACTTACCTGAAGTACACCCAGTGTTACTATCATCGGTGGTTCAGTTAATCAGTGGTAGAATGCTTTTATATCAATCAACTTTCATATCATCACAATCCGTTAGACTCAATTAATTTCAATAAATCATCGAATACAAGTGTAAGATTAAATAATAAGTTTAATGGAATATGGAGTGCGTCTGCACTCGGTCACGTACAGAAGATCTCTGGTGTCAACAACACATGTTATTACAAGCAGCGCCCTCTATACTGAGGGGGGTTCTACCATTACTCCCCACTTAAACTCCTGCGGAGTTTACATTAAGATAATTCAAATTCTAAGGTAATTTAAGTAAAATTCATGCAAAATGAAATAATACAAATAAAATTCATGCAATGTGAAATAATACAAATAAAATTCATGCAATGTGAAATAATACAAATAAAATTCATGCAATGTGAAATAATAAAAATAAAATCCTATGAATTCAATTCTCCAATCATATTCATCATCAATAATTCTGAAATAAAATTAGCAATTCTTAAATCACATGCATATCAATAATTCTGAAATAAAATTAGCAATTCTTAAATCACATGAGTTATCAATAATACTGAAAATCAAATTAGCAATTATGTAAATAGAATAATATAAAGTTAAAGTTCAAGAAATTGTAAAATGTGTTCAATTGTTCTTCTCTACAGTTGCAGGATCAACTGGAATAGGTAAAGGCACTACCTTTGTGATGGCTCGTTTTAAAATACCTGTTGAGGTTTTCACATTAACTACTCTTACAAGACCATCACTACCGGGAAATACTTCAAGAATACGCCCCATAGGCCAGTCCAGGGGCTTGGTGTTGGGATCCTTTAAAAGAACGAGCTGATTCTCCATCAGGTTAGGGTTCTGTTCACTCCACTTAGCACGGGTCTGCAGATGGGTCAGATATTCGGTGCTCCAACGGTTCCAAAATTTGTCTCTCAGAGATTGAACGAGTTTCCACCTGGAATGATAGGACAAAGAATCCGAAGCAGTATAAGGTTCAGGAAAGGATGAAATTGCACAGTTCGTCAAGAAATGCCCCGGGGTCAAAGGGTTAAGATCATTGGGGTCCGAAGAAAGTGGAGACAAGGGACGTGAATTCAGAACTGCTTCGATTTGTGCCGTCAACGTAGTTAACTCTTCGAAGTTCATGATAGCCGATTTCGCTACCCTCAATAAAATGCGTTTCATGGACTTAATGTTTGCTTCCCACAATCCACCGAAATGGGGAGAAGCGGGTGGAATGAAGTTCCATTCGATTCCCTCTTCCGCGCTGAATAGCTGAATTCTGTTGGACTTGTGTGTGCAAATTTCGCGCGCGTTCCATTCATTAAGAATGTTTCTTGCTCCCTTGAAGTTCGTTGCCTTTGTCAACATCATTTGATGTTTTTGGAATTCAGATAGGGTCGAATGTTTCAATCTACCTCCTGGGTCAAATAATCGACCTGCGGCTTGTAACAAATATCTTTTTGTATTAATTCTTTTAGAAAGAAATGTTCCTAAATCGCTGGAATCTAAATAGAATGTATCAGATTTTTCATTCCAACCAACTCCTAAAACTTTTGAAGCCATCAACGTGTTCAATGACTCTTTATGTTCATCTACTTCAAAATTTAAAATTTTTAACCTTTGATTTAGCTCGAAAGAGTTGGTTCTCCATTTCCGAAGATGCATACTTGCATCTTCCAAAATTTGTTTACTTTCTATGCAGGTCGTCAAGGCTGCTTGGACACTCATTTCCACACAGAAAATCATCAACATACAATGACTGGTTAAGATGGTTAAAAGTATCAGGAAAAATATCCGCATATTTTTTAAGATGATGCTTTATCGTAGCTGCAAGAAGAAATAGACTTGATTTTACTCCAAATAAAACCCTAGTCATACGGAAAATATCAAGCCGTTTGTTTTCTAAATCAATTCCTGGATTTTCATCCCAGAAAAATCTTGTAAAATCCCTTTTGGTTTCGTCTATCTCAATCATCAAAAATGCCATTTTTATGTCAGCTACAAATGCAATTGGATTCACTCTAAATTTGATTAATAGAAAAAATAGGTTAGGTATAAAATTTAGCCCTGTGTGTAAACAATCGTTCAAAGATAGCTGTGATTTCGCATGTGATGACGCATCAAATACGATTCGCAATTTGTTTGTAGTTTTATCGGTACGTATTACTGCTCTATGTGGTAGATAAAAAATATTATTCCTTAGATTTTCTTCTTCAAATGGAACGCGTTCTATGATTTTCTCAGAAAGATAATTATTATTTATAACTAATTTGTAATCCTCAAATAAGGAACTGTCATTTTTAAAACGTGATCTTAACTTTAGAAATCTTTTCCTAGCAACTTCTTCATTATTTTCTAATAATGTTTTCATGTTAGGTTTCAAGGGAATTTAACTTTATACCGCTTATTTTGGTATGAAATTCCGCTTCAAATTCAGACATTATATCATTATCAATATTTTCCTCATCGGACACCTCTCTCTCTCTGCTTCTATTCCTAAGTTCTCTAAATTCCAAAATTCACTAAGCTGTTTAGAACTATTGGATTCATTAACAATAACACTCATTGTTAAAAGGTCCTCAGAATCTGTACTCTGCCCTTGTAAAGACCACCCGAATAATGTTTCTACTGTCACAAGATTTTTTGTTTAGACGCGTAATTCTACCTGTAACTACTTGATAATAATAGTCCGCACCAATAAGAATTGATATTTCTTTATCGTTAAATTCATAAGAATCGGCTAATTGTACATTTTTAAATATCTAAATTTTTTTATCAATATTTCTATCAGGAGTCGGTAAATTCGTGATAGAAATATGTTCTGTCTCTACCGCCTCTATTTCAATGCACAAATTTGGATCATCCTGTTTTTCAATTTTATTTTAACTATATTTAAAGTTTTTGTTTCAGTTTCTTTTTTAGCACCAAATGTGTAAATGGAAAGGTTTTCTTTTCTAAGAATTGGAAAGTTAAATTTCTCAGAAGTACTCTTTAAAACAAAACTTCTCTGTGAACCATTATCTAAAAATATAATCTAACAACTTCTTGTTCATTTTTGACATCTATTAATGCGGCGCATGTTTGTAACAATACACTATTTACTTCTGTTTTAATTACTGTTGAAATTACATTATCAGTGTCCCTTTTCGGAGACAAGTCGTCATCATGTCGATTCCGAAAACATATTGAGAAATGGTGAGACCCATTACAAATAGGACACGACTCCCTCTTAACACATTCCATTGCTTTATGACCGGGCGACAAACATAAAAAACACAACAGCCCTTCTTCCTTAAAATTTCTCGCTTTTCGTGAGCACCAAAGGAATGGCAAGTGTCGAGTTCATGACCTTTGTTGCAGTATAAGCATTTTCGGCTTCTAAGTTCTACTTTCTCCAAAGGGGTGGGAAATGAATGGGGTCGGAAATGTACTCAATTCGGGGGTGGCTTCATGCGTTGTCCGAGGAAATAGGAGCCTTTATTTTTTGTTCTGTCTTGCAATGGAGGGGAATAATGACATAGTTTATGACTGTTTATTTGAGAAGCTCGTTCCCTACTACGGATTTCTAAGTGTAGGAACTGTAACAGAGCGCTCAGGTCAAACCCTTCGTCCTTTTGAGAACGATTGAATTCCAAAATGAGTTCCGAGGGTATCTGTTTCAACAGGATGGGTGTTAATAAGTTTGAGTAGGATTCTCCTTTAACTCCTAAACTTGCAAGACTCCTTATTTGCGTTTCTGCTCTATCGTACAAATTTCTTAAGCCCACAATATCAGTAGGGTTTCTAACAGGTGTTAAATTTAATAAATTGCTCAAATGAGCGTTAATTAACATGTTTTTATTTTTAAATCTATCTTTTAATAAATCAAGAGCTCTATCATAATTATCATCAGAAATTGGAAATCCATTAATGCAAGCAAGTGCATTACCACACAAATATGGTTTTAAATAATTAAATTTATCAACTTTGCTTAGTCTATTGTTATTATGAATAGAGCTTTCAAATAAATTATAAAAATCTAACCATTCAGAATAATTTCCAGAATACTTATTTATATGCAATTTAGGTAAATTTATGTTCATACATTCAAAACTATTGGAATCAATAACTTGGATATTTCGAGAAACTGTATCAACCTGGATAGAGTCAGAATTTATTCTCCTAATTTTAGAAGAAAGCTTCGTTTTCCAAAATATAATCTTCTCTTTAATTTCTTCCGAAGCTTCTATATCTTCAGTAATAGTGTCAACAGACAAACGATCTTCAATTAGTGTATTTAATAAACTTAAGTTACTTTCTTTGTCATTTAATTGCTCTATAAAAGCTTCAAATTGATCAACAGGTTCATTTTCATTGTTGATCTTTCCTTCAATTTTATTTATCAATTTTGTCAACGAAGAACGTACCGCAGTACGCTTCTTTTTAAATTTTGAGAGATCTTCTGACATTTTAATCTTCTATTCAGGTATAATTCAGTTTTTCAATAAAAATTCGGCTTACCTGAATTCACTGTCGACGATGATATTCCAACCTCTTGGTCGAGGGTATCAAAAATGATTCTTTCATCAATTTTCATTAATTTCAGGCCGTTGCACCAATGTTACTATCATCGGTGGTTCAGTTAATCAGTGGTAGAATGCTTTTATATCAATCAACTTTCATATCATCACAATCCGTTAGACTCAATTAATTTCAATAAATCATCGAATACAAGTGTAAGATTAAATAATAAGTTTAATGGAATATGGAGTGCGTCTGCACTCGGTCACGTACAGAAGATCTCTGGTGTCAACAACACATGTTATTACAAGCAGCGCCCTCTATACTGAGGGGGGTTCTACCACCCAGAATATAGTGCTACAGCATCAGGGCGTGGATCCAACGGGTAAACCCGACACCCCTTATCTGCAGCACTAACCCTACAGCAGTGTCTCTTCGGGAGACCGAAGAGAGGTACCACCAGCCGATTGACAGGAGTGGACTCACTCCTGCCACCCGTCTACAGTGAAGCGTGGGCCAAAGGTATTCCCAGGACACCATTTTCCTCCTTACGGTGCACACGGCAAACATGCGGGTTGGCTAACCAACGGTATTAATCGAAAACAAATAAAGCAACACAATCAAAGCATGTAAAGAAATATACGAAAAAGAAACTAAACAACACAATACAAAATGTAAACCATAATATGTTAGTAATAAAATGGAAGTTTTTTCGCTAGAAAAAACAAAATTGGAACAAAGTTCATTTTGTAATATAGATCTGTGGTCTGGACGTGAAAAGGATAAATTGAATGACAAGAAGGAGGGTCGAAAATAGAGAAGGATCATTAGGGTACCCCGGGTTCGTGAAGCCCATGTTTACCAAAGATTGTAAACCCCTTGGGAAAGGAAAAGATCACTAGGGTTCCTCGGGATTGTGACACCCGAACTCACCTAAAGAAGATGAGCCCCCTGAGGGGATACTCATAATCGAAAATAGCACAAAATACAACAGAAAGCTGAAGCAGTACCTTGAAAAAAAAATTCAATGAAAATGATTACATTTTTAAAGAAATCGAATTAAAATCGTCCGAAATTAAAAGGGTTACCACATAAAAAAAACCCGAATAAAAATAAACTATTATATAGTCGAGTCCTGGAGCCGCTGAAAATCCGTCGTGTGTCGTTCCACACGTTGCCATCGTGTGGAAATTTGTAGAAGGTGATATGCCACCTTAGGTTCACTCGACCAAGGTTCAGAATTATAAGATTCGTCACCAATAGCCTTTAGTGAGTTACACTGCTGGACAATTGCTAAGAACGGATAACACTATCATCCATAGCAACCACAAAATGAAAGGAAGCAAAATGTGGAAAATTAGAAAAAGTGCGGGATATTAGTAAGAAGAAGTATGAGTATGCAAATTTTTTTCCACGTCTGTTCATCACGTGATAGCGTTCATAAGAGCTTTAAAGGTTTTGACGCATGTGGACAGTTGTTGTTTCAAGTCAAAGTTTTACAGGAAAGATTTAATAGACAAACTTAAAATTTTTGGCATGTCTTCCCGACATCACATAGATGATTTTATGCGTGGCCGAATTATTGGAAAGATCGAAGAAGGGCGAAAAATAACAGATGTTGCCAGGAGTTCAACATCGCTCACAGCGTTGTTTCACGGCTGTGGAAGTCATTTAAAACTACTGGAATGTGTAGTAGACGGCACGGGGGAGGTCGTGTTAGAAGTACGACGCCTGCAGAAGACAGATATATCGTCCTATCAGCCAAAAGGAACAGGCGCACCACAGCTCAGCAGGTGGCAAATCAGTTTCTTGCTGCCTCAGGAAAGCAGATCTCCCGAAAAACTGTTGCCAGACGTTTGAGGGGAGGAGGACTATACGCACGCAGACCTGTTGTTTGTGTCCCATTGACCAGACAGCACCGTACTGCCCGTTTGCAATGGTGTCGTGAGCATCACAATTGGACTGAACAGGACTGGGCATGCGTACTATTCTCAGATGAGAGTAGGTTCAGTCTGTCATCGGATTGTAGACGCCAACTGACCTGGCGCGAGAGTGGTACTGCTTATCGTCCAGAAAATATCCAGGAAAAGGACCGATATCCGACATGCAGTATCATGGTGTGGGCCGGCATCATGATCAATGGCCGCACGCGCCTACATGTGGTTGCGAATGGGACTATGACGGGCCAACGATACATTGAAGTTCTACTTCCTCATGTTCGTCTTTTCCGTGGTGCTGTCGGTGACAAATTTGTTTTTATGGACGACAACGCAACATGTCATCGAACACTCGCTGTTCAGGATTGTCTAGACAGCGAGGGTATTCAACGTCTCGTATGGCCAGCGCGTTCTCCAGATCTAAACCCCATTGAAAATGTGTGGGATGCTTTGGGGAGGCAAGTTGCTGATCGAAACTATCCTCCGACAAACCTGAACACCCTCATCCGTGCTCTCACAGAGGAATGGGATAAATTGCCTCAACAGCTACTGGATAATGTTGTGCAAAGTATGGTACGACGTGTGGAATGTTGCATCACACTCCACGGTGGACATATCCCGTACTGATACCTTTCTTTAAGGTGCCTGCTGACTTTTAGATGCATTGTTCCATTTCTCCGTACGCAGATCAAATGAACATTTTTTTTTCTTTCAGATGTTTCACAGCTTTTGTACTTTCCAGAACAATAAATATTCTTTATTCTAATGTCTGAACAGTGTGGCAACTATATTTTATCCTACTAGGCCTCATGTCTCGCTTAATGTTATGCTACATAGCAATTTGTGATCCGTCCTTAGCAATTGTCCAGCAGTGTATATTGACGTCACACTATAAATCTGCTCGCGGGTTATGGAAGACAAACTTCGTAATTTTGAGCCATAGTTAAGTGACAAGGAGCGAGCTGGCACAACCCTTCCTCTCCTAACTTCCTACAGAGCCTCTACAGATTTAACGTGCAGCGACCTCCTGTACACGGCGGGTCTTCGATGGTACTAGGCTCAAACCAGTGGTTCACACAAGGGGGGTGTCTTAGAGGTCCGCACCCCCTCCCCAAAGCCCTTGATTTTTTCCCGATTGATTATAATTCTAAGTATATAATTCGTAAAATTTATTTGTTATTAATGATTAATTTTTTATAACTAATGCTAATTATTTAATTAGTTTACTGTTTTTTGTTCCCTTAAATCGAATGAATCAAAAGGAGCATGATACAAGAATGGTACTTTCAACCCTGGACTCCCCTTCCCCCTTGAAAAATTTCGTGTTGCGCTACTGGCTCAAACCCATTAACATGCCAGCCACTAGTCTGCGACCTTGACCACTAGGTTTCCTCATCCACTGCCAATAGTCATAGTGTAGCTTCAAATTAGGGATGGAGATTCTTTCCGAAAAAGATAGATTTTTAAATCGATTCGAATCGTAACCTGATGAATCGATTCACAAAAAAAATCGAGGTCTAAAAGATCGATTTAAAAAAAAAATATTCATTTTTTCAAGCATTTGCAATGTAAATATAAATCCCTTATATGAAAAACAAGAAAGATACTATAATAAACGATCTTTTACCAGTAAAATCAGGAAATTTTTTAGTTCAGGGAATTTAACAATTGCAATTATTTTTATTAGCATTTTAAAGTATTAGGTATAAAAGAGGGCATTTATTTTCTAAATGTATTTGCTACATTAAAAAGTTTAGAAAATAGATAATATATATATATATAGCTTATAGTTCCCAATGCTTAATATCTAAGCTTTTTAAAAACAGTCTGTCAAGACTACTAGGATCCAAGCGGTTCCGCTCATCACTTGCGATGTTGCCAGCAATCGAAAAAAGGCGCTCATAAAGAACAGATGATCTCACAATACTCATAAACATCATGGCTATTGAGTGAACGGCGATAGTTTTTTTTCTTGCCAGTGAAGTATAGGATCATACTTCAGGTGCACAATTGCCTGTGATAAAAGTGTTCTTTCAACAAATTATAATTTTATGGTTTTTACCAAAACAGAAAAAAAAAAAAGGAATATCGATTTTCTGGAATGAAATATCGATTCACTGAATCGATTAAGTGCAACATATCGATTTTAAACAATTTATTTTTGGCCCGAGAAATAGATTCTTCGTTTAATCGATCAAAAATCGCTATCCCTACTTCAAATAATGCGTTAATGCAGTGGTCCGAAACCCCCTGTCCGCGGACTGGTACCGGTCCGTGGATCAAATGGTGCCGGGCCACCTGAAGAACATTAAACTATTGCCATTTTATTTAAAGTGTTGCATTTCTCTCTGATTTGCGTAACTTTTCACGGAAATCACTTCATATTCCACGTTAAATCACCTTTATTCATTTTTGGTGTAACTATTTTATTCTGAAGGCATATTTAAATGTAACTAAATTAAAATTGTTAAATCAAAACAATCTATAATATAAACAATCAACGTGTCCCACCCTCAGCTGGCCACGCTAAAATTATCAAACGTTGACCGGTCCGATGCGATAAAAAGGTTGCGGAGCACTGCGTTAATGCACACTCGCACACGTCATGTTACCTATTTTTTTTTTTTATACGAACATTAAAGCACTTTGAGCATCTAAAAAATGTTTGTAAGTTTTCTATAAAAACCCGGTTTTAGTACTGTTGTATGCAACCTACCGATTATGCGTTTGCGTTCTGTAACACTAACGAAATGACTGAAAGAGAAATATTTTGAATTATGTTAAAGTTACCCACTATTTTTATCTGTTTATAAAAAATGCTTTCATCTGTCTGCTACTTTTGGCCTTTCCGAAGTCAACACACGGAAGAATTTTGAGCCCCGAAAGATTCAACATTTAGCAGCCCTCTACACGGTGGACCTTCAATGGAACCAGGACTCGAACCCGTGACACAGCCACTTCGTGACTAACCAATAGGCTACCTCCTGAATCACTGAAAGTTTGAAAGGAAATAGTCATTTTTGTACTTGTGGTAGTCATTTGTTCAAAATCACCATCAAATGACGAAGTCGGCAACTAAAATTGATATTCCATTCTACGATGTGGAATCTTGACGTATTTTACCCGACTTTTTTTTTTTTATCACTGACTTTTTTAATAAATATAATTTTAAAACTAATTGGAATTTTGAACAAGAATTGTTTTGTACAACGTTTTGTAAAAAACAGTTTTAACCAGACTTAGATATTTTAAAATTGAATACACATAATCGTGTTTATAAATAATGAAATTTTTTACGATTAAGTATTGAAAAACTGGCCAATATATTAACGGCTAAAAAAATATTCCTCTTTTGGTGGATAATAAAAGATACCGTCAGTTGTTACCGATTTTGAAGTTCTGAAAAACAGAATGGTTCAAACGGGTTGCAGTTGGCGATTTATCGCCAACAAACAGAACGGTACCAAAAAAGATTTTCGCAAGACAGAAAAAAAATTCATTGATAAAACCATTTATTTCAAATTTGAAAATAAATTACAAAAAACATGAGAAGTTTAGAATGCATGTCATAATTAAAGTAAAGGGAAGTCTAGAATTCTTATAAAATAAATTTGTCATCAAAATGTTTAAAATATTCAGAAACATTTTATATAAGCTATTTAAATCAAACAAAATATAATTAAAGTTAATTTTTAATAGAAATGAATTTTGGCAGTTCATATAAAAGCGAGAATAATAAAAGTAGATGAAAGTAGTAAATTCTAATTCTACTTCTGATTGCAGATTTGAATAGCTAAAATTCAACTGTATTTTAAATCTAATACTTTCTAATCTTAATAAAAGGGACCAATTATAGAAAGTTTGTGGCTCGTGTCAGTAATTTAACCTTGGATTGTACAAAAAGTTAGGTATTTACCTTTTCATTAAAACTTTGCAATTTATAAAAATTATTAACGTTTTTCTATTCACATATGAAGCTTACTTACTATGCAGTATCTACGTAATCGATATAAGTATGTAGAGTACAATTATTACTCATGTATGAAATAATGATATAATGGAGATATAACATTTTAAACAGTAAAATATGCATATAACAATTTTAAAACAGTAATAAATATCGACAGCATTGATACTCAAATAATAATATACTATCATAATAGAGGATGAATCCTATTTTAGATGTCACCTTTGTTTATGGCTAACTTGGCGAGTTATTCTCATGTTAGAAGGAACTCCAATACAGAAAAACAAGCAATAGACATAGTTAGGTTCCTTTTTCTGCTCCGTAGCCAAGGTTGTGAATTATGTACTAGGATTTTGCCAATAGCAAAAATGTCTCAATCATAAAAAGTAAAATATTTAAAAAAAAAAATCTTAACACTGAGAAGCAACATTAAATATTTTACGTTATTTCTTGTATCCAATAGCTTTTGCGGTACAATTATAAATATATTCCAATTTTTATAGCAATTTTAAAGTCTCTTAACGTTACAGAAACAATATACAGGGTATCCGAAAAGTATAACTGCTCTTTCAAAAATTTATTAATAGATTTTCACTTACGGTTTTTTATGTTCCATAAAGAAAAGATTCAAGTTTCTGTTCGTTGAAAATGCAAACTAACCGGCGCAACATTTCCGTTTTTCAATGTTCTAGTTTCAAAATGGCTTTACCGCAAGAACAAGTGTAAGTTGTTGCATGGTTTATCAAATTTAAATTTGCAACACATGTACGCTGCGAAAATGGGATACCACCACACTGGAGTATGGAAGTGCGAAAAAGTTTTCGATGGGTAAAAAGAGGAAGTCTAATTAGCGTTGTCACCCGATCTCTAAACTTCTTGCAGAGATAAATGAAAAAACATCGCTTACCAATAGAATTAGTGACACCAGTGAACTAAAAAGTCGAATTACAGCGGCCATTCAGATCATAGATCTCGCAATGTTTCATGGAACGTGGCCAGAAATCTCGTACAGACTATGTGTTGCGCACATTGAAAGCGTGCAATAAGGCTTTTGTAAGTATAAACCAGAATCTTTTCCTTATGGAGCAAAAAAAAAGTTTATGGATATCTTTGTTTTTTTGTAATTAAGATTTGAAAGTGTAGTTATACTTTTCGGACACCCAGTATATTAAACCCTACTATTTCAATGTACCAGATTTGTTAAAAAAGATAATCCTAATACCGAAATTGCAAACATGCAGCAAACATTTATCATGTACTTTTTTAGAGGGGATCTTAAAAATTCTTTTACATATACGCTTCAATTTTTCCCTGACTTCTCTGGTAAATTTTAAATTGAGAGCATTTGGTTCGAGATTTAAAAGAAAAATTCTCTCACATTGTTCCAAAATACATTTACAGGAACAAATAGAGACTACATGCAGTGTTGCAATCACCACAATCATATATCCCGTATTCCCCTAGAGACTCCAATGTTTCTTTTGACAACTTCATGCATAATGCAACGGGTGAAGAATCATTTTCATCTTCTATCATCGCTTTAAAGGCGCGCTGTTTGCATCTTTCACACTCCCTATCCCAGTCCATATTTTCGAAATTTAGCCCAAGAAATTTGATCTCTGAAGGTGTGAAATCCAAATCTATTTCAGCAGCGTGAGCACAACTGTCCATCAACTGATAGGCGTGCAGTCCATGGTCTGGCAGAGCCTCTAGCGCACTGTCAAATTCGTCGGCTTTTACTTTGGGATCCAGAATCTCGAACAACGTTCGGGAAAACGATACCAATTCATCGTAATCCTTTTGGGTACGAAAAACCTTCCAGAACTTTCGCTTGTAAAGAGCGCAGAGACAAAATTCGCTATCGAAAAAGATGCTGTAGCATTTTCTTTGAGAACGCCAGTAAAATATCATGTCGTAAATAAAAGCGAGCACCACCAAGAAACTGATATTCGATGGTTCGTCGCATATTGCCAAGCAACGAGACAGTAAAAAGTTTACGCGTGTTGTTCTCGATCCCAGTATCTTTTCTGTGTTGGAGAAGAATATTTCATCGGTGCTTCTCACGAAAACGTAATGGAGATTTTCTAACGTTTCTCGGATTGTGTCATAGGGGTGAAATGTCATCTCAGGATTCGTTTCACTCGAACCGTCACACTCTTCAAAAACCAAGTTAACCACGTAATGGATTAAGTACATGAAGGGTCGTATTGGATCATCCTCGGGTATATCTTCCATATAGCACGTTTGTATAGATTCTGGCTTGTCATCTTGTAGCGAAAGATTTTCTATATCTAGCATTTTATTCGTTTTGTAGCATGTAACAAACCCACAAATGTTCACTTTCGCGTGTAGTTTCACCGACTTTTCTACATACGAGAGAACAATGGAGTAGCGAAAACTAATGAATCAAACTTTTATGCCATCAAACTGTTATTCCACAAACATAAATACTAGATTGGATTGAACTGATTGATTGTTTGTTTATAAAACGCTATTGTGGCAGCCTTCTCTTGACACTGCCCATTCACCTCAAAATATTGATCCAGGGTGTTAGATGACGAGCTCGATGTTTGAGTTGGCACCCCAGTCTCAACTTTCACATCAACACAGTCTTTGATATCTGGAAGATTAAAAGTGCATCCTTTCATCTGGTTGTCATAAGAACCAAATGCTCTCAAGTCCTGTTACAGATCTTCATTATTTAAAAAAAGCATGGGTTCATGGATTTGATCTAAATGTTTCTATTCGATCAAGTGGGATAACAACATTTGTGACTATTCCCGAATCTAGCATCCAAGTACTGTTTAGGGTTTCACTATATGTCTGTTAGTTTAATGAGCATATTTTTTGACTACCTAAGTATCATAATCTTAAGCCATTAATGGGTGTGGCCGACTCCGGAATAGGTATCCTATTCGCTTTATCCCCCCAACGTCAATATGAGGACTTTGGACTGCTACAGATTAAATATCCATCCGCCATATTCATATACGATGGATTGTTGGAGGAAACATGGATCGAGCATGGGCCTCGGCTTAATCATTGCAGGTCACGAGCTCGATGATAATATCACACGAGGCCAACCCAATTCTGGCCTTTTTTTATTGAACACTTCTGGATGTTTATTTCTGCTTGTTTCAAGGATGTCGATTAATTTTAAGTGGCTGTGGTATCCTAGTGGTCAAGGTCCCAGATTTGTGGCTGGCGTATTATGAAGTCGAACCCCCAGTAATGCTGAAGACCCACCTTATAGAAGGGGCCGATGCACGTTACATATGTCGAGGATCAAACGTCCTTTCGTTGGTGTGGTATAGAAGTTAGGAGAAGGGGATGCCAGCTCAGGTATCGTTCTCATCGTATGACTCAGGTTC
Organism: Trichonephila clavipes; assembly: GCA_019973935.1. Classification (NCBI taxonomy): domain Eukaryota; kingdom Metazoa; phylum Arthropoda; class Arachnida; order Araneae; family Nephilidae; genus Trichonephila; species Trichonephila clavipes. The sequence continues at coordinate 156,889 of BMAU01021268.1, forward strand.
AAAATTACGAGGTCCGTCCCCAATCGCCCTCGTGTTTGTTTTTTAATGCGACGTTAATACAACTTTCTCACAGGAAATTGCTAAAAATGGTCAAATGACAAGGTCCAAAGGACGAAGCGAGAAATTTTTCATCGGGGAAGGACCCTTTAACTCGGGGGTGGCCAACCCAAATGACCTTGCTGGCCACTTCGGAGAAACATAATCCCGTGGGTCGCATATAAAATTATATATCTTTTTATTAGATTTGGTCCCATTACAAACATTTATTGAAATGAAAACTTAAAATGTTTTCATGTTTTATTATTGTTTTCATTATTTTTTATGAATACAAATATAAATAATTTAATAATAATCATGCAATGATCAAATATGCCTAGTTCTAGAATGGCTTAGCTTTGTTCCCCTGGCCTCACGGATTCCCTGATGTATCGCGATCTCCTACGGGGTTACGTTCAGGAAGAACTTTGTTTATGTGTCCCCACTGGCCACAATCCTTTGTCGAGTTCAAAGAATATGATCAGTGAGTGCTTCAGTACAGAAAATTGAAAAGACCATGTTATAAAATGTAAGAAAATGAGCTCGAACATCGTCTGCACATGTGTCGCGTCACCAAAATAGCACAGATTGAACATTTGTGGGAGTGAGTGAAGATTAACGTCGCACTGTTCAGCTACACGAGGGCTTTTGGCGACGGACCACGTAATTTTGAACCATGGTCAAATGACGTGGACGACACCTGAGCTGGCACCCCCTCTCCTAACTACCACACCACACTAACGGGAGGACGTTTCAGCTCTCGACAGATTTAGCGTGCATCGCTGCCCTACACGGCGGGTCTTTAGTGGTACTGGGCTCGAACTCGTGACAAAGCCAGCCACGATCCGATGCCTATACCACTCGGCTACCGCGGCCAAACATTTGTGGGAGGAATATAAACTTGTGGAGTTTGTGGTTCTCTTCACACATATACCTTTCACATGTAATACTTTTGAAAATAGAGACTTTTCAAAATGAATGAGCCGTTTATGCTAACTCTGTATTTTACAGACAAACATTTATTTTTCTCTAAAAACATTTTTTTTTCAAATTTCAAAAGAAACCAACTGTTAAATATATACATATATAAAGTTTATAATTTATAAATTATTCAATTGATTCTTTTACTGAACGTAAAACGTTTTTGAGTTTTTTATCCATATAGTGTGTTAGGAACTGTTCTGCCGATTTTTTCTAAAGAGAAAACAAAAATGTTTTTACTTTATATTTAAAATTTAATCCACACACAAAATATATTGTCCTTTGTTAGTTTCAAATATCTGCCAGCGTTCTGGCAGCTTATCTAAGCTCCTGGAAAATAAGTTCTCTGTTTTGAAGGCAAATTGTTCTTCCACTGCCATTTGGACGCTTTCATAATTTATACATTCATTTCCATCAAGAAAGTTTTGCAGTGACCTGAACAGATAGATGATAGTCAGAGGGTGCAATATCAGAAGAATATACTGGTTGAGGTAAAGTTTCCCAACCCATCACATCAATTTTTTGTGCGGTTTTTGTTGCCATGGAAGCGTTGTCGTCATGAAGAATTACACCCTTTGTATTGGCCAAAGATGGACATTTACGTTGAATTTCTTTATTCAAAACATCGTTGCGAACAGCCACAATCAGCATCGACCGCGGTTCATTTTCTTTCAGCAAACTAATAGTGCCTTATATCCTTGCGGTCCTACCAACAATAAAACATAACCTTTTAATGCACGTTAGCTTTGAATGTAGACGGTGGTATCATTTCGCATCTCTCTACTATTATTGCCATATCTTACACGTGGCCGCGGTAGCCTAGTGACCAAGGTAACGGACTCATGGCCGGTGTATCATGAGTTCGAGCCTAGTGCCGCTGAAGACCCATCGTGTAGGAGAGCAATGTACGTTAAATCTGTCCAAAGTTCAAACGTCCTCCCGTTGGTGTGGTGTGGTAGTTAGGAGAGGTGGTGCCAGCTCAGGTGTCGTCTTCGTCCCCAAAATTACGAGCTCCATCGCCAAAAGCCTTCGTGTAGCTGACAGTGCGACGTTAATATTCCCTCACTCACTCACTAAATCAGTTTCATGTGGATCCGAATTGTTGTAAGGGATCGTTAACGCATAAAAGTGCACGTGTTCAAAAACGACAGAACTTCCCCTTTTTTTTCCTGTGCTTCTCAAACTTCCTATACTTTCAACCCAATTTTCAATCATAATTTTTATCGCCCCGTCCCATAAAATAACGTGGTCGCGGTAGCCGAGTGGTATAGGTATCGGATCGTGGCTTGCCTTGTCACGAGTTCGAACCCAGTATCACTAAAAACCCGCCGTGTAGGGCAGCGATGCACGTTAAATTTGTCGAGAGCTAAAATGTCCTCCCGTTGGTGTGGTGTGGTAGTTAGGAGAGGGGTGCCAGCTCAGGTGTCGTCTACGTCACTTGACCATGGTTCAAAATTACGTGGTCCGTCGCCAAAAGCCCTCGTGTAGCTGAACAGTGCGACGTTAATATTCAATCAACCAATCCCATAAAATTACAATGTATTGATTGTAATAATAATGTACTTTGGCACTAAAGCTACAATACGACCTCAATTATGCACCGTACAAATTATTAAGATAATTATTAAATTTTGTATATGTTTCTTTTAAGTAATAGATATTTTAAATAAATTTCTCTTAGATAATAATTTTTAAAAAAAATATTTAACTTTCGACTTCTTGATATACTCGCCCCCTTCCCTGTAGGGTTATTACACCCCCTAGGGGGACGTACCCCACTGTTAGAATCGCTGCCTTATACCCAATAAAACACTATTAAAAATAAATTTCAACAATCGGTCTTGCATAAGCAAACGAGAGCAGCTCCACCCCAGACGAAGACTCCAGGAAACAAAAGCACGATCCTTCCAGTTGTGGGCGTAAGTCCCCCGAAGCAAGCCCTCACACATAACCCAATAAAAAAAGAAAACAGAAATCTTTCGAGCAGAAGTTATTAATTATCCTATTATCCTTATCCCTTATCTGATCAGTATAAAATTAATGAGGGATGCGATCTCACCCGTCGCACCCTTTTTTTAGAAGCAAATTATCCATTTAAGCGTCTAATGCAGAACAAAACACGATGAGCCAGAAAAACATATTGAATATACGCCAGGAAGGGTGATTATTATCTTATTGGGTTCGATAGCGAGGAACGATAAAGGCTTGTTACCTTTTCATTGTTTTTCTGCGGCCTTTTGTTTCAGGCTATAGAGTGTGTTGTTAGGGTTGTTAAATAGCACGCTGGCTTATAAGTAGTTCCTGGTATAAGGCTGGAGGTGGATTCGACAATAAATCCATCCGCCGGAATCGAATTTTGATTCGACAGGTAATTAGGGGGTGAATTATTCGAATAAAAGGGGTGTAAGTCGGTGGGTTTTTAATGATTTGAATGTAATAATGCTCAGTGGAATGGTTATAGACAGTAATAAAAAAAATCTGAACAATGTTGTACAATAAAAAAAATTAAATAATACATAGTAATTTTTTAAATAAATTATTATTGTCATTTAATTTTCTCTTCTATTGTGATAAGTGGCCGTGGTATCCTTGTGGTAGAAGTTATAGACTCTTGGATGGCGTGTCATGAGTTCTAGCCTCGTACCGCTAAAGACCCGCCGTGAAGAGGGACTGATGCACGTCAAATGTGTCGAGGCTCAGTGTCCTTCCATTGGTGTGGTATGGTAGTTAGAAGAGGGAGGTTCCAGCTCAGAAGTCGTCTTCACTACTTTGCCGAGGTTCAAAATTACGAGGTCTGTCGCCAATCTCTCTTGTGTTGCTTTATGATGCGACGTTAATATAACTCTCACTTACTCCATTACGTTAAAGGGAGATTACGTTATTGATTTATTGCTCATTAACTTTGCATTTCGAAGCTACTCGGGAGCTTTTCGTGACGGATCTCGTTAATTCGGAACACTGGTCAAGTGACGAGACTTGAACTGGCACTCCTCTCTCCTAACTTCCACACCACACCAATGGGAGGACTGGGACTCGACATATTTAACGTGCATCGGCCCCCTCTGTACGACGGGTCTTCAGAGGTGCTAGGCTCGAACTCACGACACACCGGCCTTGAGTTCGTTTACCTTGACCACTAGGTCTACCACGGCCACACTTTTATCCTTAGAGCAAATAACAACTGCAATAGAAAAGAAAGATATATTAGATAACTATACGAAATTATTTGGAATATTACAAGTACTTTTTTTATACCAGCAAAAAAAAAAAAGCTTCAAATTCGCTAAGAGCTTTAGATTTTTTCCCCTCATGAATTCTTTTTCCTAAAGAAGGTAATAGTGCAACTCAGTTTGTATGTGACATTCGTTCTAAAGCATTGGCAGGTTTAATACAAATGCTCTACTGCAAGGCGAAAGGGGCCGTTCCTTAATTTAGAATCGAGAATTTTAAAGCATCAAGAGACTGGTGCGAAAAACGAAGGATTTTCTTTGAGACGGATTTGGAGCGCGGCTTAGATTGGAATAAATATAGTACATACAGGCCCCCTTTAAGTATCTTCATCAGAATGAAGCTCCGAATAAGCGTTATAAATCATCATTTAATACCAAAAGGTTTGCCTTCAGTGAAATTATTATTTGTAAGAAGGATATTCAGAGCAAAATGCAAAAAAAAACCCAAACACACATCATTTTTCAAGACATCATTCATTAATTATTTGATCACTTAATGAAAGAAAAACCTGACTTGCTTCACACACACACATTTTTGAGCTAGACGAGATTTCAAACATGTTGATGGCTTCCAACGTGTATATCAGGATCTTTTTAAAAGGGTAATATTCATAAAAGATACGGGAATCTGAAATTTAATCAAATCACCTGATTAACTTTTAATATTCTAAGAAGGTTTTATTTATGTGAACATTATTCAAAATTATTTAAGGCCATTTTTCACATTAATCTATCAAACTCTTATCCAGGAACTATTTGTAATATTCATTAGATAGCAATACGGTTTTATATTAAATAATTTGATACAAGCGATTAGAAAAGTGATTGATGAGGTATACTGATCGATTCTACAGGAACGGTCTAGATTTGGAAGGGAGTTCAGTGTTGCATTTAAATTTTTACTCCTTTTTTGTGTGTATATTCATCTAATTACTAGATTTAGAACAACCGTTTTCTGGGTGAGTGAGTGAATATTAACGTCGCACTCTTCAGCTACACGAGGGCTTTTGGCGACGGATCTCGTAATTTTGAACCATGCTCAAGTGACTTGAACGACATCTGAGTTGGCACCCCCTCTCCTAACTACCACACTACACCAACGGGAGGACATTTGAGCTCTCGACAGATTTAATGTGCATCACTCCCCTGCTAGTGGTATTGGGCTCGAACTCATGACATGCCTGCCATGAGTTCGAGCCTGATTTGATTTTAATTTACGCCACACTGTGAAGCAACGCGAACGCTATACACGAAACTCAAAAGCTTGAACCTCGTTCAAGTGAGGAGGACGACAGCTGAACAACCCCCTCTCTCCAAAGATCCGCACCCTGCCTCGACAGAATTCACTACATCAGCCTGTTGTTGCTGCTAATGCCACCAAATCGAGTCTCACGAAATTCATCGCGGCAAAGGGTTAGTTTTTACGTTTGTCATTAGCCACAAATTTGCGCAATCTGCCGGTGATAGTACAATTTGGCACAGGTTTACCCCCATTTTGTTGGAGAACATACTGAAGGGAGTGAAGGAGCCTCTCACCTCTCCTCCGCTTCCACCAATCACTAGAAAGGACTTGAGGACTTGACGAATATTTAGAATTCCTCCATGTGCCCGCACATGCACTATACGTTTACAAACACCCATGCCTTCTCATGGAATCGAACTCAGGTCCTGCACAGCAGTAGGCATCACTAACCACTATACCGTCTGGGTGACGCATCAACCTGTAGAGGGGCTAATCCCTGGCTTAGCAGGGCTTGAGTGGGCCCTATATTTAATTTCCTTGGGGCCCCTCATCAGAGTTCCCTTTACATTTTACGATTTTTTGCTCACACATTTTGGGGCCTTTGAAGCTTGGGGTCCTGCATCATTTATACGGCTGATACAGCGTTAGCAACGCCCTCGAGACAAATGTATGTTAAATCTGTTGAAGCTTAAATTTTTCACGGGGATGTGTTGAGGAAATTTGGAAAGTTGGGTGCCGGCTTAGTTGTCATCATCGTCCCTGGACCGTGTTTCAGAATGAGAAAGTCCGTCTTCATTAGATTCACGTTGCTTCAGAGAACAACCGTTTATTAACAATAAATCATTTAATCGAACGTCGTATGAGAATTTTGTGACAGTATTAGTTATAAAGCAGCAATAAAGTCTTTTGCTAAATCTAGATTCGAGCCAAGGAAAGCATTTCTGTCGAGGGGAAACCGCTCTATTAGATTAAAAGGAGTGCTCCTTTATGCAATTATAATCCAGATTTAAACTCGCGAGTGGGCAGTAACTTTAAATCAGCATAAAAAAAAAAAAAAATAAAAGATCTAAACGTGACAGATATATGATTACTAAATGATGGAGAGATCATTATTTTCTCGTATGATAAAGCAGGCAATATTCGCCTGCCTCACCTACACTGCTATCGAATAAAAATGGAAATTATCAAAGATGATCATGCTCTATATCTATAGTGGAAAGAAAGCAATGCAGTGTCAGGTATTTTATCCAGTGTAAAAAAAGGAATTTTTTCTTTAGGAAAACGATTTTGTGTTTTAGGCAGGGGTTATATTCATTCTGATAATCATGATGCTAAATAACCTCATTAATAATTGTGGTTGCACCAGCGTTTCTCAAACTGTGTGGGGTGCTCCCTCCCTAGGGAGGAGTGATTACTTAAGGGGACTTGGTACCTTAAAAATCACAAACCTATCGTTTTTTTATTTTCATTTAATCTTATTCTTTGCATTATTATCTTTCGATTGATATATCACTTGTGCATGTCGGAAAATTAGAAGTTCACTAAAACTTCATTTGAAAACAAATTAGGCAATTCAGCCACACCCCCTTTTTAGAAAAAAAAGCTAAAAAATGCTTTATGATAAAAAAATCTATTTTAGAAATAGAAATAATAACTATAAAAAAGAATGTGTAGTATTAAAAGCAGAATATTTCCGAGGCAATACAATAATGTAATTTTTCTTCCTTGTGAAATGTGTGCATGTAAAATTTTTAAATTAAGGCATTTTATATTAATAATTTTATAATAAAAAATTTCTCAGTTCTTCTTCCTGATATATTTTTCATACAAATGTAATACTTTAATATTATAAGAAGAAAAACAGCTAAAATTTCTGTCGTGACAGAAAAATTTTTTTTTTTAACATTTTTCTTGAATTTTCATGGGCAATTAGTACTCTCTAAAAGTTGATCATTTATAAAAATGTGTGGGTTGAAAAAATATGAAAATGCAATTATTTTAAAGAAAAACGTATAACTAATATCTTAAAGTGGTATTTTAAGTTTAATTAAGCTTATAATAATTATTTTTTCAGAATTATAAACTTTAAACCTGTTTTTCTCAGTTTGTGTTTTTCTAAATCTTAGTGCATTCAAAATGCTACTCCTTCGACAATTATTTACCAATCACTTCCATTTTTTCTTGCGTGTTGAAAATAAAGCATGTAATAAAATTAGGGATTCGTTTTGCTATAAACTGAATACTTTTTTTTTAAAAAAAATAAAATGTAAGTCATGTTGGCTTTTTCGTTGATTTTTGGCCTGTATATCAACATTTTATTTTTTTTCTCGAAAAACGAATGAACTTATTCTAAAATCGATCCCTAAAGTTGTTTAGATCATCCATAAGAGTATTATAAAAAAATTTCAGGTCAAAAAATTAATTTTTACACAAGGAGTAGGATTTTAAAATTTTCCCAATTTTCTTCAAAAAATTAAAATGTTTAAAACTGTGTGAATAATATATGAAAATTTTCATCTCTGGTAACATTTTCTTGAATAGAAACATTGTATAAAAATGCTAAAATATAATTTTTTAAATACGTAAATAAAGAAGTTTGCTCAAAGGGTGCCAAGTCACCTCAACGAGCGGGGCGCGAGCAAATTGAAAATTCGGAAGCAAAATATTATTTAAAAAAGTTATTAATTTACTGAAAGTAGTGTGTAAACAAACACAATACATTCTGGCATATTGAAAAACTATATATATATAAATACACATTTATACTCTGATGTAATACACTTATAATTGTATCAGTACTGCACAATGAATTTTATAATTAGTTTAACAGTACGAAGTTAAGGACCAGTTTTTGGAGATTACCAGGAACTCCGTGGGCTATGCGGGAAATTAACACTTATCTTGATAATTTGTATAATTTATAATTAATCCCTTAACTGCAGATTAAAAATTATTTGCTCCCCAATGCCAACGTAGGCGCTCGTATGGGATGTATTCAGGGGATGGGGAAAGAGGAATACATAAGCAAAATCCTCTGAAAAAAGTAAATCCTTCACAAACACTGTCAAGGTATCTTTATTGCATTCCCAAAGCCTTCGGAATAATTTTATGGTGCACAGAACAGATCGTACTTCAAAAAGACGTATATATACATCCGGAGCAATTAAGAATTTTAGCTGAGCGAGACGTTTATATACGCCGGTGGCACTTAAGGGGTGTTGGAAAGCTAAAATCTTATTTTTTTGACAATTTGATATTTTTACATTTTCAAACTGTATAGATTTTAACCTTTCTAAAAACACCTTACTTTAACCTCTAGGGTATTTAGAAGCCCTTAAAATGTATTTTTAAATAATCATTGAATTTGGGCCACACCCATTTTAATGGCGAAAATTGTAAACAAATTACTTTGTTTTTGCTTAAAAGTGTAACGACTGATATAAACCACAACATGTATCTTTTATTTTAAATTGAGCCTTTTATTTTTTTATTTCCTAGTCGATTAGAAGTTTCACTGTAAACATTAAAATCAATTTATCTCAAAATGTAAATTTTATTGTGCGATGTACTTTTTCTGAGAAACTACTGTTCACAGGTATGTAAATTTTTTATGAATTATTTATAATGATGTCTAATATATACTAAAATGAGCTTTTTGTAAAAAACTCAAAAATTTAATTTTTACAAATTTTTTAAGTAAAAAATGGGTTAAATTTCGCAATGTTTGTTAAAATATTTCATAATTTATTAAAAAATTCAAAATAAGCTGAAAGCTCATTTTAGTATAATGAGAGAGGTGTACTTTAATAGTATGAAAAATTTCAAGCATGTACATAAAACAAATTTTGAGAAAAGGTACGTCGAAAACAGCCAATTTAACATTGTCAGTATGGAGAAAGAGAGAGGTTTCCAACTCCCCTTAAGAGGTTAAAGTTTTTCTGTAGCTAGAGCATCAAAGTATAGTGTTATAGAATTCAATACTTTTTTATTGTATGGAAGGGGGAGAGTGCGATGAAAATTATAATTGAATATTGGGTCACAAATATATAAAGTTTGAGAAGCACTGGGTTACACAGTTTATAAAAACTTATCCTTCCTTTAATTGGGTGCTATAGATATATACGTTATCACAACGAATGTCTAAAAAAAAACAACTATCTTACATTTTTATTATGATAAACATTACATTACATTATCTTTTATTATTGTTTAAAAATAAAAGAGGGATAGGTCAATAATTGTTGTTGCTAATTCCATCTGACTGACGGTGTCAAATCGAGGCCCATGAAATTCACCACGCTAAAGGGTTAGTTGTACGCCTGTCTTTAACCGTAGCTTTGAGCACCATACTGCTGACAGTACGATTTGGCTCAGTTTCACCCCAATTTTGAGTGAGAACACCCTGGAAGAGGTCAAGTGTATCTAAATATTTAAATAGTGTTCAGGATTCCCTATACCACGAAAAAACCTAATCTTGAAGCCGATTTACATCCCTCCCCCCACTCGCAAGAATACTTTCATGTTTTACTATTGCAACTAGAATCTTGGGATAAAATTTCAGAAAATTCAACATTGACAGCAAATTGATTTTGATAACAGAAATTTTTAAGTTTTTGGTTTCAACCGTCGTATAATAGTTCGGAGAAGAAAAAATAAGAAACTTAAACCCAAGACTCTAGTTGCAATAAGGACACCTCCTCCTGCATGCTTCAGCATGGAGGTGGAGGTGTTCCTGAGTGGGAATGTACTATGTGTGACACACACAAAAAAAAAACGACACTAGTCGAATAAATAATTGTACTTACTGAATCAGTTCTCCGCGACAGTATCACCTTCAAAGTAGTTTCCCTCAGCATTCGGTGCTCTACCATTGCTGTTAACAGTTCTGGAACGAGGTTTTTGGGAGATTTTCAATTTTTGACTGAACCTCTTCAACTAAGGTAAAATGGGTTCCCTTTCAGCAAGATTTAACTGTAGGTTTGGTCTCACGGGACCAAATCAGATGAATAAGGAGGATACTCCATCACAGTAATGTTTTTGCTTGTCAGAAACTTCTTGACAGATAGGGCCATGTGATTGGATGCGTTGTGTAGGTGCAACAATCAGTGGAGCCCGCAGGAATTTTTCAAGGGGGGGGGGTCTGGAGTCGAAAGCTCACCATTCTTGTATCATGCTCCTTTTGATTTTGTCGATTTTCGGGTACAAAACACAGTAAAAAACTAATTTTTGAATAAATAATTAGCATTAATTAATAAGATTAATCATTAATAACGAGTCATTAATTAAATTTTACCTACTATTTAATTAGAATTATAATCAATCGGAAAAAAAGCAAAGGCTTTGGAGGGGCCGGACCCCCAGGACCCCCCCCTTGAGTGCGCCACTGGCAACAACCATCCATCACTCCCTAATTCAAGCTTTTTTCCCTAATTTTTCATGAATTATTTTTAGTACTTCAATGCAGTAGTGTTGATTGATTAATAGTCTAACCACTGATGGGAGTGGGAACCCCTTCATATCGCGAATTTTGCCAATGTTTTGGTTTGTAATCGCCCAGCAGATTCATCATCTTCCACACTGACCCTTCCGCTTGAAAACCTCTTATAACGTTCACATACATGTGTACCATACAAAGTTTCATTTCCATAAGCCTCGGTTAATATTTGAAATGTTTTCGTGGGTGATTTCTTCACAAGAAACTTGATGTTGATTCGACATTTTTCCGGCAGAATGCAGTTGCATGTGTTCACTCAATGACGCAGTACTCTCAACTGACCTGAACAATTAAGACGGAACTAGCCACATGATAGTGTGTGGGATGACGTCACCAAAACAGTTGTTGCCAACTCCACTCTTTTTTAAAAAAACAAGATTAAATGCACACTTAGTATCGTCTTTTTTGTGTCACACCTTGCATGTCAACTTCAGGACAAGATAATTTGATACTTTTCGATGGTATTGTGAAGCATTTTAAAGAACAATTTGAAATTATCTACCTAAAATTTGGATATTGTAGGCCGCTTCATTTTTAACGAGATAATGACACCGGGCACACTGTTCTCAACGTACACTTCTGGTGTATCTATAACTATCCCTAATTTCTGAAAACACCTTCTTAATAATCGGATTTAAGCTCTTTTAAACACATTTGGTAAGAATTTGAAATTAAAGCAAGAAAACATGTCATGTCATATAAAAACAAAATGTGAAGTAAAAACAATGACCACAGAAGAATGTCGATGCAAAATTGCAAAAAAAAAAAAAAAAAAAACTGATGAAATCTATACGAAGACGTTTAAAAGTTGTTGTGGACGTATGTGTTATGTATGTTACCATACATACATAACATTTACCTGACCAATTTTTCATCATTCATTTTTAAAACCTACATTTCCTTTTATATATTTTTCACATCTTTTCTCACATATATCATCTTCAAGGTCCTTTTCACGAATACAAAATGTCAGCACACAGCACCAAAAACAAAAATTTAAAATTTTTACTGTATCTATACAATCCAAACAGTCACCAGCTTTTAAGGAGCAAAATTGTTATGGATATTCTTTAAATTGCCACCCTATGCCAAGGATGAACACTTCAGCATCAAACCGTCGCCAGTTGTGCTAATATTTGCTTTTAGTACAGCTTGTAATTGTGATGGATGGGCAATAAACACCACATCATTTTCCGCCGTGCTCACAAAAAGGTGTTTATGGATTCATGCTTTAGGGAAACGAGACGATATGTTTGTTGATCCTATCGCTTGATAATTGCTTTATGAGCGTACTTATTTGTGGTACATACCAAAGCGAACACGCATATTTTTTTCCCGTAGAGATTCGAGACCTTCGTTTGGTATTTTCCCTAATTTTAGGGTGTTGATATCGTGACTATTTATTTTTTCTTTCAAAAAAGAACATCTGCTATCTTTTAGGTAATATTATGTATCGTTTATCTCCATGTATAACCCGGGAATTTTTGGAATATTTTAAACGTAAAGGGGGTCGTCTTACATACAAATCCGCTAAACTCGGTGAAAATGCTTTTTAAATTATTCTAAGAGAAGGAAAGAAAGTCACATAAAAAAAGTGTAAAAGAATTCCGAATAGTTCATAAAATTCATATTCACTCGTTGGGATGTCTGAATGTACATTGTTGGGAACGAGATTAATTGCCCTTTTTTGGCAACTGTAGAAAAAGAAACAAACCTTTGTCAATACAAGTTTCAATTCAGTCAAATTCAATACTTGCAATTTTTGAATATATATGATGCAGTGAGTTTTGCATCCAAGGCATGAAACATAAGTCGATGATCACGTTCCGTATATGAATTTCTCTTCATCAAACAAAAAATAAATTTAGTAGAAAGTATGAATAACATAGATATTGTGCAAGAAAACAAACGAATGAAAAAGATGTATTAGACTTTTTCGTATAGGGTTACCAGAAATAAAATTATTGTCGTTAGTGTTTTACTCAGCAGCAATTCAATTTGAAAACATTCCATCCCTTTCATTCGCAAGAAAATTACATTAACTTTTTTTTTTCAATTCGGCTTTTACTCACAGGTTTTGAGTTTTGAAAAATTTTTTGAAGAAAGAACTCATTTCTGGTTTATTCACGGATCGCCTTAAATATGGAAATATACGGTATATCAAGAAAACACATATTTTTCTTTGTAGTTTTTATTTGTTAATATAAAGAAGAGAGAAGGGGAATGAATGTGGGGAAATAGTTTATTTAGACTCCTATTTTTCCCTTCGAATAAATTTGTTCAAGTATATTTAATGTTTATTTCAAATTAAGGATGAAATTCTTGGCAGAAGATGTGTTAACATTTGCTACGATTTTATTTCTGTAATTAATTCCCAGATTTTTAACGACACACGTGTAAAAGGCGGATTGTACATACATACCAGACATTTTCTGAAAATTACATAGTTGCTATTTTTTTAAAAAAATTCGACATGGAAATTTTACTTTTTTTTAGAACGGGACGTTTTTCGGTTGTGCTACAATTGAACAGGGTATGTTACTGAAAAACAGGACGTATGGTCACGTTAGATATAAAAAACAAACCTATTTAAGAATAGGATGATATATAAAAAGTTTTAACCACAAATATGTAAGTTTTCTTATCACTTTGTGTTGGGCAAAAAAATAATATAAAAAAAAAATTAAAAATTTGCTGGAATTTCGAAAATTATTTGAAAAAAAGTACTTAATGTTTATGTAAAGCATATGTGTGTTTATAAAATAAAGCATTTTAAAAACAGTTTTTAAGTTTGAATAAATCAATTCTATACACAAGAAAAAGATATTCAAAAAATAATAATTCAAAATTGATAAACTCATTTACGTTTAACTTCAAAAAAAAAAAAGCCATCAAACTTGGAAAACTATCAGATAAAAAATTCTAAAATATTAAATTTATGTAGTTCTTCCAATTATACCGTTATTACAGAATACACACATGAATATACCTTTAAAACTCAAATTTAAACAATTTTCAATAAAATTGCGCAGCTCTATTAAGTATAGATTCGTATTGTTGATGAAAGCAAATATAACATTTTCGGATGGAAAGCAAAAAGTTTGGTGGAAATCAAATATAACAATGCATGTAAAAAATTTACGGCCTACTGTCAGATATGGAGGGGGTAACCAAATTGTCTGGGGATACATGACAAGCTTTGGAGTCGGGAGCTCACATTTTATTAATGGTATAACGAATAAATATGTCTATATCTTGACATTCTCAAGCGAAATTTAAAGCAAAGTGCGAACAAGTTGGGAATCTCAGGATATTTTAAATTGTACCAAGATATATATATATATATATATATATATATATAATGACCCGAAATATACTGCATATATTTGCAAGTTATGGGTCCTCTACCACTGTCCTAGTGTTATTAAGTCTCCTGCACCAGGTCCAGACCTTAATCCCATTGAACATGTGTGGGATTATTTGCAGCAAAAACTATATGAGCACCAAATTTCTAACAAGCAGGATATAAGAAAATATTTGGTCGAAGAGTGGACTAAAATCGATAGATCGTTTTGCAAAACATTGATACAATCCATGCCAAATAGACTTCGAAAGGTCATAAAAAGCAAGGGCGTCCCAACAAGATATTAATTTCTAAGCTTAAATTGTTTTTCTTTATTTATTAGGAAGTGTCCCAATACTTTTTTGAGCCCGTTCTTTAACTTGATTTTTTTATTTTCGATTTCAACACTAATTGCATTAATGTATGGATTTTGTTCAAAGTATTATTATTTGTATTTACCAAAATAACATTTACTTCTTTCTTTTTTATTTGGTTTCATTTGTATGTTTGAGTAAAATATTATGATAAAAATCTATGTACTGGTAGTATGTCCCAATACTTTTTTGAGTGACTGTATAAAAGAATACTGAAATTTTTTTCTTTAAATGTACTTCTTAATAGATTGTGAATATTCTACTATTTACTATATCCTGGATTCCACGAAATAATTTTTACACTCGTTGGTACAAACAGTTTCGAATGAAAAATACACATTTTTTTTTCATTTATAGAAAAATACCCCTATAATGAGAAACCTTTAATAGAAAATGCCTTTAATGAATATCTTTGAGAGAACAACTTATCCATTTATCAACAGATTCAACATAAAAATTTAAATTTAAGCTAGAATAACTCCTAAATTTGAGGTTTTAAATTATTGCAGAATATACAAAACAATGTAATTATGCGAAAAATATTTTTTAACGTGAAGGGATACAAAAACAATATATAAAAACAATTTAAACGCAGAATTTGAAACATTTTCATTGAATCAATAGACCTAGACTTCGACAGTTTGTGTAAAAAAATGCAACCACACATATCGCAGTTACTGAATATTATGCATGGATAGATGACACATGTGAATCCCAAGTTAATATTGTTATATATGATGAGTAAATTATATTAAAAACTTTTTTAGATTTACAATATTTTGTTTTAATTGTCTTTACACATAAAGCACCTACAACATATGTTGATTGTGTAAATTAAAGATAATTCTTCTGAGTGTGACATCTTATAATTTTTAAGGTTCCATGAGTCGAAAAAGTTTAATAATTATTGTTCTAAAATAAAAAGTAAACATTCCTTTAACCCACCAGCAGAATTTTCAATTCGATAAAGAGAAGGATAGGGCGTGAGCGACGACTACTGTTCGAAATTTTCACTACCTACCACACACACACATACTAATTCTACCATCAATTAAATCTCTACGTTACACATAATAACCATTATTCTTTTAAAAAAACTTCCCTATATTTTCTTTGACAGTTAAAAGATAATTTTTACTGAAGGAAAAGTTCGGGTACAAGACCTCACACAGTGAAGGATTGTATAAATTTCTCTTGAGACAACAATAGCGGAGGAACGATTCTTTAGCTGTCTTGTATCAGAAAAAGTTCTTTTTATGGGGGTATTAAGATATTCCTTTCATCGAAGACATAAGAAGGGTGGGCCCTCCCTATCAAAATATCGACCCTCCAGGCTCTTGCATTCGAGGTGGTCTTGCCATTATCGAAAAAAAAAAAAAAAAAATTAAAAAAAGAAGCTTTCATGGCTCTATTATTCGGTAGAAATTCCAGCAGTTTAACACGCCGTTGGGAAGCGAGTTCCCAGAAATAAAGTCGGATGTAATTAATGAATGTTTCTTGTAAATTAATTTATGGTTTCGATAAATTGCACAATGAGTTCTTTACGAGTGACAGTTTTTCCCGTTGAAATATTCATAAGGAAGTGTTTGTCGCCCAGTAAATCAAGATTTTTTTCTTTTCTGTTGTCCATGATGTTGGTTGAGTCGGATGAATTCATGAATTGATGACGGTAACAGCAGCAGGTGCGGGCGAAATTTGCATTTATTTGGCACTTTGAGAAAACATAACATGTGATTTGTCAAATAATTGCATAAGTTGACAAATCAAATTAATGGGGCTTCATTTTATTGGCAAATATGAATCCGTTTATTGGCAGATTCATATTTTATTTAAAATTATCATATATTCTACTAGTGGCCTAGTGCATAGAATGTTCTTTATGTGGTAAGATCACAACAGAATTCATTATCTAATCACTGTTTACATTACACCAGCGATACTGAACCTGCGGCCCACCTTTTTAAGGGGCCCATTGCTCCGAGAAATTGACATAAAAAGAACATTGGATTAAAAATTCGGTGGGAAATCTCTGTCAATTTTGCTCTTTCCTGTTGCCTGTTTTGTAGTAAAAAACAAACACGGATCAGTAATTGTTCGATTTGTAACCAAAGTACTGTATTTAAAAATACCAATGAACAGGAATCATTCAATGACACTTTTCCTCGAAGATATCTTTCAAGAGAGGTTCAATGTTATCTTCGTCATAAGGCATTTCTCCCCCCTCTTCCCCCATTTATCCTTATATTGCGGCCCGCAGGGCCGATCCTAGGGTGTCAACCACCTTTGTGCAAAGACCTAATGTGCCGCCTCTATAGAGAATTTTTCATATTTTGACTAATACTTAACGTTGAAACTATAAACACATCTACCCGTATTAAAGTAAAAAGAAAAGAATTATTTTTTTGGCCTGCTTATAGGTCATAATAGCGACAAAATACTTTAATTATATATATAGTGTTCTTTTATTCCTTTGGAACATTGATTTTTCAATGCATTAAAACAAAAATTGAAATTCTGGCAGCGGTGGGATTCGAACCCACGCCTCCGGAGAGACTGGTGCCTTAAACCAGCGGCTTAGAGCGCTCGGCCACGCTACCGTCGGAATCCCTTTTATAGTGTTCTTTTATTCCTTTGGAACATTGTTTTTTAAATGCATTACAACACTTTTCGGTGAAACAAAAAATGAAATCATGGCAGCGGTGGGATTCGAACAAACGGCAACGGAAAGACTGGTGCCTTAAACCAGCGCCTAAGACCGCACGGCCACGCTACCGCCGGGGTCATGTTTATAGTGTTCTTTTATTCCTTTGGAACATTGATCTGTAAATGCATTAAAACACTTTTAGGTGTAACAAAAAAAGAAATCCTGGCAGCGGTGGGATTCGAACAAACGGCTACGGTGAGACTGGTGCCTTAAACCAGCGCCTTACACCGATCGGCCACGCTACCGTCGGTATCCCTTTTAATGTGTTCTTTTGTTCCTTTAGAACTTTGATTTTTAAATGCATTAAAACACTTTTCGGTAAAACAAATAACGAAATCCTGGCAGCGGTGGGATTCGAACCCACGCCTCCGGAACGGTGGGATTCGAACCCTCGAATTCGGTAAGACTGGTGCCTTCAATCTGCGCCTTACACCGCCCGGCCACGCTACCGTTGGCGTCACGTTTATAGTTCTCTTTTATTCCTTTGGAACATTTGTGGTTAAAAGCAATGAAAAACTTTTCGGAGAAACAAAAGAATAAAATCCTGGCAGTGGTGGATTCGAACCCACGCCTTGGGAGAGACTGGTGAATTAAATTAACGTCTAAGCCCATTAGGCCACGCTACCGCGAACTTCACGTTTATAGAGTTCTTTTATTCCTTCGGAAAATTGGTTGTTAAATGCTTTAAAACAGTTTTCGGTGAAACAAAGAATGAAATCCTTGCAGCCGTGCGATTCGAACCCACGCCTCCGGAGAGACTGGCGCCTTAGACCGCTCGGCCACGCTACCGTCGGAATCCCTTTTATAGTGTTCTTTTATTCCTTTGGAACATTGTTTTTTAAATGCATTTCAACACTTTTTGGTGAAACAAAAAATGAAATCCTGGGAGAGGTGGGATTCGAACCCACGCCTCCGGAGAGACTGGTGCCTTAAACCAGCGGCTTAGACCTCTCGGCACGCTACTGTCGGTATCCCTTTTATAGTGTTAATTAATTCCTATGGAACATTGGTTTTTAAAAGCAGTAAAACGCTTTTCGGTGAAACAAAAAAAGAAATCCTGGCAGCGGTGGGATTTGAATAAACGGCTACGGTTGAGACTGGTACCTTAAACCAGCGCCTTAGACCGCTAGGACAGGCTACCGTCGGCATCACGTTTATAGTGTTCTTTTATTCCTTTGGAACATTTATTGTTCAATGCATTAAAAAACTTTTCGGAGAAACAAAAAAAAAAAGAAATCCTGGTAGCGGTGGATTCGAACCCACGTTTTCGGTAAGACTGGTGCCTTAAATCTGCGCCTCACATCGCTCGGCCACGATGCCGTCGGGGTCACATTTTTAGTGTTCTTTTATTCCTTTGGAAAAATGTTTTTTAAATGCATTACCACACTTTTCGGTGAAAAAAAAAATGAAATCCTGGGAGCGGTGGTATTCGAACCCTCGTATTCGGTAAGACTGGTGCCTTAAATCTGCGCCTTACACCGCGAGGCCACGCTAAAGTCGGCGTCACGTTTATAGTTCTCTTTTATTCCTTTGGAGCATTTGTGGTTAAAAGCAATGAAAGACTTTTCGGAGAAACAAAAGAATAAAATCCTGGCAGCGGTGGATTCGAACCCACGCCTTGGGAGAGACTGGTGAATTAAATTAACGTCTAAGCACATTAGGCCACGCTACCGCGAACTTCACGTTTATAGAGTTCTTTTATTCCTTCGGAACATTTGTGAACATCCCCTTGGATCTCACTTTGAGAACGAGAATAATTTGGAGTCAGATAAGAGCCAGTAGCCATTTTTATAAATAACTTTCTTTATTTGGATATCTTTTCTAAATAGAATCAAAGACTTTTATTAACAAATATATCTAAATAGTTATATGAGGTTTAAAAAAGGGACTTTCCTTTAAATAAACTTAAATATTTAATGATCGAATTAATTAACAATTAGAATATCGATCACGCAGAGATTACCGCAATAAGAGACCCCAGAATTATATTCAATGATGTTCCTATTGAACATTTAACTTTAACCTCACTCCTAATATAAAACTTTAATGAGAGTTTAATTATAAATCAATATTTACCACACTGCAGCTCAGCTCTTCCTGAGATTTATCCACCTAGAAATCTTCAATAATAAATCTCTAACTTTACCGTTATACCTTCTTGCTTCAATCTCTCTCTCTTACTGCTTTTTACTTTACTATTCAGTTTGACTTCAATACTTTATCTAATCTGCATAACAAGGAATCCTGACCTCTTTTTGGAGCTGATTGAAAATAGGTAGGGGAATTAAATTTCCCTAAAAAAGACGACTCAGAAGGTTAGTGATAAAGTTTCGTATAGGTTTGTCACACATTGGTTGTTAAATGCTTTAAAACAGTTTTCGGTGAAAAAAAATGAAATCCTAGCAGCGGTGCGATTCGAACACACGCCTCCGGAGAGACTGGTGCCTTATACCAGCGCCTTAGACCGCTCGGCCACGCTACCGTCGGAATCCCTTTTATAGTGTTCTTTTAATCCTTTGGAACATTGTTTTTTAAATGCATTACAACACTTTTCGGTGAAACAAAAAATGAAATCATGGGAGCGGTGGGATTCGAACAGACGTTTTCGATAAGACTCGTGCCTTAAATCTGCGCCTTACACCACTCGGCCACGCTACCGGCGGGGTCACATTTATAGTGTTCTTTTATTCCTTTGGAACAATGTTTTTTAAACGCATTACAACACTTTTCGGTGAAACAAAAAATGAAATCCTGGCAGCGGTGCGATTCGAATCCACGCCTCCGGAAAGAATGGGGCCTTTAACCAGCGCCTTAGACCGCTCGGCCACGCTACCGTCGGAATCCCGTTTATAGTGTTTTTTTATTCCTTTGGAACATTTTTTTTAAATGCATTACCACAATTTCGGTGAAAAAAAAATGAAATCCTGAGAGCGGTGGGATTCGAACCCTCGAATTCGGTAAGACTGGTGCCTTCAATCTGCGCCTTACACCGCCCGGCCACGCTACCGTTGGCGTCACGTTTATAGTTCTCTTTTATTCCTTTGGAACATTTGTGGTTAAAAGCAATGAAAGACTTTTCGGAGAAACAAAAGATTAAAATCCTGGCAGCGGTGGATTCGAACCCACGCCTTGGGAGAGACTGGTGAATTAAATTAACGTCTAAGCCCTTTAGGCCACGCTACCGCGAACTTCACGTTTATTGAGTTCTTTTATTCCTTTAGAAAATTGGTTATTAAATGCTTTAAAACAGTTTTCGGTGAAACAAAAAATGAAATCCTTGCAGCCGTGCGATTCGAACCCACGTCTCCGGTGAGACTGGCGCCTTAGACCGCTCGGCAACGCTACCGTCGGAATCCCTTTTATATTGTTCTTTTATTCCTTTGGAACATTGTTTTTTAAATGCATTACAACACTTTTTGGTGAAACAAAAAATGAAATCCTGGCACCGGTGGGATTCTAACCCACGCTTCCGGAGAGACTGGTGCCTTAAACCAGCGCCTTAGACCGCTCGGCCACGCTACCGTCGGCATTACGTTTATAGTGTTCTTTTATTGCTTTGGAACATTTATTGTTAAATGCATTAAAAAACTTTTCGGAGAATCCAAAAAAGAAAACCTGGCAGCGGTGGGATACGAAACCACGTTTTCGGTAAGACTGGCGCCTTAAATCTGCGCCTTAGAAAGCTCGGCCACGCTACCGTGGGGGTCACATTTATAGTGTTCTTTTATTCCTTTGGAACAATGTTTTTTAAATGCATTACAACACTTTCCGGTGAAACAAAAAATGAAATCCTGGCAGCGGTGGGATTCGAACCCACGCCTCCGGAGAGACTGGTGCCTTAAACCAGCGCCTTAGACCGCTCGGCCACGCTACCGTCGGCATTACGTTTATAGTGTTCTTTTATTCCTTTGGAACATTTATTGTTAAATGCATTAAAAAACTTTTCGGAGAAACAAAAAATGAAATCCTGGTAGCGGTGGGATTCGAACCCTCGTATTCGGTAGGACTGGTGCCTTAAATATGCGCCTTACACCGCGAGGCCACGCTAAAGTTGGCGTCACGTTTATAGTTCTCTTCACGGAGAAAAAAGATATCAGGCATTTCTTTTGATAAAAAAATCAACACAGTTTTCTATATCTGCCCAATTTACTTGTGATAAAGTCAAAAAACACCATTGAAAACTGTTATTTCCTGTGATATTTGTTTCAGACTATTCCTCGACATATTGGAAACATGTTTGGTTCATCTCTGAATACAGAGATTAACAGATCTGTTTTAAAATATTGAAAAAAGGAGGTCACTTTTCGAGGAAGGACAGGATTTATAAAAGGAGAATGGTTGATCATCTTAATAATTTTAACTTTACTTTCATATTGAACTCGAAAATGCCTTGCATGGTTTGAAAAAGGCAAGTTTACAAAATAAATTTTCGTTTTCAATTAGTAATCTTTTTAGACTCTTTTATAAGCTTCACCTGTATGTAACGGAATCTTTGAACTACATTTTTACCCACTCTAAAAGGTCTGATTAATTCGAAATTTTGCACACTTTTCAAGGACTGATGACAATAGAATAATTTTGTTCCATTGTCCTGATAAGGATCATGACGATTAACAATTTCCCATTTCCAGATTTGGTGACTGAAAGATTGTTACAACTCTAAAGCGAAAACACTCATGTCAGTAATTTCTTATTATAATATATAAACAATTGCCCAAGTTCTTTGAAAATGGAAATAAATAAATGATAGTTTAAAAAATTAAAAAAGCATGCTTTTATTGTAGATCGAACTAAAAAATGAAAAATAAATTATAGTTTAAAAAACACGCTTTTATAGTTAAACTAAAAAATAATGCATAATGTAAGAATAAAATGATTAACGAGAAAATATATATTAATGTCATTGTGGTAAAAGCGTGGGGTGCTTTTGTTCTTCATTTTTACACTAACTCGGCATTTCAGAATAGAACTAGTAAGAAATTATAACAATTGATATTGAGCACCCCACATTTTTATCACAATGACATTGTCTCGCTAATAATTTTATTCTTATATTAAGAATTATTTTTTCCTTTTTGTTCGATTAACTATTAGTGTTTTTTTTTTTTTAAACTATAATTTTTATGAGTCTAATTTCTTGTAAGTTTTAAAGAACCTTTTTAGCTTATTAGTAAATTTATGGAAAATGTGTTAAAAGTTCTCATAAAAAATATTTAAAGTGCTTCAACAATTTTTCAATATACTTTATGATTCCTTTGACTCTCATTTTCGAATATTGAAAGAATCAAAATTTACTGAACAGAAATTACAGAATGAGCAAAATTAGTTAGTAAAATTGAATGTAATCTATATTTCAAGAATGCTTTTTATTTTTAGACATTACATATAAATATTAAATGTTCTTGATTAATAATATTTAACGACTATTTTGTTTTATTAATAATTGATCTCGACATTGTTTAAATTGGATTTATCAGTACTTACATATTATCACAACATTTTGGCGACATTATATGAAAGGAAGCATATGATTGGCAATTCAGCGCATATGACACATGCGAAATTGGTATTGCCAACAATTATTGCCATGTATGTAAGTACTAATTTATCTTATAACCCCGCATCACTCATGCGAAAAAATGGCCTAAAGTTCTTGCGCAGGGTATCTCACACCCCCAAGGATGTTTACGTTCTGATTATACCATAAAATTTGTATAAAAAAAAGAAAAGTAGGAAATACATTATGTTTATTACATTTTTCACTCTTAAATTTAGTTTTTCTATTCTTTTTATAAGGGCATTCAGCACATTGTTTATACACTCCTTTAATCTAGTCGTGAGTGAGTGCGATGTTTTCACGGGATCTTAATTTTTTTAAAAAATCTTTATCTTATTAAAACTGAAATTTTTCAAAAGAAAGTTGTGGTTAGTTAGTTATAAATGTAAAACATGTTTACATAGTCCGAAGTAAAGTTCTGTAGCTCATCTCTTTTTATTGTTGTACAAAGTAGATCAAAAAATTTTCTTTGAATTTTTTTTCTTGTACATAATTTTGTTTGTAGCATTAAGTACTAAATAAGATTTTAAGTAAATCCTCTCTCTATGTGGATTTTCTGCAGAAGACATTTTGTATAAAATTACCTAGTCTTGTACCTGGGGCCATATAGTTGCCTTGTACCTAGGTACAATTGCAATTAATATTCTTTATGTTATTATTTTATTGAAAAAGTTTTCATGATAAAAAGAGGAAAATGGTCTTAATTATCTGAACCATTTTGATTTAGTCAAGTTTTTTATTATTATTGGATGTTATTAAAATGAGAGGAGTGTATATTTTGTTCTGAAACTTTCAACATGCTTGATTTATAAAAAAAATATCTTAGCTACCATTATTGTTATTTTTCAGGATTATTTTATTTATACAAACATAAGAATGCATTTAATTAACAAAAAACCCCAATTTTTTATAGTTACAAAAATAATATAATTCTAAATCAGATTTTTATGATATTTCAATTAAATTTTTCTCTTAATGAGCAAATATAAATTCCTAACTTTTTTAGATACCTAGAAATCCTGACTGAATAAAATGGTCAAAACCTAATGCAGATAATATAAGAATTATCAGATATTGAAGATTCTCACATTCCACTGATGATGCAAATTCTACAGTAACTGATAGTATTGAAAAGGGGGACTTTTGTTTAACAAAAATACAAGGCAAAAAAACTAAACATTTTTATATGGCAAAAGTAATAGATGTTAAAAAGAACACAAAGAGTGTTAAGTTTCTGAAGAATATTTACGTTCAAATAAGTTTCTTTATAATAAAGAAGAAACTTATAAAACTGGCAACAGAAATATTCTGTTCAAACTGTCTAAACCCTAATCTGTTGATGCTTCAGAACGACAATCATTAATAATTTGGCACATTGCAATTTAAATGGTTACATGATAAATCAATGTATTAACTGATATTGTTTCTTTTATTAAATTCATGTGTGTATGTTTGTTTTCTATTGATTACAGAGTGAAACCTAACTTTCAGGGAAAGGCCCTACGTACAATGTTATATCTATTGTATAATATTGTACCTAGGGCCATTTGTGAATTTTTTTAAAACCTTTTATTTCACAGAATTTAATATTTTAAGTTCTTATATTTACAATTGGATGATAGTATAATGATGAGTGCATATTAGTTTCACATTTTTAAACGGGCCAGGGGCTCTGTTTTTGTGCATTGAAAAAATATGGCCCTAGGTACACAGGTTTCCCCTACTTATATATTATTGCAACCTATTGGCAACGTTATATGAAACGAAGCACCTGGTTGCCAATTCAGCATGTACAACACAGGAAATTGGAGGGTACTTATGAAATATCGCATCAATTGCCAACTCTATTCATAACTCACCAAGTTGGCAACCCCGATGACACACTGAAAATTGGCATCTAGGTGCTTCATTTCATATAATGTCGCCAATAAGACCTAAGTACCAATTGAAGTTGTCGATTCAGTGAATTATTAATAGAGTTGGCGATTGTTTTGATAATACGTAAGTAATGAAACCTGTTCAGTCTGACGTACATGAAACACCATAGTTTAAAAAAAATGCTTTTATAGTTAATCATACTAAGAAGTAAATCTTAATATAAGAATGGGTTCAGTCCTAGGAGAGCCCACACCCTTGGAGCAAATTATTTTGGTTGGTGATAATTGCACCATCTTGGTAACTCTACTTTGATACATTATGTATGGTAAACCTAACTATCTCTGGAATTTTTGTATTTTGTCAGCGGGCATATCGAATTGTGTCATTTTGTTGTTGGGCCCCGGGCTGGAAGTATGGCACGTATGTGAGTGGATATACCTTTGAATTTTGTACTTTGTTGAATGCGAAATGTAAGAAAAAATTGATTGAATGGTGTATGAAGGAAGGATTGATTGCTTTGAATTATGAATGTTCTAAATGTAATGAGCGAATGGGATTATACGAACAAAAGAGTGCTGTTTTGGATGGAGATTTTGAATGGGTATGTTCGACCATTGCCTCGGCCACGCTACCGTCGGTATTACGTTTATAGTGTTCTTTTATTCCTTTGGAACATTTATTGTTAAATGCATTTAAAAACTTTTCGTAGAAACAAAAAAAGAAAACCTGGCAGCGGTGGGATACGAAACCACGTTTTCGGTAAGACTGGCGCCTTAAATCTGCGCCTTAGAAAGCTCGGCCACGCTACCGTGGGGGTCACATTTATAGTGTTCTTTTATTCCTTTGGAACAATGTTTTTTAAATGCATTACAATACTTTCCGGTGAAACAAAAAATGAAATCCTGGCAGCGGCGGGATTCGAACCCACGCCTCCGGAGAGACTGGTGCCTTAAACCAGCGCCTTAGACCGCTCGGCCACGCTACCGTCGGCATTACGTTTATAGTGTTCTTTTATTCCTTTGGAACATTTATTGTTAAATGCATTAAAAAATTTTCGGCGAAAAAAAAAAAAGAAAACCTGGCAGCGGTGGGATACGAAACCACGTTTTCGGTAAGACTGGCGCCTTAAATCTGCGCCTTAGAAAGCTCGGCCACGCTACCGTGGGGGTCACATTTATAGTGTTCTTTTATTCCTTTGGAACAATGTTTTTAAATGCATTACAACACTTTTCGGTGAAACAAAAAATGAAATCCTGGCAGCGGTGGGATTCGAACCCACGCCTCCGGAGAGACTGGTGCCTTAAACCAGCGCCTTAGACCGCTCGGCCACGCTACCGTCGGCATTACGTTTATAGTGTTCTTTTATTCCTTTGGAACATTTATTGTTAAATGCATTAAAAACTTTTCGGAAAAACAAAAAAAGAAAACCTGGCAGCGGTGGGATACGAAACCACGTTTTCGGTAAGACTGGCGCCTTAAATCTGCGCCTTAGAAAGCTCGGCCACGCTACCGTGGGGGTCACATTTATAGTGTTCTTTTATTCCTTTGGAACAATGTTTTTAAATGCATTACAACACTTTTCGGTGAAACAAAAAATGAAATCCTGGCAGCGGTGGGATTCGAACCCACGCCTCCGGAGAGACTGGTGCCTTAAACCAGCGCCTTAGACCGCTCGGCCACGCTACCGTCGGCATTACGTTTATAGTGTTCTTTTATTCCTTTGGAACATTTATTGTTAAATGCATTTAAAAACTTTTCGTAAAAAAAAAAAAGAAAACCTGGCAGCGGTGGGATACGAAACCACGTTTTCGGTAAGACTGGCGCCTTAAATCTGCGCCTTAGAAAGCTCGGCCACGCTACCGTGGGGGTCACATTTATAGTGTTCTTTTATTCCTTTGGAACAATGTTTTTAAATGCATTACAACACTTTTCGGTGAAACAAAAAATGAAATCCTGGCAGCGGTGGGATTCGAACCCACGCCTCCGGAGAGACTGGTGCCTTAAACCAGCGCCTTAGACCGCTCGGCCACGCTACCGTCGGCATTACGTTTATAGTGTTCTTTTATTCCTTTGGAACATTTATTGTTAAATGCATTAAAAACTTTTCGGAGAAACAAAAAAGAAAACCTGGCAGCGGTGGGATACGAAACCACGTTTTCGGTAAGACTGGCGCCTTAAATCTGCGCCTTACACCGCTCGGCCACGCTACCGTCGGGGTCACATTTATAGTGTTCTTTTATTCCTTTGGAACAATTTTTTTTAAATGCATTACAACACTTTCCGGTGAAGCAAAAAATGAAATCCTGGCAGCGGTGGGATTCGAACCCACGCCTCCGGAGAGACTGGTGCCTTAAACCAGCGCCTTAGACCGCTCGGCCACGCTACCGTCGGCATTACGTTTATAGTGTTCTTTTATTCCTTTGGAACATTTATTGTTAAATGCAATAAAAAATTTTCGGAGAAACAAAAAAAGAAAACCTGGCAGCGGTGGGATACGAAACCACGTTTTCGGTAAGACTGGCGCCTTAAATCTGCGCCTTAGAACCGCTCGGCCACGCTACCGTGGGGGTCACATTTATAGTGTTCTTTTATTCATTTGGAACAATTCTTTTTAAATGCATTACAACACTTTTCTGTAAAAAAAATGAAATCCTGGCAGCGGTGGGATTCGAACCCACGCCTCCGGAGAGACTGGTGCCTTAAACCAGCGCCTTAGACCGCTCGGCCACGCTACCGTCGGCATTACGTTTATAGTGTTCTTTTATTCCTTTGGAACATTTATTGTTAAATGCATTTAAAAACTTTTCGAAAACAAAAAAGAAAACCTGGCAGCGGTGGGATACGAAACCACGTTTTCGGTAAGACTGTCGCCTTAAATCTGCGCCTTAGAAAGCTCGGCCACGCTACCGTGGGGGTCACATTTATAGTGTTCTTTTATTCCTTTGGAACAATGTTTTTTAAATGCATTACAATACTTTCCGGTGAAACAAAAAAAAAATGAAATCCTGGCAGCGGTGGGATTCGAACCCACGCCTCCGGAAGACTGGTGCCTTAAACCAGCGCCTTAGACCGCTCGGCCACGCTACCGTCGGCATTAAGTTTATACTGTTCTTTTATTCCTTTGGAACATTTATTGTTAAATGCATTAAAAAACTTTTCGGAGAATCCAAAAAAGAAAACCTGGCAGCGGTGGGATACGAAACCACGTTTTCGGTAAGACTGGCGCCTTAAATCTGCGCCTTACACCGCTCGGCCACGCTACCGTCGGGGGTCACATTTATAGTGTTCTTTTATTCCTTTGGAACAATGTTTTTTAAATGCATTACAATACTTTCCGGTGAAACAAAAAATGAAATCCTGGCAGCGGTGGGATTCGAACCCACGCCTCCGGAGAGACTGGTGCCTTAAACCAGCGCCTTAGACCGCTCGGCCACGCTACCGTCGGCATTACGTTTATAGTGTTCTTTTATTCCTTTGGAACATTTATTGTTAAATGCATTTAAAAACTTTTCGTAGAAAGAAAAAAAGAAAACCTGGAAGCGGTGGGATACGAAACCACGTTTTCGGTAAGACTGGCGCCTTAAATCTGCGCCTTAGAAAGCTCGGCCACGCTACCGTGGGGGTCACATTTATAGTGTTCTTTTATTCCTTTGGAACAATGTTTTTAAATGCATTACAACACTTTTCGGTGAAACAAAAAATGAAATCCTGGCAGCGGTGGGATTCGAACCCACGCCTCCGGAGAGACTGGTGCCTTAAACCAGCGCCTTAGACCGCTCGGCCACGCTACCGTCGGCATTACGTTTATAGTGTTCTTTTATTCCTTTGGAACATTTATTGTTAAATGCATTAAAAACTTTTCGGAGAAACAAAAAAGAAAACCTGGCAGCGGTGGGATACGAAACCACGTTTTCGGTAAGACTGGCGCCTTAAATCTGCGCCTTACACCGCTCGGCCACGCTACCGTCGGGGTCACATTTATAGTGTTCTTTTATTCCTTTGGAACAATGTTTTTTAAATGCATTACAACACTTTCCGGTGAAACAAAAAATGAAATCCTGGCAGCGGTGGGATTCGAACCCACGCCTCCGGAGAGACTGGTGCCTTAAACCAGCGCCTTAGACCGCTCGGCCACGCTACCGTCGGCATTACGTTTATAGTGTTCTTTTATTCCTTTGGAACATTTATTGTTAAATGCATTTAAAAACTTTTCGTAGAAACAAAAAAAGAAAACCTGGCAGCGGTGGGATACGAAACCACGTTTTCGGTAAGACTGGCGCCTTAAATCTGCGCCTTACACCGCTCGGCCACGCTACCGTCGGGGTCACATTTATAGTGTTCTTTTATTCCTTTGGAACAATTTTTTTAAATGCATTACAACACTTTTCGGTGAAAAAAAAAATGAAATCCTGGCAGCGGTGGGATTCGAACCCACGCCTCCGGAGAGACTGGTGCCTTAAACCAGCGCCTTAGACCGCTCGGCCACGCTACCGTCGGCATTACGTTTATAGTGTTCTTTTATTCCTTTGGAACATTTATTGTTAAATGCATTAAAAAACTTTTCGGAGAAACAAAAAAAAAAAACCTGGCAGCGGTGGGATACGAAACCACGTTTTCGGTAAGACTGGCGCCTTAAATCTGCGCCTTAGACCGCTCGGCCACGCTACCGTGGGGGTCACATTTATAGTGTTCTTTTATTCCTTTGGAACAATGTTTTTTAAATGCATTACAACACTTTCCGGTGAAACAAAAAATGAAATCCTGGCAGCGGTGGGATTCGAACCCACGCCTCCGGAGAGACTGGTGCCTTAAACCAGCGCCTTAGACCGCTCGGCCACGCTACCGTCGGCATTACGTTTATAGTGTTCTTTTATTCCTTTGGAACATTTATTGTTAAATGCATTAAAAAACTTTTCGGAGAAACAAAAAAAGAAAACCTGGCAGCGGTGGGATACGAAACCACGTTTTCGGTAAGACTGGCGCCTTAAATCTGCGCCTTAGAAAGCTCGGCCACGCTACCGTGGGGGTCACATTTATAGTGTTCTTTTATTCCTTTGGAACAATGTTTTTAAATGCATTACAACACTTTTCGGTGAAACAAAAAATGAAATCCTGGCAGCGGTGGGATTCGAACCCACGCCTCCGGAGAGACTGGTGCCTTAAACCAGCGCCTTAGACCGCTCGGCCACGCTACCGTCGGCATTACGTTTATAGTGTTCTTTTATTCCTTTGGAACATTTATTGTTAAATGCATTAAAAACTTTTCGGAGAAACAAAAAAAAGAAAACCTGGCAGCGGTGGGATACGAAACCGGAGAGACTGGTGCCTTTTTAGACCGCTCGGCCACGCTACCGTCGGCATTACGTTTATAGTGTTCTTTTATTCCTTTGGAACATTTATTGTTAAATGCATTAAAAACTTTTCGGAGAAAAAAAAAAAAGAAAACCTGGCAGCGGTGGGATACGAAACCACGTTTTCGGTAAGACTGGCGCCTTAAATCTGCGCCTTACACCGCTCGGCCACGCTACCGTCGGGGTCACATTTATAGTGTTCTTTTATTCCTTTGGAACAATGTTTTTAAATGCATTACAACACTTTTCGGTGAAACAAAAAATGAAATCCTGGCAGCGGTGGGATTCGAACCCACGCCTCCGGAGAGACTGGTGCCTTAAACCAGCGCCTTAGACCGCTCGGCCACGCTACCGTCGGCATTATTTTTATAGTGTTCTTTTATTCCTTTGGAACATTTATTGTTAAATGCATTAAAAAACTTTTCGGAGAAACAAAAAATGAAAACCTGGCAGCGGTGGGATACGAAACCACGTTTTCGGTAAGACTGGCGCCTTAAATCTGCGCCTTACACCGCTCGGCCACGCTACCGTGGGGGTCACATTTATAGTGTTCTTTTATTCCTTTGGAACAATGTTTTTAAATGCATTACAACACTTTCGGTGAAACAAAAAATGAAATCCTGGCAGCGGTGGGATTCGAACCCACGCCTCCGGAGAGACTGGTGCCTTAAACCAGCGCCTTAGACCGCTCGGCCACGCTACCGTCGGCATTACGTTTATAGTGTTCTTTTATTCCTTTGGAACATTTATTGTTAAATGCATTAAAAACTTTTCGAGAAACAAAAAAAGAAAACCTGGCAGCGGTGGGATACGAAACCACGTTTTCGGTAAGACTGGCGCCTTAAATCTGCGCCTTAGACCGCTCGGCCACGCTACCGTGGGGGTCACATTTATAGTGTTCTTTTATTCCTTTGGAACAATGTTTTTAAATGCATTACAACACTTTTCGGTGAAACAAAAAATGAAATCCTGGCAGCGGTGGGATTCGAACCCACGCCTCCGGAGAGACTGGTGCCCCAGCGCCTTAGACCGCTCGGCCACGCTACCGTCGGCATTTATGTTCATACTGTTCTTTTATTCCTTTGGAACATTTATTGTTAAATGCGTTAAAAAACTTTTTGGAAAAACAAAAAAAAAAGAAATCCTGGCAGCGGTGGGATTCGAACCCACGCCTCCGGAGAGACTGGTGCCTTAAACCAGCGCCTTAGACCGCTCGGCCACGCTACCGTCGGCATTACGTTTATAGTGTTCTTTTATTCCTTTGGAACATTTATTGTTAAATGCATTTAAAAACTTTTCGAGAAAAAAAAAAGAAAACCTGGCAGCGGTGGGATACGAAACCACGTTTTCGGTAAGACTGGCGCCTTAAATCTGCGCCTTACACCGCTCGGCCACGCTACCGTGGGGGTCACATTTATAGTGTTCTTTTATTCCTTTGGAACAATGTTTTTTAAATGCATTACAACACTTTCCGGTGAAAAAAAAATGAAATCCTGGCAGCGGTGGGATTCGAACCCACGCCTCCGGAGAGACTGGTGCCTTAAACCAGCGCCTTAGACCGCTCGGCCACGCTACCGTCGGCATTACGTTTATAGTGTTCTTTTATTCCTTTGGAACATTTATTGTTAAATGCATTTAAAAACTTTTCGTAGAAACAAAAAAGAAAACCTGGCAGCGGTGGGATACGAAACCACGTTTTCGGTAAGACTGGCGCCTTAAATCTGCGCCTTAGAAAGCTCGGCCACGCTACCGTGGGGGTCACATTTATAGTGTTCTTTTATTCCTTTGGAACAATGTTTTTTAAATGCATTACAACACTTTTCGGTGAAACAAAAAATGAAATCCTGGCAGCGGTGGGATTCGAACCCACGCCTCCGGAGAGACTGGTGCCTTAAACCAGCGCCTTAGACCGCTCGGCCACGCTACCGTCGGCATTACGTTTATAGTGTTCTTTTATTCCTTTGGAACATTTATTGTTAAATGCATTTAAAAACTTTTCGGAGAAACAAAAAAAGAAAACCTGGCAGCGGTGGGATACGAAACCACGTTTTCGGTAAGACTGGCGCCTTAAATCTGCGCCTTAGAAAGCTCGGCCACGCTACCGTGGGGGTCACATTTATAGTGTTCTTTTATTCCTTTGGAACAATGTTTTTAAATGCATTACAACACTTTTCGGTGAAACAAAAAATGAAATCCTGGCAGCGGTGGGATTCGAACCCACGCCTCCGGAGAGACTGGTGCCTTAAACCAGCGCCTTAGACCGCTCGGCCACGCTACCGTCGGCATTACGTTTATAGTGTTCTTTTATTCCTTTGGAACATTTATTGTTAAATGCATTAAAAACTTTTGGAGAAACAAAAAAAGAAAACCTGGCAGCGGTGGGATACGAAACCACGTTTTCGGTAAGACTGGCGCCTTAAATCTGCGCCTTACACCGCTCGGCCACGCTACCGTGGGGGTCACATTTATAGTGTTCTTTTATTCCTTTGGAACAATGTTTTTAAATGCATTACAACACTTTTCGGTGAAACAAAAAATGAAATCCTGGCAGCGGTGGGATTCGAACCCACGCCTCCGGAGAGACTGGTGCCTTAAACCAGCGCCTTAGACCGCTCGGCCACGCTACCGTCGGCATTACGTTTATAGTGTTCTTTTATTCCTTTGGAACATTTATTGTTAAATGCATTTAAAAAACTTTTCGGAGAAACAAAAAAGAAAAAACCTGGCAGCGGTGGGATACGAAACCACGTTTTCGGTAAGACTGGCGCCTTAAATCTGCGCCTTAGAAAGCTCGGCCACGCTACCGTGGGGGTCACATTTATAGTGTTCTTTTATTCCTTTGGAACAATGTTTTTTAAATGCATTACAACACTTTTCGGTGAAACAAAAAATGAAATCCTGGCAGCGGTGGGATTCGAACCCACGCCTCCGGAGAGACTGGTGCCTTAAACCAGCGCCTTAGACCGCTCGGCCACGCTACCGTCGGCATTAAGTTCATACTGTTCTTTTATTCCTTTGGAACATTTATTGTTAAATGCATTAAAAAACTTTTCGGAAAAACAAAAAAGAAAACCTGGCAGCGGTGGGATTCGAACCCACGCCTCCGGAGAGACTGGTGCCTTAAACCAGCGCCTTAGACCGCTCGGCCACGCTACCGACGGCATTACGTTTATAGTGTTTTTATTCCTTTGGAACATTTATTGTTAAATGCATTAAAAAACCTTTCGGAGAAACAAAAAAAAAAGAAATCCTGGCAGCGGTGGGATACGAAACCACGTTTTCGGTAAGACTGGCGCCTTAAATCTGCGCCTTACACCGCTCGGCCACGCTACCGTGGGGGTCACATTTATAGTGTTCTTTTATTCCTTTGGAACAATGTTTTTAAATGCATTACAACACTTTCCGGTGAAAAAAAAAATGAAATCCTGGCAGCGGTGGGATTCGAACCCACGCCTCCGGAGAGACTGGTGCCTTAAACCAGCGCCTTAGACCGCTCGGCCACGCTACCGTCGGCATTACGTTTATAGTGTTCTTTTATTCCTTTGGAACATTTATTGTTAAATGCATTAAAAAACTTTTCGGAGAAAAAAAAAAGAAAACCTGGCAGCGGTGGGATACGAAACCACGTTTTCGGTAAGACTGGCGCCTTAAATCTGCGCCTTACACCGCTCGGCCACGCTACCGTGGGGGTCACATTTATAGTGTTCTTTTATTCCTTTGGAACAATGTTTTTTAAATGCATTACAACACTTTCCGGTGAAACAAAAAATGAAATCCTGGCAGCGGTGGGATTCGAACCCACGCCTCCGGAGAGACTGGTGCCTTAAACCAGCGCCTTAGACCGCTCGGCCACGCTACCGTCGGCATTACGTTTATAGTGTTCTTTTATTCCTTTGGAACATTTATTGTTAAATGCATTTAAAAACTTTTCGTAGAAAGAAAAAAAAGAAAACCTGGCAGCGGTGGGATACGAAACCACGTTTTCGGTAAGACTGTCGCCTTAAATCTGCGCCTTAGAACCGCTCGGCCACGCTACCGTGGGGGTCACACATTTATAGTGTTCTTTTATTCCTTTGGAACAATGTTTTTAAATGCATTACAACACTTTTCGGTGAAACAAAAAAATGAAATCCTGGCAGCGGTGGGATTCGAACCCACGCCTCCGGAGAGACTGGTGCCTTAAACCAGCGCCTTAGACCGCTCGGCCACGCTACCGTCGGCATTATGTTTATAGTGTTCTTTTATTGGAACATTTATTGTTAAATTTGGAACATTTATTGTTAAATGCATTAAAAAATTCCTTTGGAACATTTATTGTTAAATGCATTTAAAAACTTTTCGGAGAAAAACAAAAAAAAGAAAACCTGGCAGCGGTGGGATACGAAACCACGTTTTCGGTAAGACTGGCGCCTTAAATCTGCGCCTTAGAAAGCTCGGCCACGCTACCGTGGGGGTCACATTTATAGTGTTCTTTTTCCTTTGGAACAATGTTTTTAAATGCATTACAACACTTTTCGGTGAAACAAAAAATGAAATCCTGGCAGCGGTGGGATTCGAACCCACGCCTCCGGAGAGACTGGTGCCTTAAACCAGCGCCTTAGACCGCTCGGCCACGCTACCGTCGGCATTACGTTTATAGTGTTCTTTTATTCCTTTGGAACATTTATTGTTAAATGCATTAAAAAACTTTTCGGAGAAAAACAAAAAAGAAAACCTGGCAGCGGTGGAATACGAAACCACGTTTTCGGTAAGACTGGCGCCTTAAATCTGCGCCTTACACCGCTCGGCCACGCTACCGTGGGGTCACATTTATAGTGTTCTTTTATTCCTTTGGAAAATTTTAATAGTGTTCTTTTATTCCTTTGGAACAATGTTTTTAAATGCATTACAACACTTTCGGTGAAACAAAAAATGAAATCCTGGCAGCGGTGGGATTCGAACCCACGCCTCCGGAGAGACTGGTGCCTTAAACCAGCGCCTTAGACCGCTCGGCCACGCTACCGTCGGCATTACGTTTATAGTGTTCTTTTATTCCTTTGGAACATTTATTGTTAAATGCATTTAAAAACTTTTCGGAGAAAGAAAAAAAGAAAACCTGGCAGCGGTGGGATACGAAACCACGTTTTCGGTAAGACTGGCGCCTTAAATCTGCGCCTTAGAAAGCTCGGCCACGCTACCGTGGGGGTCACATTTATAGTGTTCTTTTATTCCTTTGGAACAATGTTTTTTAAATGCATTACAACACTTTCGGTGAAACAAAAAAATGAAATCCTGGCAGCGGTGGGATTCGAACCCACGCCTCCGGAGAGACTGGTGCCTTAAACCAGCGCCTTAGACCGCTCGGCCACGCTACCGTCGGCATTACGTTTATAGTGTTCTTTTATTCCTTTGGAACATTTATTGTTAAATGCATTAAAAAACTTTTCGGAGATACCAAAAAAGAAAACCTGGCAGCGGTGGGATACGAAACCACGTTTTCGGTAAGACTGGCGCCTTAAATCTGCGCCTTACACCGCTCGGCCACGCTACCGTGGGGGTCACATTTATAGTGTTCTTTTATTCCTTTGGAACAATGTTTTTAAATGCATTACAACACTTTTCGGTGAAACAAAAAATGAAATCCTGGCAGCGGTGGGATTCGAACCCACGCCTCCGGAGAGACTGGTGCCTTAAACCAGCGCCTTAGACCGCTCGGCCACGCTACCGTCGGCATTACGTTTATAGTGTTCTTTTATTCCTTTGGAACATTTATTGTTAAATGCATTAAAAAACTTTTCGGAGAATCCAAAAAAGAAAACCTGGCAGCGGTGGGATACGAAACCACGTTTTCGGTAAGACTGTCGCCTTAAATCTGCGCCTTAGAAAGCTCGGCCACGCTACCGTGGGGGTCACATTTATAGTGTTCTTTTATTCCTTTGGAACAATTTTTTTAAATGCATTACAACACTTTTCGGTGAAAAAAAAATGAAATCCTGGCAGCGGTGGGATTCGAACCCACGCCTCCGGAGAGACTGGTGCCTTAAACCAGCGCCTTAGACCGCTCGGCCACGCTACCGTCGGCATTACGTTTATAGTGTTCTTTTATTCCTTTGGAACATTTATTGTTAAATGCATTTAAAAACTTTTCGTAGAAACAAAAAAAGAAAACCTGGCAGCGGTGGGATACGAAACCACGTTTTCGGTAAGACTGGCGCCTTAAATCTGCGCCTTAGAAAGCTCGGCCACGCTACCGTGGGGGTCACATTTATAGTGTTCTTTTATTCCTTTGGAACAATGTTTTTAAATGCATTACAACACTTTTCGGTGAAACAAAAAATGAAATCCTGGCAGCGGTGGGATTCGAACCCACGCCTCCGGAGAGACTGGTGCCTTAAAGCGCCTTAGACCGCTCGGCCACGCTACCGTCGGCATTACGTTTATAGTGTTCTTTTATTCCTTTGGAACATTTATTGTTAAATGCATTAAAAACTTTTGGAAAAAAAAAAAAAAAATCCTGGCAGCGGTGGGATTCGAACCCACGCCTCGGAGAGACTGGTGCCTTAAACCAGCGCCTTAGACCGCTCGGCCACGCTACCGTCGGCATTACGTTTATAGTGTTCTTTTATTCCTTTGGAACATTTATTGTTAAATGCATTTAAAAACTTTTCGGAGAAACAAAAAAAGAAAACCTGGCAGCGGTGGGATACGAAACCACGTTTTCGGTAAGACTGGCGCCTTAAATCTGCGCCTTAGACCGCTCGGCCACGCTACCGTGGGGGTCACATTTATAGTGTTCTTTTATTCCTTTGGAACAATGTTTTTTAAATGCATTACAACACTTTTCGGTGAAAAAATGAAATCCTGGCAGCGGTGGGATTCGAACCCACGCCTCCGGAGAGACTGGTGCCTTAAACCAGCGCCTTAGACCGCTCGGCCACGCTACCGTCGGCATTACGTTTATAGTGTTCTTTTATTCCTTTGGAACATTTATTGTTAAATGCATTAAAAAACTTTTCGGAGAAACAAAAAAAAAAGAAAACCTGGCAGCGGTGGGATACGAAACCACGTTTTCGGTAAGACTGGCGCCTTAAATCTGCGCCTTACACCGCTCGGCCACGCTACCGTCGGGGTCACATTTATAGTGTTCTTTTATTCCTTTGGAACAATGTTTTTTAAATGCATTACAACACTTTCGGTGAAACAAAAAATGAAATCCTGGCAGCGGTGGGATTCGAACCCACGCCTCCGGAGAGACTGGTGCCTTAAACCAGCGCCTTAGACCGCTCGGCCACGCTACCGTCGGCATTACGTTTATAGTGTTCTTTTATTCCTTTGGAACATTTATTGTTAAATGCATTTAAAAACTTTTCGAGAAAAAAAAAAGAAAACCTGGCAGCGGTGGGATACGAAACCACGTTTTCGGTAAGACTGGCGCCTTAAATCTGCGCCTTAGAAAGCTCGGCCACGCTACCGTGGGGGTCACATTTATAGTGTTCTTTTATTCCTTTGGAACAATGTTTATTAAATGCATTACAACACTTTTCGGTGAAACAAAAAATGAAATCCTGGCAGCGGTGGGATTCGAACCCACGCCTCGGAGAGACTGGTGCCTTAAACCAGCGCCTTAGACCGCTCGGCCACGCTACCGTCGGCATTATGTTTATAGTGTTCTTTTATTCCTTTGGAACATTTATTGTTAAATGCATTAAAAAACTTTTCGGAGAAACAAAAAAAAGAAAACCTGGCAGCGGTGGGATACGAAACCACGTTTTCGGTAAGACTGGCGCCTTAAATCTGCGCCTTACACCGCTCGGCCACGCTACCGTCGGGGTCACATTTATAGTGTTCTTTTATTCCTTTGGAACAATGTTTTTAAATGCATTACAACACTTCGGTGAAACAAAAAATGAAATCCTGGCAGCGGTGGGATTCGAACCCACGCCTCCGGAGAGACTGGTGCCTTAAACCAGCGCCTTAGACCGCTCGGCCACGCTACCGTCGGCATTACGTTTATAGTGTTCTTTTATTCCTTTGGAACATTTATTGTTAAATGCATTAAAAACTTTTCGGAGAATCCAAAAAAGAAAACCTGGCAGCGGTGGGATACGAAACCACGTTTTCGGTAAGACTGGCGCCTTAAATCTGCGCCTTAGAAAGCTCGGCCACGCTACCGTCGGGGTCACATTTATAGTGTTCTTTTATTCCTTTGGAACAATGTTTTTAAATGCATTACAACACTTTTCGGTGAAACAAAAAATGAAATCCTGGCAGCGGTGGGATTCGAACCCACGCCTCCGGAGAGACTGGTGCCTTAAACCAGCGCCTTAGACCGCTCGGCCACGCTACCGTCGGCATTACGTTTATAGTGTTCTTTTATTCCTTTGGAACATTTATTGTTAAATGCATTTAAAAACTTTTCGGAAAAACAAAAAAAGAAAACCTGGCAGCGGTGGGATACGAAACCACGTTTTCGGTAAGACTGGCGCCTTAAATCTGCGCCTTAGAAAGCTCGGCCACGCTACCGTGGGGGTCACATTTATAGTGTTCTTTTATTCCTTTGGAACAATGTTTTTTAAATGCATTACAACACTTTTCGGTGAAACAAAAAATGAAATCCTGGCAGCGGTGGGATTCGAACCCACGCCTCCGGAGAGACTGGTGCCTTAAACCAGCGCCTTAGACCGCTCGGCCACGCTACCGTCGGCATTACGTTTATAGTGTTCTTTTATTCCTTTGGAACATTTATTGTTAAATGCATTTAAAAACTTTTCGGAGAAACCAAAAAAGAAAACCTGGCAGCGGTGGGATACGAAACCACGTTTTCGGTAAGACTGGCGCCTTAAATCTGCGCCTTACACCGCTCGGCCACGCTACCGTGGGGGTCACATTTATAGTGTTCTTTTATTCCTTTGGAACAATGTTTTTAAATGCATTACAACACTTTTCGGTGAAACAAAAAATGAAATCCTGGCAGCGGTGGGATTGGTGCCTTAAAGAGCGCCTTAGACCTCGGCCACCTACCGTCGGCATTATGTTCATACTGTTCTTTTACTTTGGAAAATTTATTGTTAAATGCTTAAAAAACTTTTTGGAAAAACAAAAAAGAAAGCGCAGCGGTGGGATTCGAACCCACGCCTCGGAGAGACTGGTGCCTTAAACCAGCGCCTTAGACCGCTCGGCCACGCTACCGTCGGCATTACGTTTATAGTGTTCTTTTATTCCTTTGGAACATTTATTGTTAAATGCATTTAAAAACTTTTCGGAGAAACAAAAAAGAAAACCTGGCAGCGGTGGGATACGAAACCACGTTTTCGGTAAGACTGGCGCCTTAAATCTGCGCCTTACACCGCTCGGCCACGCTACCGTCGGGGTCACATTTATAGTGTTCTTTTATTCCTTTGGAACAATGTTTTTAAATGCATTACAACACTTTCCGGTGAAACAAAAAATGAAATCCTGGCAGCGGTGGGATTCGAACCCACGCCTCCGGAGAGACTGGTGCCTTAAACCAGCGCCTTAGACCGCTCGGCCACGCTACCGTCGGCATTACGTTTATAGTGTTCTTTTATTCCTTTGGAACATTTATTGTTAAATGCATTTAAAAACTTTTCGTAGAAACAAAAAAAAGAAAACCTGGCAGCGGTGGGATACGAAACCACGTTTTCGGTAAGACTGGCGCCTTAAATCTGCGCCTTAGAAAGCTCGGCCACGCTACCGTGGGGGTCACATTTATAGTGTTCTTTTATTCCTTTGGAACAATGTTTTTTAAATGCATTACAACACTTTTCGGTGAAACAAAAAATGAAATCCTGGCAGCGGTGGGATTCGAACCCACGCCTCCGGAGAGACTGGTGCCTTAAACCAGCGCCTTAGACCGCTCGGCCACGCTACCGTCGGCATTAAGTTCATACTGTTCTTTTATTCCTTTAGAACATTTATTGTTAAATGCCGTCGGCAGCGGTGGGATTAAGTTGCCTTAAACCAGCGCCTTGACCGCTCTACCGTTTATTTATAGTGTTCTTTTATTCCTTTGGAACATTTATTGTTAAATGCATTAAAAAACTTTTCGGAGAAACAAAAAAGAAAACCTGGCAGCGGTGGGATACGAAACCACGTTTTCGGTAAGACTGGCGCCTTAAATCTGCGCCTTACACCGCTCGGCCACGCTACCGTCGGGGTCACATTTATAGTGTTCTTTTATTCCTTTGGAACAATGTTTTTAAATGCATTACAACACTTTCCGGTGAAACAAAAAATGAAATCCTGGCAGCGGTGGGATTCGAACCCACGCCTCCGGAGAGACTGGTGCCTTAAACCAGCGCCTTAGACCGCTCGGCCACGCTACCGTCGGCATTACGTTTATAGTGTTCTTTTATTCCTTTGGAACATTTATTGTTAAATGCATTAAAAACTTTTGTTGGCAGCGGTGGGATTTTAAGATTAAACCAGCGCCTTAGACCGCTCGGCCACGCTACCGTCGGCATTACGTTTATAGTGTTCTTTTATTCCTTTGGAACATTTATTGTTAAATGCATTAAAAACTTTTCGAGAAACAAAAAAGAAAACCTGGCAGCGGTGGGATACGAAACCACGTTTTCGGTAAGACTGGCGCCTTAAATCTGCGCCTTACACCGCTCGGCCACGCTACCGTCGGGGTCACATTTATAGTGTTCTTTTATTCCTTTGGAACAATTTTTTTAAATGCATTACAACACTTTTCGGTGAAACAAAAAAAATGAAATCCTGGCAGCGGTGGGATTCGAACCCACGCCTCCGGAGAGACTGGTGCCTTAAACCAGCGCCTTAGACCGCTCGGCCACGCTACCGTCGGCATTACGTTTATAGTGTTCTTTTATTCCTTTGGAACATTTATTGTTAAATGCATTTAAAAAACTTTTCGTAGAAACAAACAAAGAAAACCTGGCAGCGGTGGGATACGAAACCACGTTTTCGGTAAGACTGGCGCCTTAAATCTGCGCCTTAGACCGCTCGGCCACGCTACCGTGGGGGTCACATTTATAGTGTTCTTTTATTCCTTTGGAACAATGTTTTTTAAATGCATTACAACACTTTTCGGTGAAACAAAAAATGAAATCCTGGCAGCGGTGGGATTCGAACCCACGCCTCTCGGAGAGACTGGTGCCTTAAACCAGCGTGGACACGCCTTAGACTGGTGCCTTAAACCAGCGCCGACCGCTCGGCCACGCTACCGTCGGCATTACGTTTATAGTGTTCTTTTATTCCTTTGGAACATTTATTGTTAAATGCATTTAAAAACTTTTCGTAGAAACAAAAAAGAAAACCTGGCAGCGGTGGGATACGAAACCACGTTTTCGGTAAGACTGGCGCCTTAAATCTGCGCCTTACACCGCTCGGCCACGCTACCGTGGGGGTCACATTTATAGTGTTCTTTTATTCCTTTGGAACAATGTTTTTAAATGCATTACAACACTTTTCGGTGAAAAAAAAAATGAAATCCTGGCAGCGGTGGGATTCGAACCCACGCCTCCGGAGAGACTGGTGCCTTAAACCAGCGCCTTAGACCGCTCGGCCACGCTACCGTCGGCATTACGTTTATAGTGTTCTTTTATTCCTTTGGAACATTTATTGTTAAATGCATTTAAAAACTTTTCGT
Organism: Trichonephila clavipes; assembly: GCA_019973935.1. Taxonomy (NCBI): domain Eukaryota; kingdom Metazoa; phylum Arthropoda; class Arachnida; order Araneae; family Nephilidae; genus Trichonephila; species Trichonephila clavipes. Next base: position 198,694 of record BMAU01021268.1, read on the forward strand.
AGAAACAAAAAAAAGAAAACCTGGCAGCGGTGGGATACGAAACCACGTTTTCGGTAAGACTGGCGCCTTAAATCTGCGCCTTACACCGCTCGGCCACGCTACCGTGGGGGTCACATTTATAGTGTTCTTTTATTCCTTTGGAACAATGTTTTTAAATGCATTACAACACTTTTCGGTGAAACAAAAAATGAAATCCTGGCAGCGGTGGGATTCGAACCCACGCCTCCGGAGAGACTGGTGCCTTAAACCAGCGCCTTAGACCGCTCGGCCACGCTACCGTCGGCATTACGTTTATAGTGTTCTTTTATTCCTTTGGAACATTTATTGTTAAATGCATTTAAAAACTTTTCGAGAAACAAAAAAGAAAACCTGGCAGCGGTGGGATACGAAACCACGTTTTCGGTAAGACTGGCGCCTTAAATCTGCGCCTTACACCGCTCGGCCACGCTACCGTGGGGGTCACATTTATAGTGTTCTTTTATTCCTTTGGAACAATGTTTTTAAATGCATTACAACACTTTTCGGTGAAACAAAAAATGAAATCCTGGCAGCGGTGGGATTCGAACCCACGCCTCCGGAGAGACTGGTGCCTTAAACCAGCGCCTTAGACCGCTCGGCCACGCTACCGTCGGCATTACGTTTATAGTGTTCTTTTATTCCTTTGGAACATTTATTGTTAAATGCATTTAAAAACTTTTCGTAGAAGAAAAAAAAAAGAAAACCTGGCAGCGGTGGGATACGAAACCACGTTTTCGGTAAGACTGGCGCCTTAAATCTGCGCCTTACACCGCTCGGCCACGCTACCGTGGGGGTCACATTTATAGTGTTCTTTTTTTCCTTTGGAACAATGTTTTTAAATGCATTACAACACTTTCCGGTGAAACAAAAAATGAAATCCTGGCAGCGGTGGGATTCGAACCCACGCCTCCGGAGAGACTGGTGCCTTAAACCAGCGCCTTAGACCGCTCGGCCACGCTACCGTCGGCATTACGTTTATAGTGTTCTTTTATTCCTTTGGAACATTTATTGTTAAATGCATTAAAAAACTTTTCGGAGAAACAAAAAAAAGAAAACCTGGCAGCGGTGGGATACGAAACCACGTTTTCGGTAAGACTGGCGCCTTAAATCTGCGCCTTACACAGCTCGGCCACGCTACCGTCGGGGTCACATTTATAGTGTTCTTTTATTCCTTTGGAACAATGTTTTTAAAAGCATTACAACACTTTTCGGTGAAACAAAAAATGAAATCCTGGCAGCGGTGGGATTCGAACCCACGCCTCCGGAGAGACTGGTGCCTTAAACCAGCGCCTTAGACCGCTCGGCCACGCTACCGTCGGCATTACGTTTATAGTGTTCTTTTATTCCTTTGGAACATTTATTGTTAAATGCATTAAAAACTTTTCGTAGGAAAAAAAAAATGAAATCCTGGCAGCGGTGGGATTCGAAACCACGTTTTCGGTAAGACTGGTGCCTTAAATCTGCGCCTTAGACCGCTCGGCCACGCTACCGTCGGGGTCACATTTATAGTGTTCTTTTATTCCTTTGGAACAATTATTTTTAAATGCATTAAAAACTTTTCGGTGAAACAAAAATGAAAACCTGGCAGCGGTGGGATTCGAACCCACGCCTCCGGAGTAAGACTGGTGCCTTAAACCAGCGCCTTAGACCGCTCGGCCACGCTACCGTCGGCATTACGTTTATAGTGTTCTTTTATTCCTTTGGAACATTTATTGTTAAATGCATTAAAAAACTTTTCGGAGAAAAACAAAAAAAGAAAACCTGGCAGCGGTGGGATACGAAACCACGTTTTCGGTAAGACTGGCGCCTTAAATCTGCGCCTTACACCGCTCGGCCACGCTACCGTGGGGGTCACATTTATAGTGTTCTTTTATTCCTTTGGAACAATGTTTTTAAATGCATTACAACACTTTTCGGTGAAACAAAAAATGAAATCCTGGCAGCGGTGGGATTCGAACCCACGCCTCCGGAGAGACTGGTGCCTTAAACCAGCGCCTTAGACCGCTCGGCCACGCTACCGTCGGCATTACGTTTATAGTGTTCTTTTATTCCTTTGGAACATTTATTGTTAAATGCATTTAAAAACTTTTCGTAGAAACAAAAAAAAGAAAACCTGGCAGCGGTGGAATACGAAACCACGTTTTCGGTAAGACTGGCGCCTTAAATCTGCGCCTTACACCGCTCGGCCACGCTACCGTCGGGGTCACATTTATAGTGTTCTTTTATTCCTTTGGAAAATGTTTTTTAAATGCATTACAACACTTTTCGGTGAAAAAAAAATGAAATCCTGGCAGCGGTGGGATTCGAACCCACGCCTCCGGAGAGACTGGTGCCTTAAACCAGCGCCTTAGACCGCTCGGCCACGCTACCGTCGGCATTATGTTCATACTGTTCTTTTATTCCTTTGGAACATTTATTGTTAAATGCATTAAAAACTTTTGGAAAAAAAAAAAAGAAATCCTGGCAGCGGTGGGATTCGAACCCACGCCTCCGGAGAGACTGGTGCCTTAAACCAGCGCCTTAGACCGCTCGGCCACGCTACCGTCGGCATTACGTTTATAGTGTTCTTTTATTCCTTTGGAACATTTATTGTTAAATGCATTAAAAAACTTTTCGGAGAATCCAAAAAAGAAAACCTGGCAGCGGTGGGATACGAAACCACGTTTTCGGTAAGACTGGCGCCTTAAATCTGCGCCTTACACCGCTCGGCCACGCTACCGTCGGGGTCACATTTATAGTGTTCTTTTATTCCTTTGGAACAATGTTTTTTAAATGCATTACAACACTTTCCGGTGAAACAAAAAATGAAATCCTGGCAGCGGTGGGATTCGAACCCACGCCTCCGGAGAGACTGGTGCCTTAAACCAGCGCCTTAGACCGCTCGGCCACGCTACCGTCGGCATTACGTTTATAGTGTTCTTTTATTCCTTTGGAACATTTATTGTTAAATGCATTAAAAACTTTTCGAGAAAAACAAAAAAAGAAAACCTGGCAGCGGTGGGATACGAAACCACGTTTTCGGTAAGACTGGCGCCTTAAATCTGCGCCTTACACCGCTCGGCCACGCTACCGTCGGGGTCACATTTATAGTGTTCTTTTATTCCTTTGGAACAATGTTTTTAAATGCATTACAACACTTTCGGTGAAACATAAAATGAAATCCTGGCAGCGGCGGGATTCGAACCCACGCCTCCGGAAGACTGGTGCCTTAAACCAGCGCCTTAGACCGCTCGGCCACGCTACCGTCGGCATTACGTTTATAGTGTTCTTTTATTCCTTTGGAACATTTATTGTTAAATGCATTAAAAACTTTTCGGAGAAACAAAAAGAAAACCTGGCAGCGGTGGGATACGAAACCACGTTTTCGGTAAGACTGGCGCCTTAAATCTGCGCCTTACACCGCTCGGCCACGCTACCGTCGGGGTCACATTTATAGTGTTCTTTTATTCCTTTGGAACAATGTTTTTAAATGCATTACAACACTTTTCGGTGAAACAAAAAATGAAATCCTGGCAGCGGTGGGATTCGAACCCACGCCTCCGGAGAGACTGGTGCCTTAAACCAGCGCCTTAGACCGCTCGGCCACGCTACCGTCGGCATTACGTTTATAGTGTTCTTTTATTCCTTTGGAACATTTATTGTTAAATGCATTTAAAAACTTTTCGTAGAAACAAAAAAAAGAAAACCTGGCAGCGGTGGGATACGAAACCACGTTTTCGGTAAGACTGGCGCCTTAAATCTGCGCCTTACACCGCTCGGCCACGCTACCGTGGGGGTCACATTTATAGTGTTCTTTTATTCCTTTGGAACAATGTTTTTAAATGCATTACAACACTTTTCGGTGAAACAAAAAATGAAATCCTGGCAGCGGTGGGATTCGAACCCACGCCTCCGGAGAGACTGGTGCCTTAAACCAGCGCCTTAGACCGCTCGGCCACGCTACCGTCGGCATTACGTTTATAGTGTTCTTTTATTCCTTTGGAACATTTATTGTTAAATGCATTAAAAAACTTTTCGGAAAAACAAAAAAGAAAACCTGGCAGCGGTGGGATTCGAACCCACGCCTCGGAAGACTGGTGCCTTAAACCAGCGCCTTAGACCGCTCGGCCACGCTACCGTCGGCATTACGTTTATAGTGTTCTTTTATTCCTTTGGAACATTTATTGTTAAATGCATTTAAAAACTTTTCGTAGAAACAAAAAAAGAAAACCTGGCAGCGGTGGGATACGAAACCACGTTTTCGGTAAGACTGGCGCCTTAAATCTGCGCCTTAGACCGCTCGGCCACGCTACCGTCGGCACATGTTTATAGTGTTCTTTTATTCCTTTGGAAACAATTTTTTAAATGCATTAAAAAACTTTTCGGTGAAAAAAAAATGAAATCCTGGCAGCGGTGGGATTCGAACCCACGCCTCCGGAGAGACTGGTGCCTTAAACCAGCGCCTTAGACCGCTCGGCCACGCTACCGTCGGCATTACGTTTATAGTGTTCTTTTATTCCTTTGGAACATTTATTGTTAAATGCATTTAAAAACTTTTCGGAGAAACAAAAAAAGAAAACCTGGCAGCGGTGGGATACGAAACCACGTTTTCGGTAAGACTGGCGCCTTAAATCTGCGCCTTAGACCGCTCGGCCACGCTACCGTCGGGGTCACATTTATAGTGTTCTTTTATTCCTTTGGAACAATGTTTTTAAATGCATTACAACACTTTCCGGTGAAACAAAAAATGAAATCCTGGCAGCGGTGGGATTCGAACCCACGCCTCCGGAGAGACTGGTGCCTTAAACCAGCGCCTTAGACCGCTCGGCCACGCTACCGTCGGCATTACGTTTATAGTGTTCTTTTATTCCTTTGGAACATTTATTGTTAAATGCATTTAAAAACTTTTCGTAGAAAGAAAAAAAGAAAACCTGGCAGCGGTGGGATACGAAACCACGTTTTCGGTAAGACTGGCGCCTTAAATCTGCGCCTTAGACCGCTCGGCCACGCTACCGTCGGGGGTCACATTTATAGTGTTCTTTTATTCCTTTGGAACAATTTTTTTAAATGCATTACAACACTTTTCGGTGAAACAAAAAATGAAATCCTGGCAGCGGTGGGATTCGAACCCACGCCTCCGGAGAGACTGGTGCCTTAAACCAGCGCCTTAGACCGCTCGGCCACGCTACCGTCGGCATTATGTTTATAGTGTTCTTTTATTCCTTTGGAACATTTATTGTTAAATGCATTAAAAAACTTTTCGGAGAAACAAAAAAAAAAACCTGGCAGCGGTGGGATACGAAACCACGTTTTCGGTAAGACTGGCGCCTTAAATCTGCGCCTTACACCGCTCGGCCACGCTACCGTCGGGGTCACATTTATAGTGTTCTTTTATTCCTTTGGAACAATGTTTTTAAATGCATTACAACACTTTTCGGTGAAACAAAAAATGAAATCCTGGCAGCGGTGGGATTCGAACCCACGCCTCCGGAGAGACTGGTGCCTTAAACCAGCGCCTTAGACCGCTCGGCCACGCTACCGTCGGCATTACGTTTATAGTGTTCTTTTATTCCTTTGGAACATTTATTGTTAAATGCATTAAAAACTTTTCGTAAAAACAAAAAAAGAAAACCTGGCAGCGGTGGGATTCGAACCCACGCCTCTCGGAGAGACTGGTGCCTTAAACCAGCGCCTTAGACCGCTCGGCCACGCTACCGTCGGCATTACGTTTATAGTGTTCTTTTATTCCTTTGGAACATTTATTGTTAAATGCATTAAAAACTTTTCGAGAAACAAAAAAGAAAACCTGGCAGCGGTGGGATACGAAACCACGTTTTCGGTAAGACTGGCGCCTTAAATCTGCGCCTTACACCGCTCGGCCACGCTACCGTCGGGGTCACATTTATAGTGTTCTTTTATTCCTTTGGAACAATGTTTTTTAAATGCATTACAACACTTTCGGTGAAACAAAAAATGAAATCCTGGCAGCGGTGGGATTCGAACCCACGCCTCCGGAGAGACTGGTGCCTTAAACCAGCGCCTTAGACCGCTCGGCCACGCTACCGTCGGCATTACGTTTATAGTGTTCTTTTATTCCTTTGGAACATTTATTGTTAAATGCATTTAAAAACTTTTAGAAAGAGAAAAAAAAAAGAAAACCTGGCAGCGGTGGGATACGAAACCACGTTTTCGGTAAGACTGGCGCCTTAAATCTGCGCCTTACACCGCTCGGCCACGCTACCGTCGGGGTCACATTTATAGTGTTCTTTTATTCCTTTGGAACAATGTTTTTAAATGCATTACAACACTTTTCGGTGAAACAAAAAATGAAATCCTGGCAGCGGTGGGATTCGAACCCACGCCTCCGGAGAGACTGGAGCCTTAAACCAGCGCCTTAGACCGCTCGGCCACGCTACCGTCGGCATTACGTTTATAGTGTTCTTTTATTCCTTTATAAATGCATTAAAAAACTTTTGAAAAACAAAAAAAAAGAAAACCTGGCAGCGGTGGGATTCGAACCCACGCCTCGGAAATGCCTTAAACCAGCGCCTTAGACCGCTCGGCCACGCTACCGTCGGCATTACGTTTATAGTGTTCTTTTATTCCTTTGGAACATTTATTGTTAAATGCATTTAAAAACTTTTCGGAGAAACAAAAAAAGAAAACCTGGCAGCGGTGGGATACGAAACCACGTTTTCGGTAAGACTGGCGCCTTAAATCTGCGCCTTACACCGCTCGGCCACGCTACCGTCGGGGTCACATTTATAGTGTTCTTTTATTCCTTTGGAACAATGTTTTTCAAATGCATTACAACACTTTTCGGTGAAAAAAAATGAAATCCTGGCAGCGGTGGGATTCGAACCCACGCCTCCGGAGAGACTGGTGCCTTAAACCAGCGCCTTAGACCGCTCGGCCACGCTACCGTCGGCATTACGTTTATAGTGTTCTTTTATTCCTTTGGAACATTTATTGTTAAATGCATTAAAAAACTTTTCGGAGAATCCAAAAAAGAAAACCTGGCAGCGGTGGGATACGAAACCACGTTTTCGGTAAGACTGGCGCCTTAAATCTGCGCCTTACACCGCTCGGCCACGCTACCGTCGGGGTCACATTTATAGTGTTCTTTTATTCCTTTGGAACAATGTTTTTAAATGCATTACAACACTTTCCGGTGAAACAAAAAATGAAATCCTGGCAGCGGTGGGATTCGAACCCACGCCTCCGGAGAGACTGGTGCCTTAAACCAGCGCCTTAGACCGCTCGGCCACGCTACCGTCGGCATTACGTTTATAGTGTTCTTTTATTCCTTTGGAACATTTATTGTTAAATGCATTTAAAAACTTTTCGTAGAAACAAAAAAGAAAACCTGGCAGCGGTGGAATACGAAACCACGTTTTCGGTAAGACTGGCGCCTTAAATCTGCGCCTTACACCGCTCGGCCACGCTACCGTCGGGGTCACATTTATAGTGTTCTTTTATTCCTTTGGAACAATGTTTTTAAATGCATTACAACACTTTCGGTGAAAAAAAAAAATGAAATCCTGGCAGCGGTGGGATTCGAACCCACGCCTCGGAGAGACTGGTGCCTTAAACCAGCGCCTTAGACCGCTCGGCCACGCTACCGTCGGCATTACGTTTATAGTGTTCTTTTATTCCTTTGGAACATTTATTGTTAAATGCATTAAAAAACTTTTTAAAAACAAAAAAAAAGAAAACCTGGCAGCGGTGGGGAACCCACGCCTCCGGAGAGACTGGTGCCTTAAACCAGAAACCACGCCTTAGACCGCTCGGCCACGCTACCGTCGGCATTACGTTTATAGTGTTCTTTTATTCCTTTGGAACATTTATTGTTAAATGCATTTAAAAACTTTTCGGAGAAACAAAAAAGAAAACCTGGCAGCGGTGGATACGAAACCACGTTTTCGGTAAGACTGGCGCCTTAAATCTGCGCCTTACACCGCTCGGCCACGCTACCGTCGGGGTCACATTTTATAGTGTTCTTTTATTCCTTTGGAACAATGTTTTTAAATGCATTAAACACTTTCGGTGAAACAAAAAATGAAATCCTGGCAGCGGTGGGATTCGAACCCACGCCTCCGGAGAGACTGGTGCCTTAAACCAGCGCCTTAGACCGCTCGGCCACGCTACCGTCGGCATTACGTTTATAGTGTTCTTTTATTCCTTTGGAACATTTATTGTTAAATGCATTTAAAAACTTTTCGTAGAAACAAAAAAGAAAACCTGGCAGCGGTGGAATACGAAACCACGTTTTCGGTAAGACTGGCGCCTTAAATCTGCGCCTTACACCGCTCGGCCACGCTACCGTCGGGGTCACATTTATAGTGTTCTTTTATTCCTTTGGAACAATTTTTTTAAATGCATTACAACACTTTTCGGTGAAACAAAAAATGAAATCCTGGCAGCGGTGGGATTCGAACCCACGCCTCCGGAGAGACTGGTGCCTTAAACCAGCGCCTTAGACCGCTCGGCCACGCTACCGTCGGCATTACGTTCATACTGTTCTTTTATTCCTTTAGAACATTTATTGTTAAATGCATTAAAAAACTTTTCGGAGAAAAAAAAAAGAAAACCTGGCAGCGGTGGGATACGAAACCACGTTTTCGGTAAGACTGGCGCCTTAAATCTGCGCCTTACACCGCTCGGCCACGCTACCGTCGGGGTCACATTTATAGTGTTCTTTTATTCCTTTGGAACAATTTTTTTAAATGCATTACAACACTTTCGGTGAAAAAAAATGAAATCCTGGCAGCGGTGGGATTCGAACCCACGCCTCCGGAGAGACTGGTGCCTTAAACCAGCGCCTTAGACCGCTCGGCCACGCTACCGTCGGCATTACGTTTATAGTGTTCTTTTATTCCGTTTTTGGAACATTTATTGTTAAATGCATTAAAAATTTTTTTAAATGCATTAAAAACGGTGAAAAACAAAAAAGAAAACCTGGCAGCGGTGGGATTCGAACCCACGCCTCCGGAGAGACTGGTGCCTTAAACCAGCGCCTTAGACCGCTCGGCCACGCTACCGTCGGCATTATGTTTATAGTGTTCTTTTATTCCTTTGGAACATTTATTGTTAAATGCATTAAAAAACTTTTCGAGAAACAAAAAAGAAAACCTGGCAGCGGTGGGATACGAAACCACGTTTTCGGTAAGACTGGCGCCTTAAATCTGCGCCTTACACCGCTCGGCCACGCTACCGTCGGGGTCACATTTATAGTGTTCTTTTATTCCTTTGGAACAATGTTTTTAAATGCATTACAACACTTTCCGGTGAAACAAAAAATGAAATCCTGGCAGCGGTGGGATTCGAACCCACGCCTCCGGAGAGACTGGTGCCTTAAACCAGCGCCTTAGACCGCTCGGCCACGCTACCGTCGGCATTACGTTTATAGTGTTCTTTTATTCCTTTGGAACATTTATTGTTAAATGCATTTAAAAACTTTTCGTAGAAAGAAAAAAAGAAAACCTGGCAGCGGTGGAATACGAAACCACGTTTTCGGTAAGACTGGCGCCTTAAATCTGCGCCTTACACCGCTCGGCCACGCTACCGTCGGGGTCACATTTATAGTGTTCTTTTATTCCTTTGGAACAATGTTTTTTAAATGCATTACAACACTTTTCGGTGAAACAAAAAATGAAATCCTGGCAGCGGTGGGATTCGAACCCACGCCTCCGGAGAGACTGGTGCCTTAAACCAGCGCCTTAGACCGCTCGGCCACGCTACCGTCGGCATTACGTTTATAGTGTTCTTTTATTCCTTTGGAAAATTTATTGTTAAATGCATTAAAAAACTTTTCGTAGAAAGAAAAAAAGAAAACCTGGCAGCGGTGGGATTCGAAACCACGCCTCGGAGAGACTGGTGCCTTAAACCAGCGCCTTAGACCGCTCGGCCACGCTACCGTCGGCATTACGTTTATAGTGTTCTTTTATTCCTTTGGAACATTTATTGTTAAATGCATTAAAAACTTTTTTGAAAAAACAAAAAGAAAACCTGGCAGCGGTGGGATTCGAACCCACGCCTCCGGAGAGACTGGTGCCTTAAACCAGCGCCTTAGACCGCTCGGCCACGCTACCGTCGGCATTATGTTTATAGTGTTCTTTTATTCCTTTGGAACATTTATTGTTAAATGCATTAAAAACTTTTCGGAGAATCCAAAAAAGAAAACCTGGCAGCGGTGGGATACGAAACCACGTTTTCGGTAAGACTGGCGCCTTAAATCTGCGCCTTACACCGCTCGGCCACGCTACCGTCGGGGTCACATTTATAGTGTTCTTTTATTCCTTTGGAACAATGTTTTTAAATGCATTACAACACTTTCCGGTGAAACAAAAAATGAAATTGGCAGCGGTGGGATTCGAACCCACGCCTCCGGAGAGACTGGTGCCTTAAACCAGCGCCTTAGACCGCTCGGCCACGCTACCGTCGGCATTACGTTTATAGTGTTCTTTTATTCCTTTGGAACATTTATTGTTAAATGCATTTAAAAACTTTTCGTAGAAACAAAAAAAGAAAACCTGGCAGCGGTGGAATACGAAACCACGTTTTCGGTAAGACTGGCGCCTTAAATCTGCGCCTTACACCGCTCGGCCACGCTACCGTCGGGTCACATTTATAGTGTTCTTTTATTCCTTTGGAACAATGTTTTTTAAATGCATTACAACACTTTTCGGTGAAAAAAAAATGAAATCCTGGCAGCGGTGGGATTCGAACCCACGCCTCGGAGAGACTGGTGCCTTAAACCAGCGCCTTAGACCGCTCGGCCACGCTACCGTCGGCATTATGTTCATACTGTTCTTTTATTCCTTTGGAAAATTTATTGCAAAATGCATTAAAAAACTTTTTGGAAAAACAAAAAAAGAAATCCTGGCAGCGGTGGGATTCGAACCCACGCCTCCGGAGAGACTGGTGCCTTAAACCAGCGCCTTAGACCGCTCGGCCACGCTACCGTCGGCATTATGTTCATACTGTTCTTTTATTCCTTTGGAACATTTATTGTTAAATGCATTAAAAAACTTTTCGGAGAAACAAAAAAGAAAATCTGGCAGCGGTGGGATACGAAACCACGTTTTCGGTAAGACTGGCGCCTTAAATCTGCGCCTTACACCCCTCGGCCACGCTACCGTCGGGGTCACATTTTATAGTGTTCTTTTATTCCTTTGGAACAATGTTTTTTAAATGCATTACAACACTTTCCGGTGAAACAAAAAATGAAATCATGGCAGCGGTGGGATTCGAACCCACGCCTCCGGAGAGACTGGTGCCTTAAACCAGCGCCTTAGACCGCTCGGCCACGCTACCGTCGGCATTACGTTTATAGTGTTCTATTATTCCTTTGGAACATTTATTGTTAAATGCATTAAAAAACTTTTCGTAAAAAAAAAAAAGAAAACCTGGCAGCGGTGGGATTCGAACCCACGCCTCTGGAAGACAGGTGCCTTAAACCAACGCCTTAGACCGCTCGGCCACGCTACCGTCGGCATTACGTTTATAGTGTTCTTTTATTCCTTTGGAACATTTATTGTTAAATGCATTAAAAAACTTTTCGGAGAATACAAAAAAAGAAAACCTGGCAGCGGTGGGATACGAAACCACGTTTTCGGTAAGACTGGCGCCTTAAATCTGCGCCTTACACCGCTCGGCCACGCTACCGTCGGGGTCACATTTATAGTGTTCTTTTATTCCTTTGGAACAATTTTTTTAAATGCATTAAAAACTTTTCGGTGAAACAAAAAATGAAATCCTGGCAGCGGTGGGATTCGAACCCACGCCTCCGGAGAGACTGGTGCCTTAAACCAGCGCCTTAGACCGCTCGGCCACGCTACCGTCGGCATTACGTTTATAGTGTTCTTTTATTCCTTTGGAACATTTATTGTTAAATGCATTAAAAAACTTTTCGGAGAAACAAAAAGAAAACCTGGCAGCGGTGGGATACGAAACCACGTTTTCGGTAAGACTGGCGCCTTAAATCTGCGCCTTACACCGCTCGGCCACGCTACCGTCGGGGTCACATTTATAGTGTTCTTTTATTCCTTTGGAACAATGTTTTTAAATGCATTACAACACTTTCCGGTGAAACAAAAAATGAAATCCTGGCAGCGGTGGGATTCGAACCCACGCCTCCGGAGAGACTGGTGCCTTAAACCAGCGCCTTAGACCGCTCGGCCACGCTACCGTCGGCATTACGTTTATAGTGTTCTTTTATTCCTTTGGAACATTTATTGTTAAATGCATTTAAAAACTTTTCGTAGAAACAAAAAAAAAAGAAAACCTGGCAGCGGTGGAATACGAAACCACGTTTTCGGTAAGACTGGCGCCTTAAATCTGCGCCTTACACCGCTCGGCCACGCTACCGTCGGGGTCACATTTATAGTGTTCTTTTATTCCTTTGGAACAATAGTTGTTAAATGCATTACAACACTTTTCGGTGAAAAAAAAATGAAATCCTGGCAGCGGTGGGATTCGAACCCACGCCTCCGGAGAGACTGGTGCCTTAAACCAGCGCCTTAGACCGCTCGGCCACGCTACCGTCGGCATTATGTTTATAGTGTTCTTTTATTCCTTTGGAAAATTTATTGGTAAATGCATTAAAAACTTTTGAAAAACAAAAAAGAAAACCTGGCAGCGGTGGGATTCGAACCCACGCCTCCGGAGAGACTGGTGCCTTAAACCAGCGCCTTAGACCGCTCGGCCACGCTACCGTCGGCATTATGTTAATACTGTTCTTTTATTCCTTTGGAACATTTATTGTTAAATGCATTAAAAAACTTTTCGGAGAATCAAAAAAGAAAATCTGGCAGCGGTGGGATACGAAACCACGTTTTCGGTAAGACTGGCGCCTTAAATCTGCGCCTTACACCCCTCGGCCACGCTACCGTCGGGGTCACATTTATAGTGTTCTTTTATTCCTTTGGAACAATGTTTTTTAAATGCATTACAACACTTTCCGGTGAAACAAAAAATGAAATCCTGGCAGCGGTGGGATTCGAACCCACGCCTCCGGAGAGACTGGTGCCTTAAACCAGCGCCTTAGACCGCTCGGCCACGCTACCGTCGGCATTACGTTTATAGTGTTCTTTTATTCCTTTGGAACATTTATTGTTAAATGCATTTAAAAACTTTTCGTGAAACAAAAAAGAAAATCCTGGAAGCGGTGGATTCGAACCCACGTTTTCGGTAAGACTGGCGCCTTAAATCTGCGCCTTACACCGCTCGGCCACGCTACCGTCGGGGTCACATTTATAGTGTTCTTTTATTCCTTTGGAACAATGTTTTTAAATGCATTACAACACTTTTCGGTGAAAAAAAAAATGAAATCCTGGCAGCGGTGGGATTCGAACCCACGCCTCGGAGAGACTGGTGCCTTAAAAGAGCGCCTTAGACCGCTCGGCCACGCTACCGTCGGCATTATGTTCATACTGTTCTTTTATTCCTTTGGAAAATTTATTGTTAAATGCGTTAAAAAACTTTTGGAAAAACAAAAAAAGAAATCCTGGCAGCGGTGGGATTCGAACCCACGCCTCCGGAGAGACTGGTGCCTTAAACCAGCGCCTTAGACCGCTCGGCCACGCTACCGTCGGCATTACGTTTATAGTGTTCTTTTATTCCTTTGGAACATTTATTGTTAAATGCATTAAAAAACTTTTCGGAGAATCCAAAAAAGAAAACCTGGCAGCGGTGGGATACGAAACCACGTTTTCGGTAAGACTGGCGCCTTAAATCTGCGCCTTACACCCCTCGGCCACGCTACCGTCGGGGTCACATTTTATAGTGTTCTTTTATTCCTTTGGAACAATGTTTTTAAATGCATTACAACACTTTCCGGTGAAACAAAAAATGAAATCCTGGCAGCGGTGGGATTCGAACCCACGCCTCCGGAGAGACTGGTGCCTTAAACCAGCGCCTTAGACCGCTCGGCCACGCTACCGTCGGCATTACGTTTATAGTGTTCTTTTATTCCTTTGGAACATTTATTGTTAAATGCATTAAAAACTTTTCGTAAAACAAAAAAAAAAGAAAACCTGGCAGCGGTGGGATTCGAACCCACGCCTCTGGAGAGACTGGTGCCTTAAACCAGCGCCTTAGACCGCTCGGCCACGCTACCGTCGGCATTACGTTTATAGTGTTCTTTTACTTTGGAACATTTATTGTTAAATGCATTAAAAAACTTTTCGGAGAAACAAAAAAGAAAACCTGGCAGCGGTGGGATACGAAACCACGTTTTCGGTAAGACTGGCGCCTTAAATCTGCGCCTTACACCGCTCGGCCACGCTACCGTCGGGGTCACATTTATAGTGTTCTTTTATTCCTTTGGAACAATGTTTTTAAATGCATTACAACACTTTCGGTGAAACAAAAAATGAAATCCTGGCAGCGGTGGGATTCGAACCCACGCCTCCGGAGAGACTGGTGCCTTAAACCAGCGCCTTAGACCGCTCGGCCACGCTACCGTCGGCATTACGTTTATAGTGTTCTTTTATTCCTTTGGAACATTTATTGTTAAATGCATTAAAAAACTTTTCGTAAAAACAAAAAAGAAAACCTGGCAGCGGTGGGATTCGAACCCACGCCTCTGGAGAGACTGGTGCCTTAAACCAGCGCCTTAGACCGCTCGGCCACGCTACCGTCGGCATTACGTTTATAGTGTTCTTTTATTCCTTTGGAACATTTATTGTTAAATGCATTAAAAACTTTTCGGAGAAACAAAAAAGAAAACCTGGCAGCGGTGGGATACGAAACCACGTTTTCGGTAAGACTGGCGCCTTAAATCTGCGCCTTACACCGCTCGGCCACGCTACCGTCGGGGTCACATTTATAGTGTTCTTTTATTCCTTTGGAACAATGTTTTTAAATGCATTACAACACTTTCCGGTGAAACAAAAAATGAAATCCTGGCAGCGGTGGGATTCGAACCCACGCCTCCGGAGAGACTGGTGCCTTAAACCAGCGCCTTAGACCGCTCGGCCACGCTACCGTCGGCATTACGTTTATAGTGTTCTTTTATTCCTTTGGAACATTTATTGTTAAATGCATTAAAAAACTTTTCGTAGAAACAAAAAAAAGAAAACCTGGCAGCGGTGGATACGAAACCACGTTTTCGGTAAGACTGGCGCCTTAAATCTGCGCCTTACACCGCTCGGCCACGCTACCGTGGGGGTCACATTTATAGTGTTCTTTTATTCCTTTGGAACAATGTTTTTTAAATGCATTACAACACTTTCGGTGAAACAAAAAATGAAATCCTGGCAGCGGTGGGATTCGAACCCACGCCTCTGGAGAGACTTCTTGCCTTAAACCAGCGCTTAGACCGCTCGGCCACGCTACCGTCGGCATTACGTTTATTTTGTTCTTTTATTCCTTTGGAACATTTATTGTTAAATGCATTAAAAACTTTTCGGAGAAACAAAAAAGAAAACCTGGCAGCGGTGGGATACGAAACCACGTTTTCGGTAAGACTGGCGCCTTAAATCTGCGCCTTACACCGCTCGGCCACGCTACCGTCGGGGTCACATTTATAGTGTTCTTTTATTCCTTTGGAACAATGTTTTTAAATGCATTACAACACTTTTCGGTGAAAAAAAATGAAATCCTGGCAGCGGTGGGATTCGAACCCACGCCTCCGGAGAGACTGGTGCCTTAAAAGAGCGCCTTAGACCGCTCGGCCACGCTACCGTCGGCATTATGTTCATACTGTTCTTTTATTCCTTTGGAAAATTTATTGCAAAATGCATTAAAAAACTTTTTGGAAAAACAAAAAAAGAAATCCTGGCAGCGGTGGGATTCGAACCCACGCCTCCGGAGAGACTGGTGCCTTAAACCAGCGCCTTAGACCGCTCGGCCACGCTACCGTCGGCATTATGTTCATACTGTTCTTTTATTCCTTTGGAACATTTATTGTTAAATGCATTAAAAAACTTTTCGGAGAATCAAAAAAGAAAATCTGGCAGCGGTGGGATACGAAACCACGTTTTCGGTAAGACTGGCGCCTTAAATCTGCGCCTTACACCCCTCGGCCACGCTACCGTCGGGGTCAAATTTATATAGTGTTCTTTTATTCCTTTGGAACAATGTTTTTAAATGCATTACAACACTTTCCGGTGAAACAAAAAATGAAATCATGGCAGCGGTGGGATTCGAACCCACGCCTCCGGAGAGACTGGTGCCTTAAACCAGCGCCTTAGACCGCTCGGCCACGCTACCGTCGGCATTACGTTTATAGTGTTCTATTATTCCTTTGGAACATTTATTGTTAAATGCATTAAAAAACTTTTCGTAAAAACAAAAAAAAGAAAACCTGGCAGCGGTGGGATTCGAACACACGCCTCTGGAGAGACTGGTGCCTTAAACCAACGCCTTAGACCGCTCGGCCACGCTACCGTCGGCATTACGTTTATAGTGTTCTTTTATTGCTTTGGAACATTTATTGTTAAATGCATTTAAAAAACCTGGCAGCGGTTTTCGGAGAAACAAAAGAAAAGTGTTCCTTTGGAACATTTATTGTTAAATGCGGTGGAAAATGGCAGCGGTGGAACGAAACCACGTTTTCGGTAAGACTGGCGCCTTAAATCTGCGCCTTACACCGCTCGGCCACGCTACCGTCGGGGTCACATTTATAGTGTTCTTTTATTCCTTTGGAACAATGTTTTTAAATGCATTACAACACTTTCCGGTGAAACAAAAAATGAAATCCTGGCAGCGGTGGGATTCGAACCCACGCCTCCGGAGAGAGACTGGTGCCTTAAACCAGCGCCTTAGACCGCTCGGCCACGCTACCGTCGGCATTACGTTTATAGTGTTCTTTTATTCCTTTGGAACATTTATTGTTAAATGCATTTAAAAACTTTTCGTAGAAACAAAAAAAAGAAAACCTGGCAGCGGTGGAATACGAAACCACGTTTTCGGTAAGACTGGCGCCTTAAATCTGCGCCTTACACCGCTCGGCCACGCTACCGTGGGGGTCACATTTATAGTGTTCTTTTATTCCTTTGGAACAATGTTTTTAAATGCATTACAACACTTTTCGGTGAAACAAAAAATGAAATCCTGGCAGCGGTGGGATTCGAACCCACGCCTCCGGAGAGACTGGTGCCTTAAACCAGCGCCTTAGACCGCTCGGCCACGCTACCGTCGGCATTATGTTCATACTGTTCTTTTATTCCTTTGGAAAATTTATTGCAAAATGCATTAAAAAACTTTTTGGAAAAACAAAAAAGAAATCCTGGCAGCGGTGGGATTCGAACCCACGCCTCGGAGAGACTGGTGCCTTAAACCAGCGCCTTAGACCGCTCGGCCAAGCTACCGTCGGCATTACGTTTATAGTGTTCTTTTATTCCTTTGGAACATTTATTGTTAAATGCATTAAAAACTTTTCGGAGAAACAAAAAAGAAAACCTGGCAGCGGTGGGATACGAAACCACGTTTTCGGTAAGACTGGCGCCTTAAATCTGCGCCTTACACCCTCGGCCACGCTACCGTCGGGGTCAAATTTTATAGTGTTCTTTTATTCCTTTGGAACAATGTTTTTAAATGCATTACAACACTTTCCGGTGAAACAAAAAATGAAATCCTGGCAGCGGTGGGATTCGAACCCACGCCTCCGGAGAGACTGGTGCCTTAAACCAGCGCCTTAGACCGCTCGGCCACGCTACCGTCGGCATTACGTTTATAGTGTTCTTTTATTCCTTTGGAACATTTATTGTTAAATGCATTAAAAACTTTTCGTAAAAACAAAAAAAAGAAAACCTGGCAGCGGTGGGATTCGAACACACGCCTCTGGAGAATGTCTTAAACCAGCGAACCGCTCGGCCACGTTTTCGGTAAGACTGGCGCCTTAAACTGGCGCCTTAAAACGCCTTACACCGCTCGGCCACGCTACCGTCGGGTCACATTTATAGTGTTCTTTTATTCCTTTGGAACAATTTTTTTAAATGCATTAAAACTTTTCGGTGAAACAAAAAATGAAATCCTGGCAGCGGTGGGATTCGAACCCACGCCTCCGGAGAGACTGGTGCCTTAAACCAGCGCCTTAGACCGCTCGGCCACGCTACCGTCGGCATTATGTTCATACTGTTCTTTTATTCCTTTGGAAAATTTATTGCAAAATGCATTAAAAAACTTTTGGAAAAACAAAAAAAGAAATCCTGGCAGCGGTGGGATTCGAACCCACGCCTCCGGAGAGACTGGTGCCTTAAACCAGCGCCTTAGACCGCTCGGCCACGCTACCGTCGGCATTATGTTCATACTGTTCTTTTATTCCTTTGGAACATTTATTGTTAAATGCATTAAAAAACTTTTCGGAGAATCAAAAAAGAAAATCTGGCAGCGGTGGGATACGAAACCACGTTTTCGGTAAGACTGGCGCCTTAAATCTGCGCCTTACACCCCTCGGCCACGCTACCGTCGGGGTCAAATTTATATAGTGTTCTTTTATTCCTTTGGAACAATGTTTTTTAAATGCATTACAACACTTTCCGGTGAAACAAAAAATGAAATCCTGGCAGCGGTGGGATTCGAACCCACGCCTCCGGAGAGACTCGTGCCTTAAACCAGCGCCTTAGACCGCTCGGCCACGCTACCGTCGGCATTACGTTTATAGTGTTCTTTTATTCCTTTGGAACATTTATTGTTAAATGCATTAAAAACTTTTCGTAAAAAAAAAAAAGAAACCTGGCAGCGGTGGGATTCGAACCCACGCCTCGGAGAGACTGGTGCCTTAAACCAGCGCCTTAGACCGCTCGGCCACGCTACCGTCGGCATTACGTTTATAGTGTTCTTTTATTCCTTTGGAACATTTATTGTTAAATGCATTTAAAAACTTTTCGTAGAAAAAAAAAAAAAGAAAACCTGGCAGCGGTGGAATACGAAACCACGTTTTCGGTAAGACTGGCGCCTTAAATCTGCGCCTTACACCGCTCGGCCACGCTACCGTCGGGGTCACATTTATAGTGTTCTTTTATTCCTTTGGAACAATGTTTTTTAAATGCATTACAACACTTTTCGGTGAAACAAAAAATGAAATCCTGGCAGCGGTGGGATTCGAACCCACGCCTCCGGAGAGACTGGTGCCTTAAACCAGCGCCTTAGACCGCTCGGCCACGCTACCGTCGGCATTATGTTCATACTGTTCTTTTATTCCTTTGGAAAATTTATTGCAAAATGCATTAAAAAACTTTTTGCAGAAACAAAAAAAAAGAAATCCTGGCAGCGGTGGGATTCGAACCCACGCCTCCGGAGAGACTGGTGCCTTAAACCAGCGCCTTAGACCGCTCGGCCACGCTACCGTCGGCATTATGTTCATACTGTTCTTTTATTCCTTTGGAACATTTATTGTTAAATGCATTAAAAAACTTTTCGGAGAATCAAAAAAAGAAAATCTGGCAGCGGTGGGATACGAAACCACGTTTTCGGTAAGACTGGCGCCTTAAATCTGCGCCTTACACCCCTCGGCCACGCTACCGTCGGGGTCAAATTTATATAGTGTTCTTTTATTCCTTTGGAACAATGTTTTTAAATGCATTACAACACTTTCCGGTGAAACAAAAAATGAAATCATGGCAGCGGTGGGATTCGAACCCACGCCTCCGGAGAGACTGGTGCCTTAAACCAGCGCCTTAGACCGCTCGGCCACGCTACCGTCGGCATTACGTTTATAGTGTTCTATTATTGCTTTGGAACATTTATTGTTAAATGCATTAAAAAACTTTTCGTATAAACAAAAAAAGAAAACCTGGCAGCGGTGGGATTCGAAACACACGCCTCTGGAGAGACTGGTGCCTTAAACCAACGCCTTAGACCGGCTACCGTGTTAACGTTTATAAACCTTTGGAACATTTATTGTTAAATGCATTAAAAAACCGCTCGGCACGGTGGGATACGAAACCACGTTTTCGGCATTATCTGCGTTTATAGTGTTCAAATTTTATTGTTCTTTTATTCCTTTGGAACATTTATTGTTAAATGCATTAAAAAACTTTTCGGAGATACCAAAAAAGAAAACCTGGCAGCGGTGGAATACGAAACCACGTTTTCGGTAAGACTGGCGCCTTAAATCTGCGCCTTACACCGCTCGGCCACGCTACCGTCGGGGTCACATTTATAGTGTTCTTTTATTCCTTTGGAACAATGTTTTTTAAATGCATTACAATACTTTCCGGTGAAACAAAAAATGAAATCCTGGCAGCGGTGGGATTCGAACCCACGCCTCCGGAGAGACTGGTGCCTTAAACCAGCGCCTTAGACCGCTCGGCCACGCTACCGTCGGCATTACGTTTATAGTGTTCTTTTATTCCTTTGGAACATTTATTGTTAAATGCATTAAAAAACTTTTCGGAGAAACAAAAAAGAAAACCTGGCAGCGGTGGATACGAAACCACGTTTTCGGTAAGACTGGCGCCTTAAATCTGCGCCTTACACCGCTCGGCCACGCTACCGTCGGGGTCACATTTATAGTGTTCTTTTATTCCTTTGGAACAATGTTTTTTAAATGCATTACAACACTTTTCGGTGAAACAAAAAATGAAATCCTGGCAGCGGTGGGATTTGAACCCACGCCTCCGGAGAGACTGGTGCCTTAAACCAGCGCCTTAGACCGCTCGGCCACGCTACCGTCGGCATTATGTTCATACTGTTCTTTTATTCCTTTGGAAAATTTATTGCAAAATGCATTAAAAAACTTTTTGGAAAAACAAAAAAAGAAATCCTGGCAGCGGTGGGATTCGAACCCACGCCTCCGGAGAGACTGGTGCCTTAAACCAGCGCCTTAGACCGCTCGGCCACGCTACCGTCGGCATTATGTTTATAGTGTTCTTTTATTCCTTTGGAACATTTATTGTTAAATGCATTAAAAAACTTTTCGGAGAATCCAAAAAAGAAAATCTGGCAGCGGTGGGATACGAAACCACGTTTTCGGTAAGACTGGCGCCTTAAATCTGCGCCTTACACCGCTCGGCCACGCTACCGTCGGGGTCACATTTATAGTGTTCATTTATTCCTTTGGAACAATGTTTTTAAATGCATTACAACACTTTTCGGTGAAACAAAAAATGAAATCCTGGCAGCGGTGGGATTCGAACCCACGCCTCTGGAGAGACTGGTGCCTTAAACCAGCGCCTTAGACCGCTCGGCCACGCTACCGTCGGCATTACGTTTATTTTGTTCTTTTATTCCTTTGGAACATTTATTGTTAAATGCATTAAAAAGTTTTCGGAGAAACAAAAAAAGAAAAAGGCAGCGGTGGAATACGAAACCACGTTTTCTGTAAGACTGGCGCCTTAAAACTTCGCCTTACACCGCTCGGCCACGCTACCGTCGGGGTCACATTTATAGTGTTCTTTTATTCCTTTGGAACAATGTTTTTTAAATGCATTACAACACTTTTCGGTGAAAAAAAATGAAATCCTGGCAGCGGTGGGATTAAACCCACGCCTCCGGAGAGACTGGTGCCTCAAACCAGCGCCTTAGACCGCTCGGCCACGCTACCGTCGGCATTATGTTCATACTGTTCTTTTATTCCTTTGGAACATTTATTGTTAAATGCATTAAAAAACTTTTCGGAGAATCCAAAAAAGAAAATCTGGCAGCGGTGGGATACGAAACCACGTTTTCGGTAAGACTGGCGCCTTAAATCTGCGCCTTACACCCCTCGGCCACGCTACCGTCGGGGTCAAATTTATATATTGTTCTTTTATTCTTTTGGAACAATGTTTTTAAATGCATTAAAACACTTTCCGGTGAAACAAAAAATGAAATCATGGCAGCGGTGGGAAACCCACGCCTCCGGAGAGACTCGTGCCTTAAACCAGCGCCTTAGACCGCTCGGCCACGCTACCGTCGGCATTACGTTTATAGTGTTCTATTATTCCTTTGGAACATTTATTGTTAAATGCATTAAAAAACTTTTCGTATAAACAAAAAAAGAAAACCTGGCAGCGGTGGGATTCGAACCCACGCCTCTGGAGAGACTGGTGCCTTAAACCAGCGCCTTAGACCGCTCGGCCACGCTACCGTCGGCATTACGTTTATAGTGTTCTTTTATTGCTTTGGAACATTTATTGTTAAATGCATTAAAAAACTTTTCGGAGAAACAAAAAAAAGAAAACCTGGCAGCGGTGGGATACGAAACCACGTTTTCGGTAAGACTGGCGCCTCGGCAACGCTACCTTAAATCTGCGCCTTACACCGCTCGGCCACGTTACCGTCGGGGTCAAATATATAGTGTTCTTTTATTCCTTTGGAACAATGTTTTTTAAATGCATTACAACACTTTTCGGTGAAACAAAAAATGAAATCCTGTCAGCGGTGGGATTCGAACCCACGCCTCTGGAGAGACTGGTGTCTTAAACCAGCGCATTAGACCGCTCGGCCACGCTACCGTCGGCATTACGTTTATTTTGTTCTTTTATTCCTTTGGAACATTTATTGTTAAATGCATTAAAAAGTTTTCGGAGAAACAAAAAAGAAAACCTGGCAGCGGTGGGATACGAAACCACGTTTTCGGTAAGACTGGCGCCTTAAATCTGCGCCTTACACCGCTCGGCCACGCTACCGTCGGGGTCACATTTATAGTGTTCTTTTATTCCTTTGGAACAATGTTTTTAAATGCATTACAACACTTTTCGGTGAAAAAAAATGAAATCCTGGCAGCGGTGGGATTCGAACCCACGCCTACGGAGAGACTGGTGCCTTAAAGAGCGCCTTAGACCGCTCGGCCACGCTACCGTCGGCATTATGTTCATACTGTTCTTTTATTCCTTTGGAAAATTTATTGCAAAATGCATTAAAAAACTTTTTGGAAAAACAAAAAAAGAAATCCTGGCAGCGGTGGGATTCGAACCCACGCCTCCGGAGAGACTGGTGCCTTAAACCAGCGCCTTAGACCGCTCGGCCACGCTACCGTCGGCATTATGTTCATACTGTTCTTTTATTCCTTTGGAACATTTATTGTTAAATGCATTAAAAAACTTTTCGGAGAATCAAAAAAGAAAATCTGGCAGCGGTGGGATACGAAACCACGTTTTCGGTAAGACTGGCGCCTTAAATCTGCGCCTTACACCCCTCGGCCACGCTACCGTCGGGGTCAAATTTATATAGTGTTCTTTTATTCCTTTGGAACAATGTTTTTAAATGCATTACAACACTTTCCGGTGAAACAAAAAAATGAAATCATGGCAGCGGTGGGATTCGAACCCACGCCTCCGGAGAGACTCGTGCCTTAAACCAGCGCCTTAGACCGCTCGGCCACGCTACCGTCGGCATTACGTTTATAGTGTTCTATTATTCCTTTGGAACATTTATTGTTAAATGCATTAAAAAACTTTTCGTAAAAACAAAAAAAGAAAACCTGGCAGCGGTGGGATTCGAACACACGCCTCTGGAGAGACAGGTGCCTTAAACCAACGCCTTAGACCGCTCGGCCACGCTACCGTCGGCATTACGTTTATAGTGTTCTTTTATTGCTTTGGAACATTTATTGTTAAATGCATTAAAAAACTTTTCGGAGAATCAAAAAAGAAAACCTGGCAGCGGTGGGATACGAAACCACGTTTTCGGTAAGACTGGCGCCTTAAATCTGCGCCTTACACCGCTCGGCCACGCTACCGTCGGGGTCACATTTATAGTGTTCTTTTATTCCTTTGGAACAATTTTTTTAAATGCATTACAACACTTTTCGTTGAAACAAAAAATGAAATCCTGGCAGCGGTGGGATTCGAACCCACGCCTCTGGAGAGACTGGTGCCTTAAACCAGCGCCTTAGACCGCTCGGCCACGCTACCGTCGGCATTACGTTTATAGTGTTCTTTTATTCCTTTGGAACATTTATTGTTAAATGCATTTAAAAACTTTTCGAGAAAAAAAAAAAAAGAAAACCTGGCAGCGGTGGGATACGAAACCACGTTTTCGGTAAGACTGGCGCCTTAAATCTGCGCCTTACACCGCTCGGCCACGCTACCGTGGGGGTCACATTTATAGTGTTCTTTTATTCCTTTGGAACAATGTTTTTAAATGCATTACAACACTTTTCGGTGAAACAAAAAATGAAATCCTGGCAGCGGTGGGATTCGAACCCACGCCTCTGGAGAGACTGGTGCCTTAAAAGAGCGCCTTAGACCGCTCGGCCACGCTACCGTCGGCATTATGTTCATACTGTTCTTTTATTCCTTTGGAAAATTTATTGCAAAATGCATTAAAAAACTTTTGGGAAAACAAAAAAAGAAATCCTGGCAGCGGTGGGATTCGAACCCACGCCTCCGGAGAGACTGGTGCCTTAAACCAGCGCCTTAGACCGCTCGGCCACGCTACCGTCGGCATTAAGTTCATACTGTTCTTTTATTTCTTTGGAACATTTATTGTTAAATGCATTAAAAAACTTTTCGTAAAAACAAAAAAAGAAAACCTGGCAGCGGTGGGATTCGAACACACGCCTCTGG
This sequence comes from Trichonephila clavipes, assembly GCA_019973935.1. Taxonomy (NCBI): domain Eukaryota; kingdom Metazoa; phylum Arthropoda; class Arachnida; order Araneae; family Nephilidae; genus Trichonephila; species Trichonephila clavipes. Next base: position 223,131 of record BMAU01021268.1, read on the forward strand.
AGAGACAGGTTAAATAGACCGCTCGGCCACGCTACCGTCGGCATTACGTTTATAGTGTTCTTTTATTGCTTTGGAACATTTATTGTTAAATGCATTAAAAAACTTTTCGGAGAATCCAAAAAAGAAAACCTGGCAGCGGTGGGATACGAAACCACGTTTTCGGTAAGACTGGCGCCTTAAATCTGCGCCTTACACCGCTCGGCCACGCTACCGTCGGGGTCACATTTATAGTGTTCTTTTATTCCTTTGGAACAATGTTTTTTAAATGCATTACAATACTTTCCGGTGAAACAAAAAATGAAATCCTGGCAGCGGTGGGATTCGAACCCACGCCTCCGGAGAAACTGGTGCCTTAAACCAGCGCCTTAGACCGCTCGGCCACGCTATCGTCGGCATTACGTTTATAGTGTTCTTTTATTGCTTTGGAACATTTATTGTTAAATGCATTAAAAAGCTTTTCGGAGAATCCAAAAAGAAAACCTGGCAGCGGTGGGATACGAAACCACGTTTTCGGTAAGACTGGCGCCTTAAATCTGCGCCTTACACCGCTCGTCCACGCTACCGTCGGGGTCACATTTATTGTGTTCTTTTATTCCTTTGGAACAATGTTTTTTAAATGCATTACAACACTTTCCGGTGAAAAAAAAATGAAATCCTGGCAGCGGTGGGATTCGATTCCACGCCTCCGGAGAGACTGGTGCCTTAAACCAGCGCCTTAGACCGCTCGGCCACGCTACCGTCGGCATTACGTTTATTTTGTTCTTTTATTCCTTTGGAACATTTATTGTTAAATGCATTAAAAAAGTTTTCGGAGAAACAAAAAAAGAAAACCGGGCAGCGGTGGGATACGAAACCACGTTTTCTGTAAGACTGGCGCCTTAAAACTTCGCCTTACACCGCTCGGCCACGCTACCGTCGGGGTCACATTTATAGTGTTCTTTTATTCCTTTGGAACAATGTTTTTAAATGCATTACAACACTTTTCGGTGAAAAAAAATGAAATCCTGGCAGCGGTGGGATTCGAACCCACGCCTCCGGAGAGACTGGTGCCTTAAAAGAGCGCCTTAAACTGTTCTTTTATTCCTTTGGAAAATTTAAAAATGCATTAAAAAACTTTTGGAAAAACAAAAAAGAAACCTGGCAGCGGTGGGATTCGAACCCACGCCTCCGGAGAGACTGGTGCCTTAAACCAGCGCCTTAGACCGCTCGGCCACGCTACCGTCGGCATTATGTTCATACTGTTCTTTTATTCCTTTGGAACATTTATTGTTAAATGCATTAAAAAACTTTTCGGAGAATCCAAAAAAGAAAATCTGGCAGCGGTGGGATACGAAACCACGTTTTCGGTAAGACTGGCGCCTTAAATCTGCGCCTTACACCCCTCGGCCACGCTACCGTCGGGGTCAAATTTATATAGTGTTCTTTTATTCCTTTGGAACAATGTTTTTAAATGCATTACAACACTTTCCGGTGAAACAAAAAATGAAATCATGGCAGCGGTGGGATTCGAACCCACGCCTCCGGAGAGACTCGTGCCTTAAACCAGCGCCTTAGACCGCTCGGCCACGCTACCGTCGGCATTACGTTTATAGTGTTCTATTATTGCTTTGGAACATTTATTGTTAAATGCATTAAAAAACTTTTCGTAAAAACAAAAAAGAAAACCTGGCAGCGGTGGGATTCGAACACACGCCTCTGGAGAGACAGGTGCCTTAAACCAACGCCTTAGACCGCTCGGCCACGCTACCTTCGGCATTACGTTTATAGTGTTCTTTTATTCCTTTGGAACATTTATTGTTAAATGCATTTAAAAACTTTTCGTAGAAACAAAAAAAGAAAACCAGGCAGCGGTGGAATACGAAACCACGTTTTCGGTAAAACTGGCGCCTTAAATCTGCGCCTTACACCGCTCGGCCACGCTACCGTCGGGGTCACATTTATAGTGTTCTTTTATTCCTTTGGAACAATGTTTTTTAAATGCATTACAACACTTTTCGGTGAAACAAAAAATGAAATCCTGTCAGCGGTGGGATTCGAACCCACGCCTCTGGAGAGACTGGTGTCTTAAAACCAGCGCCTTAGACCGCTCGGCCACGCTGCCGTCGGCATTATGTTCATACTGTTCTTTTATTCCTTTGGAAAATTTATTGCAAAATGCATTAAAAAACTTTTGGGAAAACAAAAAAAGAAATCCTGGCAGCGGTGGGATTCGAACCCACGCCTCCGGAGAGACTGGTGCCTTAAACCAGCGCCTTAGACCGCTCGGCCACGCTACCGTCGGCATTATGTTCATACTGTTCTTTTATTCCTTTGGAACATTTATTGTTAAATGCATTAAAAAACTTTTCGTAAAAACAAAAAAAGAAAACCTGGCAGCGGTGGGATTCGAACACACGCCTCGGAGAGACAGGTGCCTTAAACCTACGCCTTAGACCGCTCGGCCACGCTACCGTCGGCATTACGTTTATAGTGTTCTTTTATTGCTTTGGAACATTTATTGTTAAATGCATTAAAAAACTTTTCGGAGAATCCGAAAAAAAAACCTGGCAGCGGTGGGATACGAAACCACGTTTTCGGTAAGACTGGCGCCTTACATCTGCGCCTTACACCGCTCGGCCACGCTACCGTCGGGGTCACATTTATAGTGTTCTTTTATTCCTTTGGAACAATGTTTTTAAATGCATTACAATACTTTCCGGTGAAACAAAAAATGAAATCCTGGCAGCGGTGGGATTCGAACCCACGCCTCCGGAGAAACTGGTGCCTTAAACCAGCGCCTTAGACCGCTCGGCCACGCTATCGTCGGCATTACGTTTATAGTGTTCTTTTATTGCTTTGGAACATTTATTGTTAAATGCATTAAAAAGCTTTTCGGAGAAACAAAAAAGAAAACCTGGCAGCGGTGGGATACGAAACCACGTTTTCGGTAAGACTGGCGCCTTAAATCTGCGCCTTACACCGCTCGTCCACGCTACCGTCGGGGTCACATTTATAGTGTTCTTTTATTCCTTTGGAACAATGTTTTTAAATGCATTACAACACTTTCCGGTGAAACAAAAAATGAAATCCTGGCAGCGGTGGGATTCGATTCCACGCCTCCGGAGAGACTGGTGCCTTAAACCAGCGCCTTAGACCGCTCGGCCACGCTACCGTCGGCATTACGTTTATTTTGTTCTTTTATTCCTTTGGAACATTTATTGTTAAATGCATTAAAAAGTTTTCGGAGAAACAAAAAAGAAAACCGGGCAGCGGTGGGATACGAAACCACGTTTTCTGTAAGACTGGCGCCTTAAAACTTCGCCTTACACCGCTCGGCCACGCTACCGTACGGGTCACATTTATAGCGTTCTTTTATTCCTTTGGAAGAATGTTTTTTAAATGCATTACAACACTTTACGGCAGTGCTTCTCATACTGTGGGGCGCGCCCCCCTGGGGAGCGCGATGACCTTAAGGGGGCGCGAGCATATCGAAAATAAAAGATTTAAAAAATAATTAGTTTACTGGAATGAATTAAAACAAAATACTTTCAGACATAATAAAAAATTCTTTTTACTCTGATATAATTTATAGGCGATATTAAGCTATCAAAAATTAAAACTTCTTCAATACCTAATTAGCTATCTTTGATCCTATAACCAAATAAAAAATCTTTTATTTGTTTTGCTGTCATCCCGTGATGAGAGATTTTTTTATTATGCTTTTTTTTTAACCTAACATACTACTCTTTCAGAGAAAAACCAGATCCCGGACCCAGAATCGAAAAACTTTAGGAACATAAAAAATTCATCACTGTCATTTTTTTTGAAAGACTGCACATTATAGCTGTAATCTGTTTGACCTTCTAAGTTAAGTTTCATGTTATTTGGAAAACCACGGAGAGCACACACACACAAGCACATGAAGGATTACTTGGCCAAGACATATTTTTATAAATATTCTAAATGTATAAAGCATAACAAAAAACTTTTCACACAATTTTTTTATTACATACATATTATCATAATGAATATACTTTTTACCCGGAAGTAGTCGCGCGGGACACACAGATTACGAAATCGTTAATTCTGGCAAAACTGTTTATTTATTACCAAAGAAAAATTTAAAAGTCCTTGAAAGTCGGTAAGTAAGTTTTCTCTTAGCTAAATTATTCACTGGAATCATGATTTGTATCGAGTACAATAAAATAATTATAAAAAAAAAGGATTAGAGTGACTCAATAACCCCGACCGTACCGAGTGCGCGTCTGCTCCCGGGTTAAAACATGTTGAAGTCTTTTTACTTTAAATATTAAAAATAATACAATTATTCTTCATCGATATTTTATATTATTGATCATTATTTAACACCAAATCCGAACACAATCCAATTATCCTGATTTTTTCCGATTGATTATAATTCTAAGTTTATAGTACGTAAAATTTAGTTAGTATTTGTTATTAATGATTATTTTTATTAGTTAATGCTAATTACTTATTGTTACTAATTTTTACTGTCTTTTTGTTTAAAATTGACAAAATCAAAGGAACCTGATACAAGTTTGTGAACTTTCGAGATCCTCCCCTTGAAAAATTCCTTGTGCGCTACTGTATAACATCAATTATTAATGCTAATTCTGTGAGGCTTAAAATTACAATTCGCTTAAAACCAATTATAATTTGAGCAATGATTTTAAAAAATCATTTACGTTTGTAAACACATTGTCGACTTGCTTACAATTCAGCTATTATATCAATAATGAAATGAACTCGAGCAAAGGGCGGCATTTGGGTATACTTTTAATGTACAGTGCTGCACAGGATTTTATAACTAATTAATTAATACTAAATTAAGAACAAGTTTAATAAGTATTAATGACGTCCATGAAGCTTGTCTTAGCAAAGTTTTTATAAGGAATGCTTATTATTTGAAAATGACCCTCTGAGTTCTTTTTCTATATTTAGCACATATCTATATTTTTGGAACAATGCATTTTTAATATGTTCAATTTAAAAATTCGGTGAAAAGTAAAATGAATTATCCTATTATTTTATTTATTTATTTATTTTGCTTAAAAGTAGTATACAAACTTTTTAATACTTAGTTACTAATTTGTATGGTTTATAATTAAGATCGCCTATTGTAACTTTAGCTTCAAAGTGCATTATTATTGCATTCAGTACATTGTTAATGTATAAGGGGGGGCGCGAAAAAAATTGTGATCGAAAAGGGGGGCGCCAGTATTGAAAGTTTGAGAAGCACTGCTTACGGTGAAACAAAAAATGAAATCCTGGCAGCGGTGGGATTCGAACCCACGCCTCCGGAGAGACTGGTGCCTTAAACCAGCGCCTTAGACCGCTCGGCCACGCTACCGTCGTGGTTACATTTATAGTGTTCTTTTATTCCTTTGGAACAATGTTTTTTAAATGCATTACAACACTTTTCGGTGAAACATAAAATGAAATCCTGGCAGCGGTGTAATTCGAACCCACGCCTCCAGAGACACTGGTGCCTTAGAACGCACGGCCACGCTACCGTCGGCATCACGTTTATTGTTTTCTTTTATTCCTTTGGAACATTTATTGTTAAATGCATTAAAAAACTTTTCGTAGAAACAAAAAAAAAAAGAAATCCTTGCAGCGGTGAGATTCGAACACATATTTTCGGTAAGACTGGGGCCTTAAATCTGCGCCTTACACCGCTCGGCCACGCTACCGGTGGGATCCGGTGGGATCCTGTTTATAGTGTTCTTTTATTCCTTTGGAACATTGTTTTTTAAATGCATTAGTACACCTTTCGGTGAAACAATAAATGAAATCCTGGCGGCGGTGGGATTCGAACCCACGCCTCCGGAGAGACTGGTGCATTAAACCAGCGCCTTAGACCGCACGGCCACGCTACAGTCGGCATCACGTTTATGGTGTTCTTTTATTCCTTTGGAACATTTATTGTTAAATGCATTAAAAAACTTTTCGGAGAAACAAAAAAAACAGAAATTCTGGTATCTGTGGATTTGAACCCACGTTTTCGGTAAGACTGGTGCCTTAAATCTGCGCCTTACACCACTCGGCCACGCTACCGGTGGGATCCCGTTAATAGTGTTCTTTTATTCCTTTGGAACAATGTTTTTAAATGCATTACAACACTTTTGGTTGAAACAAAAATGAAATCCTAGCAGCGGTGTTATTCGAACCCACGTCTCCGGGTAGACTGGTGCCTTAAACCAGCGCCTTAGACCGCTCGGCCAGGCTACCGTCGGGGTTACATTTATAGTGTTCTTTTATTCCTTTGGAACAATGTTTTTTGAATGCATCACAACACTTTTGGTGAAACCTAAAATGAAATCCTGGCAGCGGTGTTATTCGAACCCACGTCTCCGGATAGACTGGTGCCTTAGAACGCACGGCCACGCTACCGTCGGCATCACGTTTATAGTGTTCGTTTATTCCTTTGGAACATTTATTGTTAAATGCATTAAAAAACTTTTCGAAGAAACAAAAAAAAAAAAGAAATCTTGGTACCGGTGGATTCGAACCCACGTTTTCGGTAAGACTGGTGCCTTAAATCTGCGCCTTACACCGGTCGGCTACGCTACCGTCGGGGTCACATTTATAGTGTTCTTTTATTCCTTTGGAACAATTTTTTAAAATGCATTACAACACTTTTCGATGAAACAAAAAATGAAATCCTAGCAGCGGTGGGATTCGAACCCAGCCTCCGGAGAGACTGGTGCCTTAGACCGCTTGGCCACGCTACCGTCGGCATCGCGTTTATAGTTTTCGTTTATTCCTTTGGAACATTTATTGTTAAATGCATTAAAAAACTTTTCGGAGAAACAAAAAAAAAAAAAAGAAATCCTGGTAGCGGTGAATTCGAACCCACGTTTTCGGTAAGACTGGTGCCTTAAATCTGCGCCTTACACCGCTCGGCCACGCTACCGTACGGGTCATATTTATAGCGTTCTTTTATTCCTTTGGAAGAATGTTTTTTAAATGCATTACAACACTTTACGGCAGTGCTTCTCATACTGTGGGGCGCGCCCCCCTGGGGAGTGCGATGACCTTACGAGGGGGGCGCGAGCATATCGAAAATAAAAGATTTAAAAAATAATTAGTTTACTGGAATGAATTAAAACAAAATACTTTCAGACATAATAAAAAATGCTTTTTACTCTGATATAATTTATAGGCGATATTAAGCCATCAAAAATTAAAACTTCTTCAATACCTAATTAGCTATCTTTGATCCTATAACCAAATAAAAAATCTTTTATTTGTTTTGCTGTCATCCCGTGATGAGAGATTTTTTTATTACGCTTTTTTTTAACCTAACATACTACTATTTCAGAGAAAAACCAGATCCCGGACCCAGAATCGAAAAACTTTAGGAACATAAAAAATTCATCACTGTCATTTTTTTTGAAAGACTGCACATTATAGCTGTAATCTGTTTGACCTTCTAAGTTAAGTTTCATGTTATTTGGAAAACCACGGAGAGCACACACACACACACAAGCACATGAAGGATTACTTGGCCAAGACATATTTTTATAAATATTCTAAATGTATAAAGCATAACAAAAAACGTTTCACACAATTTTTTAGCAGTAACATACATATTATCATAATGAATATACTTTTTACCCGGAAGTAGTCGCGCGGGACACACAGATTACGAAATCGTTAATTCTGGCAAAACTGTTTATTTATTACCAAAGAAAAATTTAAACGTCCTTGAAAGTCGGTAAGTAAGTTTTCTCTTAGCTAAATTATTCACTGGAATCATGATTTGTATCGAGTACAATAAAATAATTATAAAAAAAAGGATTGGGGTGACTCAATAACCCCGACCGTACCGAGTGCGCGCCTGCTCCCGGGTTAAAACATGTTGAAGTCTTTTCACTTTAAATATTAAAAATAATACAATTATTCTTCATCGATATTTTATATTATTGATCATTATTTAACATCAGTGCCGAACACAAGGGGGGGTCCGGAACCCCCCCAAAGCCCTTGATTTTTTTCCGATTGATTATAATTCTAAGTTTATAGTACGTAAAATTTAGTTAAGTATTAGTTATTAATGATTATTTTTATTAGTTAATGCTAATTACTTATTCAAGAATTAGTTTTTTACTGTGTTTCGTTCCCGAAAATCGACAATATCAAAAGGAACCTGATACAAGTTTGGTGAACGTTCGACCCCGGACCCTCCCTTGAAAAATTCCTGTGTGCGCTACTGTATAACATCAATTATAAATGCTAATTCTGTGAGGCTTAAAATTACAATTCGCTTAAATCCAATTATAATTTGAGCAATAATTTTAAAAAAATCATTTTACGTTTTTGTAAACACATTGTCGAGCTTCCCTTACAATTCAGCTATTATATCAATAATGTTTTATTTTCTTATAAATGAACTCGAGCAAAGGGCGGGCATTTCAGCAGGTATACTTTTAATGTATCAGTGCTGCACAGAATTTTTTATAACTAATTAATTAATACTAAATTAAGAACAAGTTTAATAAGTATTAATGACGTCCATGAGCTTGTCTTGGAAAGCAAAGTTTTTATAAGGAATGCTTATTATTTGAAAATGACCCTCTGAGTTCTTTTTCTATATTTAGCACATATCTATATTTTGTCTTCTAAGCAGCTACCGCATTTTGTAATATGTTCAATTTAAAAATTAGAGAAAGGAAAAGTAACATAATAATTATCCTATTATTTTATTTATTTCTTTATTTTGCTTAAAAGTAGTATACAAAATTTTTAATACTTATGTTACTAATTTGTATGGTTTATAATTAAGATCGCCTATTGTAACTTTAGCTTCAAATTGCATTATTATTGCATTCAGTGCATTATTAATGTATAAGGGGGCGCGAAAAAAATTGTGATCGAAAAGGGGGGCGCCAGTATTGAAAGTTTGAGAAGCACTGCTTTACGGTGAAACAAAAAATGAAATCCTGGCAGCGGTGGGATTGGAACCCACTCCTCCGGAGAGACTGGTGCCTTAAACCAGCGCCTTAGACCGCTCGGCCACGCTACCGTCGGGGTCACATTTATAGTGTTCTTTTATTCCTTTGGAACAATGTTTTTGAATGCATCACAACACTTTTCGGTGAAACCTAAAATGAAATCCTGGCAGCGGTGTTATTCGAAACCACGTCTCCGGATATACTGGTGCCTTAGAACGCACGGCCACGCTACCGTCGGCATCACGTTTATAGTGTTCTTTTATTCCTTTGGAACATTTATTGTTAAATGCTTTAAAAAACTTTTCGAAGAAACCAAAAAACAAAGAAATCCTGGTATCTGTGGATTCGATCCCACGTTTTCGGTAAGACTGGTGCCTTAAATCTGCGCCTTACACCGATCGGCCACGCTACCGTACGGGTCATATTTATAGTGTTCTTTTATTCCTTTGGAATAATGTTTTTTAAATGCATTACAGCACTTTTCGGTGAAACAAAAAATGAAATCCTGGCAGCGGTGGTATTCGAACCAACGCCTCCGGAGAGACTGGTGCCTTAGACCGCTCGGCCACGCTACAGTCGGCTTAACGTTTATAATGTTTTTTTATTCCTTTGGCACATTGGATGTTAAATGCATTAAAAACAGTTCTCTTAGAAACAAATAACGAAATCCTGGCAACGGTGAGATTCGAATGCACGCCCCCGGAAAGACTGGTTCCTTAAACCAGCGCCTTAAACCTCTCGCCCACATTACCCTCGGCGTCACGTTTATAGTGGTCTTTCATTCCTTTGGTACATTGGTTATTAAATGCATTAATTCACTTCTCGGAGAGAGTAAAAATTAAGCCCTGGCATCGGTGGGATTCGAACCTACGGCGGCGAGACTGGTGTCTTAAGCGAGCGCCTTAGAGCGATCTACGACGGTTGCTCTGGTGGTGGATAGATGGCGCCACGTCGGCTTCGCGAAGGTTTGTGTTGTTTCGAAGTTCAGCCAGAGTCACCAATGAAGGTTAGAACCCTGTATGTTCTGATCCGCTAGCACATAACATTCCCACTATACTAAAATTCTCATCATAGTACGGAGGCTTTTTCCTGGCTTATATAGATACCACTGACACATACCCATTCAATCTTGATGACGCCCTTAGTATCGAGGATGTTATTAATAACGATCAGCATGTCCGGTTCTTGAAGTCACAGATCGATCGGAACGTTCAAAATCTTCAACAACCTCCCGATCTTCCGAAAGACGTTCGTGTTATTCAAAAACTTGACTGTGTGACGTACAATTATCTCCAAACACCTCAATAACAATTTAAAACATTCTTTTTTCTTTTTTTTTTTTTTTTTTTTTTTTTTTTTTTTTTTTTAAATTTTCACGAGGAATTAAAATTTACGTGCAGCTCTATTTTTAATTTTTCATGTTCACGGCACTTTGATACAACAATGTCTCTTACTCATACATAAAATAATATTTAAAAAAATTTATCTTAATTCCCCTACTTAGATCAGCAAAGAAGAATTTTATTTTAGCTACTTTTTATAAAATAGTTACAATTAATATAAAAGTGTATATACATATAGCAGAATCACAACATTAAATAGCAATTTCAGCTTTTAATAATTATCATTAAATTAGCTTATTTTCATCCAAAACTGTTGTGTATATAAAATTTCAGTTTAACTGAATTCATTAAAACGTGAGAAAAGAAATATTTTAAAATTTTGACCCAAGTAGCTAAAATTGAAACCAACGTAGCTGTATCTGTATTTCTTTAAATAATTAGTTTCAGTCAATAAATTCAAATTATTATAATTAAAAAATCGTATTGTCACCCAAAACAATAGTGTATAGAAAATTTCAGATCAACTGAATGTCGTGAGAAAAAACCTTTAAAATTTTGACATAAGTAGCAAAAATGATCGCTAAGTTGCCAAAAATTATACCAACGTGGCTGTATTTGTAATTCTTTGAATAATTAGTTTTGCCAATAAATTTTTATTCATTAAAATTTAATTACTGTATTGTCATCCAAAACAATCGTGTTTATAAAATTTCAGCTCAATTGAACGCTTTAAAATATATTTTATTAACTATTGAAAATTTGAACAAGATAAATAAATATATAAATATATAGAGATTGTGAGCTAATAGTAGGAATTGAAAAACAAGGATGAAAAGCAAATTGAACAAGATAGAGGGATGAGAGAGAGAAATAACGTACCACCAGCACCGGACTGATCAAGGTCAAATGTATTCTATTCTGATTCACTTACACCAGTGTTCCCCAACCTTTTTATCGCCGCGGACCGGTCAACGTTTGTTAACTTAATCACGGCCCACTGAATGGGAGGACATTGACTGTTTATATGTTAGACCAGTGCTCCGCAACAATTTTATCGCCGTGGACCGGTCAACGTTTCATAATTTTACCGCGGCCAGTTTAATGGCGGGACACGTTGATTGTTTATCTTTTAGATTGTTTTGATGTAGCAACTTTAATTTAGTTACACTTAAATATGCCTTCAGAATAAAATATAGTTACACCAAAAATGAATAAAAGTGATTTAATGGGGAATATAAAGTGATTTCCGTAGAAAGTTGCACAAATCCGAGAGAAATGCACCACTTTAAACAAAATGACAATAGTTTAATGTTCTTCAGGTGACCCGGCACCATCTGATCCACGGACCGAGAGTTGCGGATCACTGCTTTAGGCTCCTTTGATTGAATAATTTTAATTTATTTGTACTTAATCGTGACTTCAGAATAAAATATAGCTACACCAAAAAATGAATCTAAAGTGATTTAACAAAGAATATAAAGTGATTTTCATAAAAAAGGCTCAAACCCAAGGAAAATGTACCACATTAAATAAAAGGGAAATAATTTAATGTTTCTTCTGCGGACCGGTAATATTTGATCAATGGACCGGGGGTTGGAGACCACTGCTTTACACCAGTAGCCTTCGAACTGTCTTCCATGGAGCCCTGGGGTTCCACGAGTCATAATAAAAAAATCCAGAAGAAATAAATATGTATGCAAAATGGATTCATGTTCTCTATGAAGAGCAAGTATCTTAATAACCCTTTTCATTCATTAAAACTGAAAAACAAGAACAGCTTCTAAATTTTATGTTTCAAATTTGTGACGAATCTGTACGGAACCTTTCCACGAATATTGTTAGGCGTCTTTTTGGGGATTATAAATTCGCGTATATTTCCAATCAACTCTGAGAGGAGATCGGGATATGCAAAGTAGATAGGGTATTTAAGTAGAGCGTTGTAAGCTAGCAAAGATGAAGGCTATTGAGCCATCAGCAGTAGAGTCAAGTTTAGAGGATTCAATTGGATTACGATAGTGAAGAATTATACTGCTGGTACTCTACCAAGGAATCTTAAAAGCTAATATACCAGTGAAGATATCAAAGTATTACCAGGTCATATACTATAGTTTATTATCGTTTAAAACAAGCGCTAGTTTAATAAAATTAGTTTAAATTAATGAAAGCTAATAATTCGAGTTACGTGTATTTCTCGGACCTCCTATTTCGGTAGACCTTATTCATCTTACGCGTAGGTATTGATTAATTTCATATTTCGTAATTTAATTTAATATTAAAGGTAAATCCCTTTTGTTTGACGTAACATAGAAATATTGTATGTCATTAGAATTTCTAATATTTGAATCAAATGAATAAATATAAGTTATTATTATACAAATGGCTCTTAGTGATTCTCTGCCTCAAATTAATCTTGGTGTCCAGGGTGGAACCAAGGGGGGTTCTAACAAATTCATATAAAATACGCAGGATTTCTCACACAGCTATAAACATTTTAATGCCGTTCAGAACATTGTGTTTAAGTTAAATATATATTTCTCAATGTAAGGGGCTATAAAAGCAAATTAAACTTGGATATATGTAAGGCGATTGAATTTAATCTCAATTGACCTAAACTTCAACACTGTGTGAAAAAAAAAGCAAGCACATATTCCATTTACTAAATATAATGCATGGATAGCTGACACTTGGATCATAAATTAATATTATTAGTGAGTAAATTATAATTAAAGAATTAGATTAAAATTTCTTAATAATAAATGCAGTACTTTTTTAATTAACTTTACATAAAACGTCTATAACAGGGGTGGCGAACCTTTATACGAGCCATTTTTTCTAAAGAAGTGTTTAATGAGGTACAGACGTGCCGCTAAATAATTTTGACTTGTGATTATTGGGAAAATAATAAATCTAATTACTAAGAACACAAAACTCTTTATTTACTACGAAAAAATTTCTTTTGCACTGTGTATAATTATACGTGCAATTCAAATTAAAGTAACGATAGTGTGACTTCTGTTGTTGCAGATTGTGTGTATGTGGATGACAAATAACTTATATTAGGATTGTAAGATATTACTTTTAGTAGAATGCATGCTCAATAGGAGCCATCTGCCTATTGGTTTTTAACCAATTAATTATTTTTGATGTGGTTCACTTTTTGACTAGTGGATTTGCGATGTGTTTCGAAATGCCGTTTTACAGACGATGTTCTGCATACCACTATTCCAGAACTTAAAACACACACCTTTTTGTTGCCTTTACTAATAATGCCATATTTCTAGATTCACCAAATTTGAAATTCTCTATTACATTTACTATCTTGCCTTTTTATTTTTTTTTTCACTCAACTAGCCATGTTAAATCATAAATATAATACAAATAAACTTTAAAACTCAGTTGTGTCAATGAAATCGACTACGATATGCATAGACAAACTTTGCTATTGTAGTCCACGACATAACTAAGGCAAGACAATAACAAACGAGTGTGCTCCTCGCCGCCCCATGACCGATCACTCGCATTTGTTCGTAATACTTCATAGTGAACTTTCTGAAGACCCCTCTGAGTCTCACCCTGGACACCAAGATTAATTTGAGCAAAGAATCACTAAGAGCCATTTTGTATAATAATAACTTGTATTTATTATATCAAATCTCAAAAAAAAAAAAAAAAACTCTAACAACATATAATATTTCTATGTTACGTCAAATAAAAGGGATTTAACTTTTATATTAAATTAAATTACGAATTATGAAATTAATTAATAATTATAGCTTAAGATCAAATAAGGTCTACCGAAATAGGAGGTCCAAGAAATACACGTACTCGAATTATTAGCTTTCATTAACTTTAACTAAACTAACGCTTATTTTAAGCTTACATAAATTATATTTACCGCTGGTATATCAACTTTCTAGTTCTTCCGTAGAATAGCAGCAATAAGTCTTCACTAACGTAATCTCCTGAAGTCCTCTAAATTTGAGGTTACTGTTGCTGGCTCAATAGCCTTCATACTTGCTAGCTTACAACGCTCGACTTAAATACCCTATCTACTTTACATATCCCGTTTACCTTATGGAGCTGATTGGAAATATACGCGAATTTATAATCCCCAAAGAGACGCCTAACAATATTAGTAGAAAGGTTCCATACAGATTCGTCACAACTTTGTTATTTTGAAATAAAATGTAAACTATTTTGATCGCTGGCGTACCCGAAATATTGTTTCGTGTGCCATGAATGGCACGCGTGCCAATGGTTCGCCATCCCTGGTCTATAACATGATCTATTTTAAACATTTTGAGATATATTCTTCGAAGTATGTGTATGGAATGGGGTTCCACGAAAGCACCTTCAAGTTCTAGGGGTTCCGTGAATTGGTAAAAGTTTGAAGACCTCTGCTTTACGCCAAGCCTAACAGATAATGCATGCGCAGTCCGGGATTTTAATTGTTACACCTTATATATATGCACGCATACGTTTGAAAAAGAGACACGGACATGAAATTTTTTGTAAATAAGAGAGAAATTCATTTTAGGTATGTGAACATTCTTCACAGCATGCAGACAGCAAATACAAAGGGGTTTTGTGTTCCATAATTATAAAATAAAAAAATAGCATGTATACTTTTATAATTGAATATTAAAATAAAATTCTATTTTCTCATTCTGTATTATGACTTTTTTTGGAACATTTTGGGCAAAAAAAATCGATCGCTTTTAAGGGGTTAATAAACTATAATCAAACGATGATGACTATTTTAGAATGCAAATAAAACTTGCCACAACCTTTCACCATAAAAAATGTCTGCTTATTGTTATCGGAGCTGCATTATATCTGACAAATTCCACTCTATTTTCCCATCAAAAATTCTTCCTCCAAGAATTTCTCCCTTTCAGTCCCAGAACCCGCAATACGAATCCAAAATTCCATTTGGGACCATTTGCAAAAGGGGAAACATGCAAAATATGACACACAACAAGGTTACAGTCTGAAGAATTCGGTAAACAAGACACACAACACAACCAGATGGCATGCATCACTCACTGCTCCCCCCTTCTTTCAACCACTTTCTCGGTTGCGGTTCTCACGGTAGTAAGTGCAGAGCTATTAACATTTACGGAGGCGTACTCTTACGTGCGTGCCTTGCGTACTGTACACAGCGTTCCAGCTGTCCAGTAAGAAATAAATAAAGCAAAACGTTGTATCTTGTGCCCCCAGGAGAAAATTTTGATTTTCGTTTTTTTTTTTTACTTATTTTCTCCTGTCGGTGTCTAATTTCTTTTCCCCTTCATTTTATTAATATTTTTTATCGATGGTTGTCGCTGCATCGCAATTAATAATAGGTCGTTATTGTCCTCTTATAGATTGGCCTTGGTGAGCTTAAAAGCGTTCCAAGATGGTTGATCGGATAATATAATAGGAGAAAGTAAAAAGGGCTGTAATTCCCACGGTATCCAAGACTGTGTTTCTTTTTCTTTGCGGAAAGTTTTTAACTTTATATGATTAAAAGAATTTGTGTGTGTTATTATTTACAGAATGGCTAGTTGGATGAAAGCTGCAATAAACATTAAATGCTTCGGGGCGTAATTTTTGGCAACCTTTTTTCGGAGTGAAGAAGCCTCTTTATTTTTCTTTCCCTCTTCGCTTACAGAGCGTATAATTGTACTACTTGAAAAGGGGAGGGGGGTTTCTTATCTGTATATACAAATCACACCTTTCTGACTTCTGCACTTTGTGCAACTGAATTCAACAGCTGTTATTTATTGCTAATAGACTCTTTTTATAGGGTCAGAAGAGTCCTTTTGTATAATTTTTTTTAAATCTCGAAAACCGAACGGAACGTTGCTGATTTTCTACTAATGCGTTGAATACTGGTAAATTCTACGAACGACAGTCTAAGGAAATGGTGGGAATATTGCATTATATTTTTGTGACATCAGTAACAGTGATGTCTTAACACTTATTCAGGCCTTGGGCTTCCATGCAATAGTGAGCCCCAGCCGCGAGCCTTTCCAATAGACCAAGGGTGTCCAACACAAATGACCTTGCGGGCCACTTCGGAAAAACATTATAATCTCGCGGGCCGCACATAAAAATATGTACCTTTATATCAGATTTGGAAACAAAAGCATTTATTAGAGTGAAAATTTAAAACAAAATGAATTATTATTGTTGTCTTCATTATTTTTCATGTATACAAACATCTACACTATTAAAATTCGTAGGTATACAAACGTATCTATCTTTCTATGATGCCCTATCTTCTCACGAACCGCACGACGTAGAAACTCGCCGAAAGTACTAAAATTTCGGGAATGATCCGAGAAATCCGTTTTGACCATTTATATTCCGATATTCCAATTAGTTAAAAAGATATTAATTAAAAACCTTAAAACGCATAATTAGTACCATTTTTCACCACCAAGGGAAAATTCGGAACTTCTTTTTTTTTTCAGACGTTTTTAAAACGTGATCTAATTTTTTTTTAATGAGACCAGACAAAAAATAATTACAGATTCGGAAAGATCATTTACTTCGCCACGATATGGTGTAATTTATTTTACAAAATAAATATATTTTATATTTTTTACGATTTTTTTAAAATAAGCCGAAATCGATACGTTTTTATGAGTATGATTGCATTTCTTTCGCTTGCATTTTCTTTCGCGCTAATGAAAAAAATATTTTACCCTAAAAATGTTCATGCTTTTCTTTTTTAGAATCAGTCATTTAAAAAATTTATTGTCAAAAACTGTTTGTTTTTTTTTACGATTTTTCAAAAAATACTCATAATTTTATTTAAATACTTAATAACTTCTTTATTTATAAAAATAATCTCACGAAACTTTTTTTCCGTGTGTAGAACGATATTAAACTTAATATGTAGAAAGATTGATAAAATATCTTAAAAATTACGGTTTTAAAAAAATTTGTTTTTCGTTTTTTCCCTTTTTGCGAAAAATATGCAAGCATTAGTTTTTTTAAAAAGTTTTTTGTTTAAAAATTACCCTTTATTTTCAATCGATATATGAAATTTGAAAGCATTAACTTGAAAATGAAGCCCGGAAAAAAAAAATTTTTAACTTGATTTTGATAAACGCTCGCACCCAAACGACTGTTATGCATTTAACCTCCAAATACCATCTGAGTGCTTTGCGCATGTACGCAGGACGAATTGATAGTTATTGAATCGCATAGATGATTTGACTTTTAATCTGAAGCTAATTCCTTTAAAATTTTTCAGGTAATTTTGAAAATTTCTATTTTTCTGTTTATTTCCATACATAAACTATTCTTTTTAAAAAATGTACTTTTGCGTTTCCGAAATTAAACGAAAAAAATTGCCTAAAAAATGTCTGTAATAATTAATTCATTCTAATTGCATAAACGTTAAAATTAAAATAAAATATCAATATGTTTTTATCAGATTGTTTTTTTTCTTTTTGAATGTTTTTTCAGTACATGTATGTATATATATCTAGGCTTTCCCCCATACTGTTTTCTTATAACCTATAAATATTTATATGTTTAATCAAACATTCAAACGTTCAGAAAAAAGCAATCGTTTCAATGGCTATATGTAAATTTTCTTTTATTTATTACGTATAGAATTTGATTTTAATAAATATATATATGTTTTTTAAAAGGATTATTTCTATCATTTCATTACTAAATTAAGTATTTATTTAAAAGTACATCATTCATTATTTTGGATCAAAATACATTTTAGAGACACTTTTAAGCTTTTTATGTGTAACGATTGATTGAGTCATGAAAATCTGAAGTCTATGTATTTTATTATTTTAGATTCTTAGAAACTAACTATTATAAAAAAATGGTGAATGTTTTTATGTTTTACTCTTAGCATCAGAATCGTTTTCTTTTTATTGCTTCACATTAATAATTTTTTAATTCTAACGCAATATATTTTTTTTAAAAGTCATACATCGAAATTTGAAGCTATATCTTATCTGTGAGAAGGAGTGAAAGATAGAACAATAATTTGACACTAAAAAAACCGTGTTCGTGCTATAGAGAGGGGAAAGAAACATGTCTTAAATAAAAAAATAAGTGCAATGGAACAAATTTCGAAAAAGGGAAATTTTTTGATATAATTTTAGAAATCACTCACATTGTACGCGTACAAACACACACACACAGGTGTGCTGGTGTCATGAGGAAAAGAGAAAGCCCGAGCAACGCAGGGCTAAGCGGTGGAGGGGGGGTCATTTTGAAAAAGAGTATTAGAAGTGCTGATTTTGTGAAGGAAAGGGAAAATTTATAAAAGTAGAGAAAGCCCGTGCAACGCCGGGCCATGCAGCTAGTAGATAATAAAATAATGTTTTTATAATATAATAATACAATGATCAAATAATGATTAAAATATTACAGTGTGTGTTGCCATTTTCTTGAAAATTACAGAGCTCCTTTTGAATTGATTTTTCGTTACTCATTGTTGAAATTTGATTGTGCTGTCACTTTCAAACGATTAAGTATACATTGCCTTTTATCTTAACCATCCTGAATAATTTTTTTTTAAACTTTAAAAACATCTCTGACTGCCTCTTGCTTTTAAGGTACTCCAAACAGAATAGGAGGATGAGAAATGAAAGTCGCAGACACAGAGCACCATGTACCATCCATAGTAAAGGATATTCATAATGTAATTCGGAATTTATTAAAAAAGTAATTTATTATAGTGAAATCGAACGTAACTGTTTGATAAAATATAAATCTATTTTAATCTAAAGGACGTTTCTATTATCAAAAAGGATTTATTTTAAAACAAGACAGTTAACAGGAAAATACATTGTAGATTTATATATATATATATATATATATATATATATACATATATATATATATATATATATATATATATACATATATATATATATATATATATATATATATATATATATATATATATATATATATATATATATATATATATATAAATTTCCCCTTAAATAAATTTCAAAATGAAAAAATTTTAAAAACCTGAATTTAAAATTTTTTTAAAAGACTCGGCGGGCCGCAATTTACGTACTGGTGGGCCACATGCGGCCCACGTGTTGGACACCCCTGCAATAGACAATATAGAGCAGGTGTACTCAACCTTTTTTTCGGCTGAGCCACATACATATATCAGCTACTTCACGCGGGTCGCATACATATGCTAGTTATTTCACGCCGGCCGCAGCATCAGGATAAATGGGGGAGGGGGAGAAATGCGTTAAGACGAGAATAACATTGGAAATTTAAAATGTCTAAAATTGATCAAAATATAATTCCTGATTTGCTTTTTTTATTTATTATTTTTTTATATTTGTTATTTTTGTCATTAACACTAAATTAGAAGCATTTAAGAAACATTCCTTCCCAATTTCTGCATCAGTAAGTGGTTTCATATGATTACCAATAATTTAGTAAACTTCTTATTATATCTTTGTTACCTCCTGTGATATTACCACTGACAAAGTACTTTCTTGCTGTTGAAAAGATTATTCAAGAAAGCCTATTTATCACCTCTTGAAAGAGATCTTCGAGGAAAAGAAGTGTCATTAAATGATTCCTGTTTATTGGTATTTTTTAAATACAGCACATTCGTGACAAATCAAACAATTATCCGTGTTTGTTTTTCACTACAAAATAATCAATCTCCCAATTGTCTTGAAACGATATATTTTCTTCGAATATTTTTCACTTGCAAGGTATGAAAGATAGTCAAAAATTAGTTACACCCATAAATTTGTCGCTACTCCATTGTTATCAGTTTTCACTAACCGTAATCGTTCCAAAAAGAAAAAGAATATCAGCTCGTACGCGTACCACATCGACAGCAAAAAAGCAAAATTTTGATATATTTGATTTCTTGACAAAGAATTTCCCCCTAAATTTTTAATACAATGTTCTTAAATAAGTGAATTTTTCAGAACAATAGGCCATGACCGGGCCACTTAAAAAGGCTCAGTGGGCCGCAGGTTGAATATTGCTGATATAGAGCATACTTTGTGAAATACTTGTATAAATAGTAACCCTGCATCAAATAAATGTGCTTTAACTCACAAACCAAGGCACAAACTGGCTTTAACGACTGCCATCTTTCGACTAAATGAGTAAGGACATGACATGACATAATAATGTACCTTGACATAAGCGCGCATGGACCCGAGAGATCTAATTTCAGTCAATGATAATGCAGCCTAGCCACTCATATCAGAGGGTATATAGTTCAAAATTCCAAGTTCTCAGAAGAATAAGTACGGGATTAATATTTGACCATTAAACGACACAATACCTTCCCCTAGCCCGGGCCCAGTAAGCCCATCCCCAGGGACGTCTTGAGGCATGGGCCAACTGCACAAGGGCATAGGTGCAATGAGGGATCTCGTCTCCTTCTCGACTCAGCCTTAATAATTCGAATAATTTCAACGGTCAAATGTTATTTCCAGTAGTATTCTCCGAAAAACTGTGTGCGATTATAAGTCATGCGCATAAATATGCTTAGGGTTATTGTTTGTACGAGTATTTGACAACGTATGATATGTACTGTATATTTTTAAGGGTCACAGGTAGGGCCTTAATATAAAATAAAAACTAGCAATTCTCAATTATTCTA
This sequence comes from Trichonephila clavipes, assembly GCA_019973935.1. Lineage (NCBI taxonomy): Eukaryota > Metazoa > Arthropoda > Arachnida > Araneae > Nephilidae > Trichonephila > Trichonephila clavipes. Next base: position 244,055 of record BMAU01021268.1, read on the forward strand.
CACAACCAGTAGCGCACACAAGAATTTTTCAAGAAGGGAGGGGGGCCCGGGGTCGAAAGTTAGCCATTCTTGTATCATGATCCTTTTGATTTTGTCGATTTTCGGGAGCAAAACATAGTAAAAAACTAATTGTTGTATAAATAATTAGCATTAATTAATAAAATTAATCATTAATAAGAAATACTTAATTAAATTAAAAATCAAGGGCTTTGGGGAGTCCGCCTCCCCCCTTCTGTGCGCCACTGTACACAACAGTCTAATAAAGTTGGATCTAGAAACGGGGCCCTTCAGCTGTTTGATGTTCTCTTAACCCCTTCCCGGCATTTCTCAATCTGAGCTTGAGCACGCGCAATGTACCATCCTGGATTATCCCGAGTGTAGCTCGGGCACAGTGAAAATTTACAATGTGCAACAGGTCATTCCTGAATTTTTTCACATGTGCTTTTTATAGTTTAGAATAATTGAAAAGTACCAGTCGGTGGAATTCTCTGCAAAAAAAGGACGACTTTCTACTGAGAACACCTTATCACGCTTGTTTGAAAGGGACTCTTTGTTGATTACATTCCTCCAACAAAGAAAACTAACCTAACCTATTTACTCATGAATTCTGCCAGACGGAAAGCCATTTTTACAGGTAAATTATTCATTAATTTAAATAGATTTCCTTTCATTGATTTTTAGGAAATTTTGTATGCAAATAAAAGGGTGCTATTATGTTTAAAAAGATATGGATATGTTTGAAAATAAACATTAAACAAAATGTCATTTTTTGATCCATACTCCAGAAATAAAATGAGCCTGGAAGGGGTTAATTTGTCGAGAATCAAAATCGCCACGATTATGTGGTACAAAGGTTTGTGTGTTCATTTCCTAAGAGAACGTGTCTGAACATGTTTTCTAAATGTATGTAGCGGATGTATCTATATAAGCCAGTAACAACCTCCAAACAACCACCGGATATCCTCCACATTGGTGACCTTAACTCTAAACTAAGAAAAAAAACGCAGCTGTCGTAGCGCTTTCCACCCGAAGCAAGAGCAACCAAAGCCGTCAGACCCACTTGACGCAGCAACTTAAGTCATCAGACTCACTTGACGAAACACCAACAGCTCACACACTCGCCATAACAATTATATCGTTCGTTCTCCTATCCAACGACTCACTGGTGGGGGAGTAGAGTAGCGGTAATATCTATATAAACCATTAACACAACCTTCGGACAGAGGTGATCACTTTCGTCTGGTGGTATGTTACGTGCTTTCGAATCAGAAGGTACCGAGTTCCATTCTCCACATGTAGTTAGTTGGCTGCTCGACTGCTTCTGCGTGATAGGTTGCAGTTTACTCTTGGAATAAATGTCGAAGTTCGAGGAGGAGGAAATATAAGTTCAAATGTCGTCTCCATCACCTGAACAAAATATAAATTATGAGGATCATTTAGCTCTGATATATTTACCTCGTTCTATAAAGAAGGGATGACCATCGAGTTGTGGGTGGACTCTTTGAGTGCTTATAGGAGTTTAAAAAGATCTATATCATTCTAGGCGACGATTTCGGATCATAAGTAGTTTTTTTAAAATTCTTTTTAATATTTAAGATTATAATTATCTGATATCTTTTAAGTATGCATAGATATACCGTAAAATCCGTAATATAAAGCGCACTTATAACACTAAAAATGATCGAAATTTACGGGTGCGCATTAAAGGCCGGGTATAAAAATGGTAGGTTTTTTTTTTTTTAAAAAAAGGAAATGAGCATTCAAAAAAATTAGACTTTTACATAGATTAAAATACTATTTATTTAAGAGAAACGACATTCTCTCTCTCTCTCATCATGAACTTAAAGGGTTGTAATTTTAGAAGTATACTATTTTTTCTTAAGCTTGGGATAATTCCTCTAATAAACAACTTCAAAATATAAGAGCATTGCTCACGTACATTTTGGGTTTCCTCGTAAAAAAGAGGGTGCACGTTTTACAGCGAATATACCTAAAAATTTAAAAAATCAGCTTGAAAGTATAGATACGCCGGATTAGGAAACCTCTATTCTAAAACTTCATGAATATCTCTCGTGTAACTCTACAGCGACTTTAATTCGAATCAACCAACAAACTAGACAAAAGTACTAAAAATTATCTATTTGTTTTTAATATTTTAACCCTTTAGCGGTCATATTTTTTGCCCAAAATGTTCCACAAAAAAGTACATTTTGTTATTGCATATAACTAAGTATAATACTTAACTAAATGTGAAAATGGAAGAATCTTATTTTAATTTTGAATTTTAAAGTTTTCATACAAACTTTATTTTATAATTATGGAACTCAAAACCCCTAAATGTTTTCTTTTTATAAGTAAACTTCATTATTAGTATGTGCGTCTAAATAATTGTACATGCCTTTTATGATGTTTCTCATTTCAGACGACATTGTAACGTCTTCGCTTGGTACCTACCCCACCCCTTCCATTCACGTCAAAGTTTATAGCTCAGAGAAGGTGGCTAAGAGACCAGTGCACGTGGCCGTGGGGTCATTGTTTATTGTTTGGCCTCGGAGCCGCTTCGACACTGGGACTGAAAGTCATAATGGCCATAGGAGTGCCTACCGGGCGACAATAGGTAGGCCCGTGGGCAGACTTTTGTGGTCTACCAATGATAAGTGACGAAGGGTGTGCTGTGGATCCGTCCCTGGTGTTTAAAGGGGGGTTTTCTTAGGAGAGAATAGAAGAGAGCTGAAGATATTAGAGGACAGAGAAGAGCAGAGACCAACAGGGATCGGAAGAGAATTCCTAAGGAGATTTTCTTGAGGAAAGGCAAAAGAATGAACGCTGATGGCGTTGTCGAAGTTAACAAACTAATTTCTTAGCAATATGGACAAGTGTCCTTCGAACAAAGCAGTGCTGTGAAGTGATGGACCTCTCCCGAAGAATAGACGGAATGCACCGGCTTGGCGCAGAGACTTTACTTTACTGCATCAATGATAGTTTATTTGTCGAGAAAATAAATTTTTCTTTTATATCTACATTTGGCTGTGACTTTATTTGTGCGCTACCAGTCCACTACATCACAACATGACAATAGGAGCTGTATAATTCATTTCATTTTCTTCATCGGAATCTGCTTCTATAATATTTTTTGTGCTTTGAAAAAACTCCAAAATGTCTTTGTCTGTCATAATTGGGGCTGTACTCACATTATAATCTACTGAACAGAGTTCTTCCGATGATACAGTTGGACAGTCCAATGATACAGTTGGACAGTCCAATGATACAGTTGAACAGTCCAATAATACAGTTGGACAGTCCAATGATACAGAAACTTTCTCAAACTTCGGCTGATCTTTTCCGTATTTTGTCCTTTTCCAGAAGGGAAATCTTCTCCTGTTAGGAGATTTTCCTTTCGTGTTAAGAGAAAAAAATGCATGAAAATATTCAGTAGTTTGTACCCTCTTGTACTATTTTTTTCGTGTGAACCGATATTTCGTCTTAAGTGTTTTCGCGTTAAACGTATTTCACTGCATATGCACACTCTATTTGAAGCATGGTGTGATACTAAGTCTTGCATTGCAATGGGACAGAGATAATACCGGATTTTTAGTATTATCTTTCTACTTTTTCATTTCTTATCAAGCAACAAATTTCACATTGTCTTGCCAATCCCTGTTCTTTATCGAATATTTTAGAGAATCTAAATTTCTGGCTTCAATGAAAAATTCCCTCCTTCACCACAAAAAAAAATATCCCGGATGAGAAGTATTTCAGTACCATGGACAAACTGCTTCTTAAATACACACACTCTAGCACTTCTACTAATCTAAACTAATCTTAAAAACACTAACAATCTCACTGTAAGAATGAAAAATGTGTGCAACTCAAAGATAGGAAGAAGAAAATATCACTGCCCGTATAGCGTACGGGCAAACCGATCGTGGACAATTTTCGGTAACCCGTACGGTGTACGCGGTCAAAGACTGTTCGAGGTTTTCTAATTCTTTTCTCTTCATTCTAGTACTTATCGGGTGTTTCTCTGGCACTTAATATATTTTTAAAGAGATACAATGACTTGCAGTTTTTCACTCACCATAAACATGTGGGCGTCGAGTAGTTAATACTTTGTATTCACATAGCGCACCTCGGCCCCTTTCAGTGACATGAATGCAGTGTAACACACTGCTGCTTGTAAAAGACTACATTTTTGGTGGTTAAAAATTCCATTTTAAAATTCCAGCCAGTTTCATTTTAAACTTACCGGTTTCTAGGTGAAACCGGTCAGTACACGACACAAATGTTTTGTCATCTGTTTGCCCTTATCGTAACTTGAAAATATCCCAATTAAAGTTTTCGACGGATAATGTCTTGATATGAAACTTTAATTTGTAATCAAGGGTTTAAGCAAAAAAAAAAAAATGAAAGGTGGGATGTTCTGATTTTCTATAATGCTAAAGTTTCTTTGAGAGAGAGAGTTGCAAAGAGTTTTCGCTCACATTTTTCTTAACGAACCTCTGAAGTAGCTTTAAAAGCGATGTTTGATATGGGAATCTCACTTCCCTGGAGAGGAACCATGATGGATGGATTTGAATATTAATACAGTCGAACCTCCATATTACGAACCTCTATATTGCGAATTTTTCTATAAATAACGAACTTTTTCCTGGAACCAAGAACATTCACGATTTTCTTCGTAAAATAACCTCTCTATAGCGAAGTGCATTTTCTATATAGAGAACTTTTTCTCTTATGATTCAATTTTTTTCTCTGTATTTTTTAAGTACACTCATGTCCATAAATTAAGGATAATTCAGAATCACACAGAAATTTAACTGTAAAATAAAAATTTCACCTGTGTGTAGAATTATCACACACATCTTGAAGAAGAATATGCAAATTACAGGAAACCACCAAATGACGCGGATAGTACGTCACAATGACGAGAATCTAAGAGAGGGGTATATAAGGAATGGTGGTAAAGTAAAATTATTCACAAGCGCTTTAAAAGCCTTTCAGTGCAATAACCGCATAGCTATGGCACAAAGGAAGCATTTGGATGATTTTTTACGTGGTAGAATTATTGGACGACTGGAATGTGGACGTACGCAAATGGAAGTATCCGAGGAACTTGGAATCACCCAGAGTGTCATCTCCAGGCTTTGACAACGATTCCAAGATGATGGCAATGTGAGTAGATGTTACAGCACAGGTCGCCCCCCGAGTTACAACGCCGAATGAGGACCGATATATATATATATATATATATATATATATATATATATATATATATATATATAAATTTGGCAGTTACTGCCAAAAGAAACAGACGGAGCACAGCATCAGACCTGTCTCGTCAGCTCTCTTCAGCTACCGGTATGACAGTTTCAAGGCAGACCGTGTACAGACGCTTAGGGCACATTGGTCTATATGCTCGTAGGCCTGTCAGATGTGTTCCACTTACCGCAACTCACTGTCGCCTGCGATTAACCTGGAGTAGAGAGCATGCATTGTGGACATCACAATAGTGGTCTTGTGTGATATTTTCCGACGAGTCCAGGTTTAGTTTGCAGTCTGATTCTCGCCGGACTTTAATATGGAGAGCGCCAGGTACCCGTTACCACCATTGATCGACACCGTTACGGTGGTGCAGGATGGGTCGTTTGGGGAGGAATTATTCTTGGTTCCAGAACTGACCTGCATGTTCAGAGTGTAATGATGACATGCCACATCTATCGGGATGTCATTCCGGAAAAACATGTACTTTTTTGTTTCGGGGCGCTATGGGTGCTTAATTTCTGTTTATAGATGACAACACCCGTCCTCACCGTGCAAACATTGTAGACGGATGCCTTCGTTCAGAGGATATCACCCGTATGGATTGGCCAGCATACTCACCGGACTTGAATCCAATAGAGCATGTGTGGGATATGCTTGGCCGACGAATTGCAGCCCGTCAACCCCCTCCCACTTGTCTACCGGAACTTCGGAGGGCATTGCTTGATGAGTGGTGTAATATTCCCCAAGATCAGATGGATAATTTGATACTCAGCATGCCTAGGCGTTGTAAGGCCTGTATTGCATCGTCCGGGAGATATACTCCGTATTAACCATCATACTAACCATATTATACTGTTTTTTTGTAAATAGGTTCTTTTTTGATATTCACTCCAGTGAGTAAAAATCGTAATTTTTATTAATTATGTCAAACATATAGCATCTTTTTTGCTCTTTACCTTTTGTTTAATAAATAGACTTTACAAATAAGTCAAATTTGTTTTGCTTCTGTCTCTTTCTTTGCCTGAACTTCATTATCCTTAATTTATGGACATGAGTTTATTTCTAGACATTTTAAGTTTTTCCCTCTTTTAACATATTTTATGGTGGTCATAAATCTTGAACTGGTTTTATTAGGTGCCTAACTCCCCGAAAGCAGTAGAATTCTGGGTGTTTCATCCAAGAAGTGCAACTTTTAACCATCATTGTCCAGTTCAGTAGAAACTTCTTCGATATTCCCTTGCACCCTCAGCGAAGTTGTCTCGGATCCCCGTGTCCTTGAGTAGTGTTCATTGATCAGTCGTACTGGTAACTTCGCTTCTTGTGGCTCGAAAACGTCAAAACATAAGTGCTTGAGCATCAAAGAAATTTAATTCTTTAGGAAGTGAATAAAGGCGTTAAGAAACTTGCCTTGCAGTTTTTCTTTTTTTTTCTTTTTGATAAGTAAGATGTATATAAAATAAATAAATATATGTGGGAGACAACAAGGGGTCCAAGACGTTTGTCTTACTTCACATTTATTTTAAAATTAAACAAAAATTAATTAAAAAGGTAGCTATTTTAACAGATAAGTTTGACGATGGTATGCAGAAGGTAACGCCTGCTCGCGCACCTCTCTCGTTCTCTCCGCTGCTTCTCTCTTAAGAGTTTTGGTTCTACTTTCACTAGTTCAAAAGTTTCCACAGTTTCAGTTCTCATTAGCTGCGCCTGCGCGCGAAGACTGTTTTGCTTTTGGCTGCATGCCACAACGGCCAGCCTGACTGTACGCTGTCCGCAGCGGTACTTCCTCCCTTTTCATCGAGACCAGAGGAGAATCTGAAATATACAAAAAAGACGGAACAGACAAGGACTATACGACAAATATACAAAGATTTAACATATCATAATTCTTCTGAACTAGACAGTTTCTCCATCATGTGAAGGCATCTCTTCGACATCCGGAAGGTTCCACAGGAAAACATTGTGTTTCACAGGCATAAGAACGTCTTTTTTAATGAGTTCTTTGGTTGAACGCATCGATATGTTCCTCTCTAGAGTTCTGGACGTCTGTTCAAAACGATTTCTCTTTTTCCTCCGTTTCCACTGCCAGGGCTGAAAGATTTTCCGGAGCATTGTAAACCGACGATGATTACTCTCCATAGGTGAAGGGGCGTTGAAGTTCACGGAACTCGTTTTCATGGCACCATTTACTTTCTTACACAATACTATATCAGAACATTTTTCTCTTATAATACTCAATTTTAACTTAGTACTCTTAATTTTATTACATTTATAATCCTTAATTAGAGAACTCAAATCATTTCTAGTATTAAAGTTTTTAACATGTGGCAAATCATAACTAAAGTTTTCTATCACATTTGAAACAGAAACTGCACCTAAAGAGGATTCACTTTCATTCAATAAAACATCGCTCTTTGCGTGGCCTAGTTTCTTTATTTCAGAATATACACTGGGATGTATAATAAATTCTTCGGTCAAGGTCGGTGATATTGCCGTTCGAACACTTAGACCGGGAGAGTGTTGATTAAGAGAAAGATTTATGGGTTTAACTTCTACCATTCGCTGTTCGCCAAAACATGAACTTAATGTTATGATCTCTTCGGAAGGTGTTTGCACTCTAATTAGTGAGGAATTTAAAACTGGGATCTGGCAACCTGAATCGATCAAGGCTGTTACGGGCTGATTTTCCACAAAAATGTTTACATATTGTAATTGTTGTGCGAATTCATCGCTATTTTGTTTTTCGCTCTCGACTTTCAAAGTATTCACGTTTATTCTATTATGGATGTGGGATTCTTTAGGCTTAAAACGCTCCTCGCAATCTCTTGCGTAATGAGATGAATCACCGCATATAAAGCAATTTTTATTTTCTCTTTCAAGATATTGGGGATAGTTCTCTTTAATCTTTGGTTTAAAGTTTTGTGATCTATTTTTAAAGGGGTCTTCGGTATATCCATAAGTAATAGGAATTTCTTTATGTGATCCGCTTCTAGATGAAATATAAATATCGCACTCTTTAGCTAAATCAATAGGCCTGAACCAATCTTCTGCTTCTCGAATGCCAATATGAGTTGCAGTTTCCTTATTTAAAGTTTCGAACTGTTTCTCTTCGACTTTAGCTGCAGGATTTAAACTTAATGCTTTATTTTTAGCCCTTTAAAGTTCAATTTCTTTTTCTAATTTTGCTAACTGAAGTTTCGCGAGCTCAATTTTCTGTTTTTCTAAAGTTACCTCTCTTTCGTTTCGCGATACTCTCTCATCTATACAGTTTTGAATTAAAGTTTTAACGAAATCTGGATCACTTTCAAATGTACTACTGTTCTCAATTTTAGTCTTTAGTTTAGCTATAGTGTCCGTACTCTCCACAGTACCGTCTAGATCCTCAACAACTCTTATGAGATCCTCTTTAAGAGCGTTTTTATACATTTTAGAAAAATATGGAAAGATCCTACCTTTTTTTTTTCTAGCTCCCTTGTTGCTCGCACGTACGATGTATCCAATAATTGAAGAAAAACGTTGTGAATCCACTGATTTCACCTCTTCGCAGGTAATATAGTTGAAATTGTTCGAATTGACACCTCTTCGCAGGTAATATAGTTGAAATTGTTCGAATTGACACCTCTTCGCAGGTGTTTGTGAAATTGTAGTTCCGGCCTCTACACAGGCGGAATTTTCGACGATAGTTCCAATCTCTACACAGGCGGAATATTTAGGGTTCGATGAAAAATATAACCTCTACACAGGTTGAACGAAGTTTCCAAATCCCGGCCTCTACACAGGCGGAGTATTCATGCTGAGTTCAAACCTCTACACAGGTTGAACGAAGTTTCCGAAAAATGGCGGAGCGTCTCCTTCACGGACGCTTTTGTTCATTGTCCAGACTTTGGTTCAAAATCGAAATTTTTTCGATCCCGGCCGAGCCCCCATAATTTGTGGGAGACAACAAGGGGTCCAAGACGTTTGTCTTACTTCACATTTATTTTAAAATTAAACAAAAATTAATTAAAAAGGTAGCTATTTAAACAGATAAGTTTGACGATGATATGCAGAAGGTAACGCCTGCTCGCGCACCTCTCTCGTTCTCTCCGCTGCTTCTCTCTTAAAAGTTTTGGTTCTACTTTCACTAGTTCAAAAGTTTCCACAGTTTCAGTTCTCATTAGCTGCGCCTGCGCGCGAAGACTGTTTTGCTTTTGGCTGCATGCCACATATATTAATTTACAAAAAGGTGTGAATAATTACTTTAATTTAATATATAGTGTTTATGAGTTTAAAGTGTGTTTCATGTTGTTTACAAAGAAAATTGAAAGATGAACCTCTATATAACGAATTTTCCATATAACGAACTTTTTTTTCGGGATTTAACAAGTTCGTTATATAGAAGTCCGACTGTATTTAAGTAGAAGGTATAAGGGGTCGGAATTTATTAAAAAAAGTTATTTATTATAGTAAAATCAAACGTAACTGTTGATAAAATATAAATCTATTTTAATCTAAAGGACATTTATATTATCAAAAAGGATTTATTTTAAAACAAAAACAGGTAACAGGCAAATACATTATAGATTTATATATACTATGTAGATTTATATATATATCCAGTGGCGCACACAAGGGGGGAACCTGGGGGTCCGGACCCCCCAAAGCCCTTGATTTTTTTCCGATTGATTGTAATTCTGAGTATATAGTACATAAAATTTAATTAATTACTTGTTATTAATGATTAATTTGATTAATTAATGCTAATTATTTATTAAAAAATTAGTTTTTTACTGTGTTTTGTTCCCAAAATTGACAAAATCAAAAGGAGCATGATACAAGAATGGTGAACTTCCAACCCCGAACCCCCCTGAAAAATTCCTGTGTGTGCTACTGTATAGATCTATATATTTATATATTGAGTTGGCGGACCGCAACTTACGTACTGGCGGGCCGCGTGTTGGACACCCCTGTCTTAGGTAATATCAACCATAATAGATATTTTTGCAAAAAAAACTTTAGCAAAAATCCTCTGTGAGACGCTGAACAAAGCATCGATCGTGTGCTGATAAGCAAGAGAACCTTTTCTATTGCGGTATTGCCGGCTCCGCCACGAATTTTGCTACCAAGTGAAGGATATATGTAAAGAGTAGACAGCAATGGACATTAGAACAACTCCCTGGGCATTCTATTCTTCTTAAACTGTGCTATTGGGACTTATTTTGATTTTTCTCAACAACTATTTAAAATTCAGAATATTTATACGAATTAGTTTTAATTTGAGAAATTCGTTACATTTTTGTTCGATTGATAGAATTACATACAGCCGTCCCTTGTTTTCGGCCGCCCGCTCACCTGCTGGGATCAGCCCTGGATATTGTTATCAAAATGTTACTGAGATCAAATGAAGCTTATTAGAAGGGATTCAGAACAAGGAATCAGTTCTCGTCTTTCGATGTCTCCTGCTTAGAGATTATTTGATTGGCTTATTTTTATTTTCGTCGCTTTCCGAATCAACATGAGGGCTACTAGAGAAGAAACTCGTAATTTTTTAAAATACAGTCAAGTGACGAGGACGATACCTGAGCTGGCACCCTTTCTCCAAACTTCCACATCATCTTGGGAGGACTTTGAGTCTTGACAGATTTAAAGAGCATCAACCCTTGTATACAGCGCATCTTCAGTCGTGATAGGACTAGAACCCTTGATAACGCCAGTCAAGAATACGCAACAATGATCACTCGACTATAGTGGCACATTTAAAGGTCGCAAAATAAGTAAATCGAAAAAAAAATCCCCCCCCCCTATTTGATAGAGTCGAGATAATTGAAAATGCTCCACTTATATAATTTATTTTGATATTGATTATTCGATGATTGAATAAATTGGTTAAAGGCTAAGTCCGTTATTTATTGAGTAAATTTGTCCCTTACTACATGCGAAGATCATTCGTCACAAAAGCGGTATTCCATAACTTTAAAGGCAATAGTGATCATCCTGTAGCAGTGGCGCACACAAGGGAGGGGATCCTGGGAATCCGGACCCCTCCCCCAAAGCCCTTGATTTTTTTCCCGATTGATCAGAATTATAAGTATATAGTACGTAGAATTTAATTAATTACTTGTTATTAATTATTCATTTTATTAATAAATGCTAATTATTTATTCAAAAATTAGTTTTTTACTGCCTTTTGTTCCCGAAAATCGACAAAATCAAAAGGAGCATGATACAAGAATGGTGAACTTTTGACCCCGGCCCCCCTTCCTTGAAAAATTCCTCTGTGCGCTACTGTCCTGTAGTATAGTGTGGAACTGAAGCATTAGCTCAGGTGTCATTTACTTACAAAATCTTTTGTCAACAGATATCATGTAATCCTGCAACGACATTTACTGAAATCAAACTGAAATCAAAAACCATAATATTAAGATGGTGTATATATTTTGCTAAGCTATATATTAGCAGTATTATCGAAAAGAAGTCGCTATACTTAACATAAAGAAAGATGGAGGGAGGGAATGGTACACCTTTATAGTTATTAAATACATAAAAAATTATAGTAGACTCAACTTTTGCAATACAGTTCCAGTTAAATATGTGTAAAATGTAATGCTTACAATTAATGTGTGATGCCAAAGAACAATAGCTAAAGGTTAAATACAAAAGTTTTACATTATACTTATTAAATTAAATCTAATAAATTTTAAGATAAACAGAAAAAAAAGCTAAGATTGTGCTTGATGAAAATTCGACAGTTGTCTTCCATGCGCTCAATATTAATAAAATAAATTCTTTGATTGTCTGTTTACATTTAATGATAAAACTTCATGCGTTCTAGTCTTTTAAACTTTAACCATTGTTTTTAAGTTCGGTATAGAATTTTAAACACATTTTAGGCTCAGCACTTGGAGTTGAACAGAATAGAACTTAAACTTAATTGAATAACTTGAATGCTGTGTAAACTTAACATAAAGGAATTCAATAGCTACTGTTCACGATGTAAAACAAAGAGATAAGTACTTATAGCTTCTTAAAAAATATGGTTAAAAAAGGAAATGGGACAGTTATTTAATGATTCCAAAATGTTTGAATTATTCACAAAAGGAAACAAATTTTTGTTACTAATTTTAGAAATGCAATATTATTTTCTAGCCGAACTAATTTGCAGGTGGAAGTACCGTAACATACGTCCCATTATAAAAGGAGCAGTTCCAGTTTTAGATAGCTTGTTCCGAAATCCCAAAGAACAGCTAAAAAGTCTTTTGCTTCGAGTAAGAAAGAATTCGCTGCAACAATTCAAAAAAGTAAATAAATAATGATAAATAAATAATGCCCCCAAAAAATAAAGAAACAAATAAAATTTCCAACAGTTGTATCTGGTACATCAGCGATGGCAATCATTTCAATATTATTTCATTACAAAAATATTAAAAATAAACTAGAGTGAAATATGCATTTTCGTTTAACGAATACATAAATTATTATCTGAAAATTTTAATAGATATCCCCCCCCCTTTGAGAAAAATGTTGCATTAGGAAGGAAATAAAATAGCAGGAAAAAAAAATCAGAATATTTACTTTGTTAACATGCGCTTGATTAGAACAGAAAAGTTATTCATTTTAACGTATTTATTCTTGTTTTTTCTTTAAAAAATATTTTAAAAATTATGTTAAAATTTGCTTTTTTTTAGAAAAAAATAATAATAAACAACTTAATTTAGTTATTAATAGATTGGTTCCCCCTAATGGCACTCACAGGAATTTTTCAGAGGGGGGGAGGTCGAAAACCCACCATTCTCATATATCCCAGTACGCCTCCAAACATATTCTTTTATCGACTGTTGGGGGAAAAAACAATAAAAAATAAATTAAATGATTGAAATAATGTGAATAAATAATTAGCATTAATTAATAAAACGAAGTATAATTAATTATTTAAAGTTCGATTTAAATAGGATTCCAATTAATCGGGGGGGAGGAATCAAGGTTTGTTGGGGCTTCCGACCGAACTTTCTTAACTCCCCCCCCCTTGTGTGTGCCCTTGGATGCCCCCTTTCTTTAAAGGGGAAAAATAAAGAATCATATTAGATACAAGGAGATAAAAAATGTAGAAAAATTCAAAGCATACCTCATCTGAAAAAGAGCGACAAATTATGTGGTTTACAAAAGCAATATTTAAGCCATCTGAAATGAAGAGAATGGGTGAATTGCAATTGAATCTGAAGTATGAAAATTAATTCAGTGTTTCCTAAATGCAATTTGTACTCATTCCCTATTTATTTTGTTTTCTATTACTTTTTTTTTTGTGCTATCCATCCTATTTTATTTTTCAGCCGAGCGCGGGCGACAAGCCGTCTGAGAGCTCCGCTGCCGGCAGAACCTGGTTGCAGCAGCGGTCACGTGCCTCCGCACACACGCACTCATACCTGAATGCATACGAATGGAATGCGCATGCCCTCGGGCAGGCGCATTTGCCAGGGAAACATTCTCTCGCGAGAGCCTCTCGTGTTTCTTGATTCAAAGATAGGAAGAAAAAGCATTCTTTGTGAAACGGGGGAGAGAAGACGAGAAAGTAATGTTTAATAGCGCTTTGTATTGTACAGTTTACAAGAGCAGATGTGGTTCTTGTAGATTATACTATTTTGAGAAGGCATTTCGTTTTGCGGAAAATGCTTTTTTTGCTTCCCTTTTGTTGGGATTGGGTGTCTCAATAAAGCGTTGCTTGCGAAGAAGTCTATTTTTCAGGGTCATAAATAATAAAAAAGCGGTCGAGGAAAATGTTGTCGAAAGATTGAAGTTTTCCCCCCATCTTTTTTTCGGTTGAGTTTAAAGGTGAATAAAAAGAAATATGCTTTTTAAGTTGCCGAAATTTTTGAGCAGTTATGCGGTGTGAATTTTTATAGTTATTCAAATGAAGTGGACATCGTGATGATAAAATGAGAGCGTTTAAGAAGCTGTGCTATTTTTAGAATAAATTATAAATTAAAACGAATTGCGAATATCGTAGATCTCTATTCTGAATAAATAAAATGTTATATCAAAATCTCTAAAATTTGTAACATATGCAAAAATATTGTTTCTATATCTATATTAAACTTAATAAATGTTCTGGCAACATAATGTAAAGTTTGCAGAAATATTGTAATGAATATTCCACAAATGTAATTAAATATATAAGACATTTCTTTCTTTTTCTTTTTTTTTAAAGAAATGATTGAGATAAAATTGCATAGAAGTATTTCAATTAAATTTTGGTGAGATACTTTAGTAATATTTAAAAAATTAAATGAAGTATCGCCAAAGCATTGTTATGGAGTATTTTAAAAACAGTTCAATTATGTATATTTTGCAATTTTTAATAAAATATTTTATAAGTATTACTGTGAAATGTTGAACGGATGCTAAAATTAGGTGTGTTTTTTTGATGAAATAATTCATTCCAGTTTTGAGATATTACAGATTTTAATGGGATATAGCGGAAATTTAAAAAAGAAAATTCTTTTTAAAAATATCTAATAAGAGCACGAGTAAAATAACACAGGAGTATTTTTAATTGAAAAATGATTATTTCTCTGCATAATTTTTTTTTTCGGAACAGTAGTATGGTATGAATTACATGTAATAAAGGAGAAAAGCGACACACTCGTCACGATATCTCTAAAACTTAAACCTACAGTCTTGAAATTTGGTAAGCAGATTCCTTTCATGGAGTAGAGATCCGGTACAAAATGGGTTTTGTGAAAATTGTCCCCAAGTGGCGTTTCGGCGGATTAAGAGCCGTAAGAGATAAATATTTCCTTTTTTAATCTATTAGACTCGTGGCGTGGTAGTTGCGGACACATAACATTTCGTGGTTTGAGCGGACACATTCCCCCCATCTTAGAACAGATAAAGAGTACAGATAAATAAGGAAATAAATACTTTTAAAAATCACAAATATAATTTAAAACAGTATTTTAAGTGGAAAATCTCTTTCACAGGAGATGTTTTTTTTAACCGAAGTTTTTTGTTTTTACACTCGATTATCGAATTACAAGAATAAATACATTTTTGCAAATCAAATTTAATTATTTATATTGAATTGTTAAGATATTATAGTTTTTGAATGCATTTTAAACATAGCGAAATGTAATAAAAATAAAAACTTTCAGAGAAATATTTAAAAATTAATAGTAAGTAACAGTATAATGAAGGGTATGGACAAATTTCAGGAATTTGTGTATTTTAGAGTAAAATAAATATTAGAACATGTGCAATTACCATAAAATTGATTAGTTTCATTAATGTAAGTAAAGATAAATACTAAAAGTAAAGTATATAAAGCAGATCAAAGTAAATAAAAGGAAAATAAATGCAAGTAAATAAATACTATAACCTTTATTATAAAGGCATAAATATTATTTATCATTGGATTTAGTCTCACCTAATTACAAAACTTAAAGATTTTAGACATTTTTCTAAATTGATTGATGTTCGAATTCTTTTATGATGTTTTCAGTTATTTCATTTAGTTTTACATTTGCCACTTAAAATACTGTTTTAAATTATACTTGGATTTTTAAAAGTATTTATTTCCTTATTTATCTGCACCCTTTATCTGTTCTAAGATTTGGGGAAAATGTGTCCGCTCAAACCTCGAAATGGAAATGTTATGTGTCCGCAGCTACCTCGCAACCATTACACTTACCTGCTTGAAAATTGGTACGCATGTTCCTTTCATAGAGTAAATATGTTACAAAATGGACTTAGAGAAAATCAACCTCCCCCCCCCAAGGGGAGTTGAGGGGTCAAGGGAAGTTATAGACAAAAATTCCTGTTTTTGAATTGTTAGACCCACATACTTAAAATTTGTCAAGCATGTTTCTTTTGTTGAATAGAGATCCACTAAAGATGGATTTTAAGGAAATTGACTCCTAGGGGCGCGTGAGTTACAGGGGCGTACTCGGACTATAATAATGAAATTTGGTTTGCATGTTTCTTTTTTGTTCAATTGGAATCCTCTAAGAACAATTCTTTTGGAAATCGACTCGCAAAGGGATTCCGGGGCGTATTGAAAATAAGAGTTCCGTTTTCACTCTATTAGATTTAGACTTGAAATATGGCACGTATGTTTATTTTACGGAGTAGAGATCCACTGAAAATTGGTTTTGCGGAAATCCACTTGGTTATTGGGTTACGAGAGTTCAAAAATTCATTCTACTTCAATTTTAGAGATTGTTAGAAAACATTAATTAGAAGTTCTGTCCTCTTTTTAAATCAAGAGGCGAGAGTTACAAGTATAAGAATATTTTTCAATACAATCGAATTCTTAATGCAAGGACAGCTAGTGAATTATAAACTTTTATTATTATTTATTTTTTTTAATTATTTTAGTTTTTAATATAGTTTTTTTTTTTGCAATGTATACTACCTGGTTAATTACTAGTAAAAATATGCAGCTAATGCTTAGTGCCTATTTTGATAATTTTGAGAAAGAAGTATTTTTTACAGCAAAGTATTTACTTCTTGATAAAAATATTTATTCTATATATATATATATATATATATATATATATATATATATATATATATATATATATATATATATATATATAATCAATACATACTGTATATATATATGTAGGATTTTCCCTTTGAAGCATTTGTTAAAAGGTTGAGTCATATCCTTTTCAGAGGACCATAAATCTCAATTTTATTTATTACTGCATTCCGAAGCAGCGCCATCTAGTGAGCTTTCGTAGCTCCGGCTTGAATAATTTTTCGGCAGAGGCCTACTAACCACTGCTTGTTCAACACGTCGCGTCTTTACCGCATTTCCGCGCCCTGCGCGGCACCACCAGTCCTAACATCCAAGAATGAGAAAGGTTTATTTCCCCGTCTTCTAAAGGTATAACTCAACTTTTAATTAACCTAATTCCTGCATGTCTTTCTCTTTATAAATATCCCCTTTTGTAAATATTTCCCTTTAACTTTAAATAAATTCTTTTTTTACTTAAATGAAGTATCTGTGTTTAAATGACTTTCATTCAATTAATAATTCATCACTCACCCTTAAATACTTACCCCTAGACAAGCCACCTCGCCAATCTAAAATCCCGCCTTCTGAAGAGTCTGATTTTTTATTCGAAGATTTATTCGGACTCCCACATATATAATCAATACATATTGTGTGTGTGTGTGTATATATATATATATATATATATATATATATATATATATATATATAACAACTTGTTTGTAAAAGAACGTGTATTTTGCGAGATATTTGCTTAAAAAACTTTTACAACAAAATCTTTTAAAGAGTCGTGTTTAATATATTTAGTTACTTTTTAAAGACTAAAATATTGAATATTGGCAGTTCAAATTTTACTACGATTTAAAAACGAATATAAATAAATATTTTTGCTAAATTTTGTTCATAAGAGGAGAAACAAAAATCACAATTTCCAAACAATAAATCTCGATCTATACCAAATTTCATATTTAAGCACTGTATTTTATCATAATGAAATTTTTCTTAAAAAATGTATTTTATTTTATTGTGTGTGTGTAATGCCTATCACAAAATACAGCAATAAAAGTATTTATACATCAAAAAACAGAAATTTCAGTAATGAAGTTTCAAAATTCTATATTTACGAATTTTCGTTGTAAAATTGAGACTTTTAATATATTTTATCAAAATTAATAAAATCAGGTGTCTCTTATAGGTTTAGAACTGAAATATAAAGGATATTCCACATTAAAATATCGAGGTTTAAAGGCAACATTAATAGAATGTTGCCACTAAAAGAAAACGAAATGGTTTTAAAAAGTCTCATGGAAATAGTTAATATGCTGAAAAATAGAACTTTTAAATTCAAATAATTATTTTAAAAATTGATTTTTCTTATAAATGAGAATATTTAATGAAATAATTAAAATTTCTTGCTATTTATTATTTTTTTATTGTTACATAAAAAAGTACAAACTTCATTACTATTAAGTTGCTAAAAAGAATAGTCTTGAGTGACAATTTTTTTTTAAAAAAACATTATTTATTTTGCTTTCAAGTCGTCAGCAAAAATACTTTAATAAAATTTTAATTAGAAACTGTTAATCACAAAACATAATAATTGTCAAATAAATTTAATATCTTACAAATAACGAGTGAAAGAATTCTCACTTATGTTCTTTTCATAAAGAAATACATAAAATTTTATTTTAATCCAACGATTTAACTGTTTATAGAGTAGGGGTGTTAAACTCGCTGCCCGCAACGTACATTTTTGCAGCCAGGCCAATATATCGGCATATATTAATCTATATCTATATGTAAATGGATGTCTGTATATATGACCTCGTTTCACTACAACACCGTTCTACCGATCACTATGGAAATTGGTATGCAAATGTTTTTTTTTTTTTTTTTTTTTGTGGAGAAGGTTTTTGTGCTACCTTCTTTGCTGCAGCTCCTCATCAGGGGGCGCTACAGTATATCCACTTCTGCACCGTTCAATCAATCGCCAAGTTGTGAACAGGGTCCCCAAAAATAATGCCAACTTGGTTCTATCACCACCATTTTGCTATGTTTCCATTGTATCGCCATTATATTGTAAGGAATGGCGTTGCTTGCGAATATTACAATATTAACATAAAATAAATACAACAGAAAGTAATATTAACGTGTGACACATCCAGATATAAATTATTTTAAGCGTTCTTTAGGCAAAATTTGAAACAATGTGTTACTTTTGCTGAGCAGAGATTTTAGGAAGGTGTTTTCAGAAATCGACCCACAAGGGAGTTACGGGGTGTTATAAATTTTTAAAAAAGTCCTTTTTATCAACTATAGATCTACAGACTTAAATTGTAACAAATATAGGTGGTTTTTTTTTTTTTGTTATTCAGCTGAGATATGCAAAAAGCTTTTTTCCCCCTGGTGTGTTTAATTTGCAATTCCCTTAAAATTAACTCATTAAAAACTTCTTCAACCTGTATTGCTTAATTTTTCAATTCACCCGTGCGAAGAACGGGGTACCAGTTAGTACACAATGAAATAACAAACCGACGCAAATAAAAAGTAGATAGGTAGAGAGAGAGAGAATTCGTTAATTCTTTTTTGTTCTTATTAAATTAACATATTTATTAATTTTTTTAAACGTTAAAAACATGCTGCTTTCAACAATATAAAATAGAACTTGTGGCCCGTAATATCATATGAATTTGACATGCCTGATTTAAAGTACGATCGCCTGTCATCCTTTTCCTAGCTCCCTTTTTAAAATAAAAACGCGACACTAAATTATATATTATTTGGGTTTACGTAAGCATTAATCGCATGAATAACGCCTCAGTAAGGCATAATAATTCAAAAACTCGTCAAAGGATGTTTCAACATTAAATTTGTCAACGACAAGTAGCCCATTGAGCAATTATAGTAAAAATTCTAAGCATGTTGATTTCGTATAATCAATTCAAGATTCTTCAACTAATTTCTAGACCGAAATTACTAACAAAAAGAGCGGATGATAAATACATGGGGAGGAGCTAACAAATGATTTAAAAACACGTAATCCATCATTTCCCTGACAACCCAAGCAGCCTTGGCTGGAGCAAAAACTCAAAATCATCCCATCAAGGCATCATTTATAAAAGCTACCAGCTGAACCCTTTTCGAAAGTTCACCAAACAAATAAGATCTTGTAAAAACAATTTGTGCAAGGAGTCGGGAATAACAACGAAGCGTAACGAATGGTCCCATCTACTGCAACTGACAGAAGGCCATGCTTAAGCCTCCAGCACCCAAAGTTTTGCCCGGAGCCATCCAGAAAAAAAGTAATAAAAGTAAGGAATGAGAGGCTTGCGTTAACCCCCTCCAGAACTTATCGTAAGTTCTGAAACAAGAACGAGCTGTAAAACGATTCTAATGCATTTTTTCCATCATAAGATGATAATGTTCGTAATGGAAACGGTTGTATTATCGTTCGGACGCCGTGTTGTACGTTTTGGGAATAATTCGCATGTAGGCTTCGTACAGAACGATTTGTAGAGCTGTATGTTAATTAATTTTAGAGCAACCGTGCTTGTGGTGAGTAATTATATCGCCAACAGTTGCAGGTGTGATTTGTTCAGCGTGAAATTTATGATGCATTAAATACGGTTGAGTGTGTCTGCGGTGAGGAATTCTGCGACTTGGGAATGAATTTTTTTTTTCTTTTTTGTAATGTAGGGAATGTTTACAGGGAAATAAATTAGATTTTATCTGTGCATGTTTTCTTAAGAGAAAACAAAACAAAAAGGATTATTGATTTTTTTTTAAAAAAAAATTTATACAGACATATTTTATTTAAAATTAATTACATAAAAATATATAAAGAATAGAAGCGGCTGTGTGTTTTTCAGTTTTATTGGAGCTGCTGGATAGTTCTGCACAGTTGCGCACACAAGGGGGCTGGGGGTCCGCCCCCCTCCCAAAGCCCTTGATTTTTTCTGATTGATTATAATTCTAAGTATATAGTACGTAAAATTTAATTAATTACTTGTTATTAATGATTAATTTTATTAATTAATACTAATTATTTATTCAGAAAATAGTTTTTTTACTGTGTTTTGTTACCGAAAATCGACAAAATCAAAAGGAGCATGATACAAGAATGGTGAACTTTCGACCCCGGACCCCCTTGAAAAATTCTTGTGTGCGCTACTGGTTCTGCATAAAAAACGAATACTAAACGATTCTGCATTCTTAATGCCAAAGTCATATGTGTTCGTCACCTTGTTTACATTTTTGGAGTAATATTCGTGAAAAGGATTCGTAGGAAATAACTAATGATTTATTTATAATTGTGAAGAGTTATTTCTAAAGTTTATTTTGGCATTTTTTTTTCCATTCCTACTATTAGTTCACATTCTCCCTATATATATTTATATATAAATATATATAAATCTTGTTCAAATTTTCAATCGTTTATAATATACTTTCTGTTCATCGAATCAAGTTCAAATACAATTTTTTTAAATTTGTAGTGATGACACTTGATGTTAATAGAGTTTTTTCAAATATTAATTCACGAATTAAATAAAAAAATGAATAAATAGTAAAAAACGAAAATAATAGTTCAACAGCATATATAGAAAGAAAAATCGTTATTTGTATCCCTGTAGCGCAATGGATAGCAAGTTGAACAAATCCAAAGATCGTGGATTCGAATCCCATCTGGGATGGCCTAATTTCTGAGAATGTGATTTCTTTTTTAGTATACTATTTTATTTGAATAATTAAATTTTTAATCAATGAATAAATAGCAACAAACAAACAAAAATAGACTAATACCATATATAGAATGGAAAATTGCAAGGAAAATCGCTTTCTCTTTAGTCACTTAATAGTGTGACTCTTGTCATATGTATATACATATTTATATTAATTATAACTATTTAATAAAAAGTGACTGAAATAAAATTTTTCTTTGTTGACCTTAGTAGGAATCGACTTAATTTTTTTTTTTTTCTTACTTTACTTGTGTGTTATGAGTAATTACATGTGTAGCAATAAATGTGATGAATCTGGGTTGCTTAAAAGTTAAATGGTTTCACTGTTTGAAAGTTGTCGCAAAGAATTCTGAAGTTTCGGAACAAAACAAGATTTTTTCTTTTTGTTTAAATTAGCATTGAAATTGTTTACAGTTAAAATAAATTAAATAACTTCTTAGTTGTTATAGGAGTTTCCATCCCATTTGCAGTCATTTACATATTTTTAAGTGATTACGATAGTCAAATGGTCATGGTCGTGATATTGGTGTTGCCGAGTCAGTAGTGTGTGGCGAGGTCACTTCATGTAGAGGGCCTGACGCCTCCATCTAGGCTCAAAATCCTCAAGTTGGTATTGTGTGGAAGTTTGGAGAAGAGTGAATCCTTTCAGGTGTCATCCTCGTCACTTGAACATGCTTGAAAATAACGTGGACTGTCGTCAGTTGACCTCAAATCCTTATTTTTATTTAGTTAAATAACTATTTTATAAACAATACTTTTATTGTAAAAACGTTCTGGTCGTAAGAGGACTTGGTACCCTTTGAACTACTTTCTTTCTTTATTTCCTTAAAAATTATATTTTAACATTTTATGTAATATTTCTATCCAAGAAAATGAAATGAGAGGAAATTTTTCACGTATTATTCACACAATTTTAAAAATTTAAATTTTTTGAATAAAATTTGGAAAATTTTAAAATCCTACTCCTTTTGTTACTATTACTTTTTTACCCGAATGTTTTTTTTGTAATATTCTTATGGATGTTATGAACAACTTTAGGGATCGATTTTAAAATAGCTTAATTCGTTTTTGCGAAAAAAAAATAAAATGTTGATATGCATGCTAGAAATCAACGAAAAAAAGCCAACATCTCTTACACTTTAATTTTTTAAAAAAAAGTATTCAGTTTACAGCAAAATGGATCTCTAATTTTATTACATGCTTTATAGGCAGTACACAGCAAGAAAATGGCAGTGATTAGTAAATAGTTGTGGAAGGAGTAGCATTTTGAATACACTAATGTTTCGAAAAACACAAACTGAGAAAAACCACTTTAAAGTTTATAACTCCGAGAAAAAAATTCTAATAAGCTTAAATAAACTTAAAATACCACTTTAAGATATTAGTTATATAGTTTTCTTTAAAATAATTGCATTTTCGTATTTTTTCAACCCATGCATTTTTATAAATGATCAATTTTAAGAACGTATTAATTGCACAAAGAAAATTCAAGAAAAACATTAAATAATTTTTTTTTCTGTGACGACAGAAAGTTTAGTTTTTTTCTTCTCATAATTGAAGTATCACATTTGTATGAAAAACATATCAGGAATAAGAACTTAAATTATGAAATTATTAATATAAAATGCCTTAATTCAAAAATTTTACATGCACACATTTCACGAACAAGAAAAATTACATTTTTGTATAGCCTCGGAATATTCTGCTTTATATATTACGCATTCTTTTTTTTATAGTCATTATTTCTCTTTATGAAACAGATTTTTTTTTTATCATAACGCTTTTTTTAGCTTTTTTTCTAAAAAGAGGGTGTGGCCGAATTGCCTAGTTTGTTTTCAAATGAAGTTTAATTCAACTTCTAACTTTCCGACTAGCACAAATGATATATCAATCGAAAGGTAATAATGCAAAGAATAAGATTAAATAAAAATAAAAAAAAACCGCTAGGTTGGTCATTTTTGGGGTACCAAGTTGTCTTAAAAATATTAATTTATTTGAGGAGAATATTTCATTCACAGAGACACATTGGATGTTTGATAATATAAACAAATAATTTGGAAATCCTAAAATAACATAACAGTTACATTTTATTTAGATCTAAAGTTGTTTTTTTAAAAAAAAAAAGTCATCCTCTCATTTCTTAAGCTAACATAAAATTGATGAAATACTTTGGAATCTCCCTCAGTATGTATAATAGTTGAAAATTGGTTAAAGATATTTTATAGTTATTATTCTTTTCCAAAATGAGTCTTTGTAAAAATGTATTTTCTGTCACAAAAATTTAATTTTGTTTGGCAACACTCACTACAAAAATATTTATTCTTGGCAGGGGAATGGTTCAACTTTATTTTAAAGATTGCCTAGTGCAAGGAGCTGATACTCTAAATAGTACAAAAAAATATTAAAAAAAGTTAAACCTTTTGATCACAGATAATAACATCTTTTAATAGCCAATTTGGTTTTCTTTTTGTTGCAAACCAATCAAAAAAGATTATATGCTATAAATTTATTTATTTTTGTTTTTATTTCAGAATTTTTTCTAAATCTCTAGTCATTGAACTGCAGAAACTAATTTTTCTTTTAGGAAAAAGATTGAATTTTCTTACGAGCCACCAAAAATCAAACATTTTATTTAATATATATAGTAGCAAGAAGCTAAAATACATTAATCACAATATGAATCATATTTTTTTCAGTATAACTATTAATCCATTCTCTATGAATAAATTCTACATAATTATTGGAACTCATGCCTGAAACCACTCATTATATATACTTCATATATTATTATTTTTATAACATGCTTTACCATAAAATTTCTAGCCCATTAAAAAAAGAATTCGTCTAGACCGATAATATTAATAAAAAATATCACAATTCAGATACTAGTATAGTTTAACTTTTACTATTTCATTTTAATAGTGAAAGAGAAAAACTCACACATCATCTCACAGAAAGAAAACAAAACAAACAAAAAACTTCTCTGAGTTATGAAATCGAAATAAACAGGTGTCTAATGACTTTCCTGCGACTAAATGCTATCAAATACCACATGGCAGCACCTGCCATAAAACTAGTAAAGAATATCCTAAAGCGACATAGTTTAGATTGGTAAAGATAGTGAAAAATCTAGTTTGTGTTCACAAGGAACAGACAGGTGGAAAACGTTCGGCTTTTTTAACTATTATACTGAAAACAGGTTTTCATGTCGCAATTCCGGGTGAAAAAATAATTAGAATGGCTTCTTAGTAACTTCTGAATAGTAAACAGTTTAATAATGAATTCAGAAAAGATGGAATACACACATGCGGTCAATCTTTTTTTAACAGAAATGATGTTATCACATATAATGCTAGTTTATTTAATCTTAATTCCTGACTTCTCACGTAAAGAATATTGTTAAACATGAGTCACGAAAAATAGTTGTTAAATACATAATCTTTTCAAAAGAATAAATAAAGACAGAATTTTAAAAAAATGAAAGATGTAATGTAAAATTTCTAATTTAAAAGAAAATTATTTACTGTATTATTACATAAAATATATTATTAGATTATTACATTAGAAATTTTAAAGAAAGAATATTCGTTTTACTTGCGTAGAAGATATTTCAATCCATCATATTGGAAACAACAACAATAATAATATCCATTTTAAAAAACAGGAATAATTTACTACTATGAAAAATATTATCAGAAAATTCGATTATATAAAAACATTTCTTTAAGGAAAATATCGTTTTCATTTTAATTTGTTGCCAAGATTTCATGAATATAAATAAAGTATTCGTAATTGAGGGAATACAAAATGCTATTTTAATAAATAAATAATGTTTAAAGACAATTTAAAATAATATGAAATCATATTTAAAAAAATCTATTTAGTGAAAAAAATAGCATTATTATTCCATTTATAGAATTTTAAATTATCATATTTTTCGAAATAAATTTTGTAATGATTATTTTGTTTCGTAACGAAAAAAAAATCAATTTATTTATCGTTTGCGCTTTATGTTTATGTTTCCTCTCTTTTACCAAAATAAATCCTATTTTTTATTTTATATATAAACTGACTTTTCCTCTCGCTTTTCAAAAATATTTCAATTTGCTTTTATTAATAGCGTTAAGAAACTGCACAAAACGGCACGTAAGAAAATTAAAAATTTTACCGTTTCTTTGTCATCCATAATAATAATAAAATTAAATGTCAAATTATTATTCAAAAAATAGTTTAGAATGGAATAGAATTTTTTTTTATTTAATCCTTTAGCTATAAGTTGTTCCAGATAACACACAAAAAAAGTTAAAAATTCTTCGAAAATAGCTTGATAATATGAAAAAACTATAGTTGAAACTTTTATAGCAATTTATAAATTAATTAATATATTAACAAATTTGTATACATCTTGAATTTTAGGCCTAGTTTTTTTTTCTGTTTATTGAAATGCATTTGAATTCAAAAAAAAAATTTTATGTATACATAAAATAAAAATTAGAGTTAAACTATTTTCCTTTAATTTATATAACTTCTGCTAATAAATATCGAAAGAAACGCCGTTTTTTTTATTGTCGATTATGATAAAACGTTCATACACTATTTTAACTTTTACACAACTGGTATAGACTTAAGAACGACTCGAAACGTATGAAAATGCCACAAAATTTCTGATATACGCAACTGCCATGAAGCGTTGTGGTGTCTTAAAATATGATAAGAAAGCTATGTTGATAAAATACATTAATTAGATAAAAAAGCTGTGTGGTATTGTTGTAACAGAATTAAACACTAGTCTTTATGTGATTATCTTATGAAATGAAATAATACACTGCAAATAGGTGCGTGTATTTGCTCCCATTTTTTTTTAAATTAGAAGAAATTATTTCTAAAAGATAATCATTGTCTGAAAGATGTAATTGGCTTTAACCAATTATTTATTTTTCCCGTCAATGACATGGTCTTGTAATAACAAATTAAAGAGGAGTTGAACATTTAAAAAAAATTATCATTTTTCAACACAACGGGTTAAATTTGACAAAGACCGCTAATGGCATTGAGGGGGGCTCTTACTTAAGCACTCTTTTTTATATACATTTTCTTTATAGCTGCACTATAAAATAATATTAAATGTATGTAATTAATTTTGTTACATTCTTTTAACTGACATATAAATATACATTTAACTATGTCAAACCGCGTCTACACATAATTAATTTATTAGCAGTAGCGTATATTGCGCATCATTTTTAGGATAAACATCTGGTTACATTTAAGTACTTGATCCTAAATGGGACGGATATAATTAGAATTCTGTAACATTTACTCCCAAAGCAACAAAAAATTTTAGAAAAAAAAAGTTAATAGTTTCAATTTAAGAACAAGCTTTGCTTTTTCCAAGCATTTACTCTGAAATCATCAAATGGAATCCTTTATTTTTGACATCTTGATTTAAAACAATTGAATTTTATTGGTGCTTGCACCCCTTTAAATCAGATTCTATTTATTCTAAAATTTATATTATTTTTGACTTTGATATTATGTAGAACAACGGAATAAGTTTAGTTGGGAAAGTGTTCCTGTGGTCCAAATTTCTGCAGTTTGGTAATATTCTTTACCATTTTAACCAGCGGAGGACACAGGCCTTTCTTATGGGTGGGAGGGGTCGGTTACAGTGGCACACACAAGGGGGGGGGAGTTCTGGTGGTCCGGACCCCCCAAAGCCCGTGATTTTTTTTCCGATTGATTATAATTCTAAGTATATAGTACGTAAAATTTAATTAATTACTTGTTATTAATGATTAATTTTATTAATTAATGCTAATTATTTATTCAAAAACTAGTTTTTTACTGTGTTTTGTTCCTGAAAATCGACAAAATCAAAAGGAGCATGATACAAGAATGGTGAACTTTCGACCCCGGACTCCCCCCCTTTGAAAAATTCCTATGTGCGCCACTGGTCGGTTGCATTCTAGAAAACATCGGGAACCGAGCGTAAGGAAGCACAGAGGTCTAATCTTTATCGTAAAAATTAAATATTTGTTGGTCTATGGGGGAACGGGGGTTGAAGCTCCTTATGTACGCTTTCTCTCTCGGAGATTTCTCGATCAATGTGCATTAGATGTCAGATCAATGTTTCACAAATTTTACATCCCTCGTCATGCTAAGTTTTTGCCTGGCATGAATATGCGAAGAGTATGTCAAGAGAGATCAGCACATACCCTAAATCAACAGACAACTCATCCCATGGCATGCTCGTTAAAAATCGCACCTGCTACACCATCCATCACAATATGCAACATCACTTGCCGCTTCTGCGAGGGTGCAGCCCCAGCTGGTACAGGCCCACGAACCTCACCCCACACAAACGGAAAAACGGCGCGAAAATAGCTGGAACCCAGCCCAAAATATCCCCTCTCAAGAACTGGGAAAGACCACGCACCTCATTAGCATATCGTCCATCGCTCGTGCCTCCTTATTTAGTTAATTAAGCCAAACACCCTCCACATTTGCCTGATCTTAGTAGGCCAAAGAACTTCAGTTCACGGCCAAAAAAGAAAAAAAAATCCTGGCTAGGTGGTGGTAACGCCTCGGGACTAGGAGAGGTTACTTCCTGTCGCACCCCCCCTACGCGCGGTATCTTACCTTCTTTCCTTATTATTTATTCGTACTTTCTACTGCCTGGTGGGGTGTATTGGATAGTGGGCAGACCCCACCGTGGGGCGGATGTGCAGATTTTTGGCCTAATTGGTGCATCTCCGAGGATCGGGGGCGATGTTAATTATCCCGGCGCCATGTGGTGAGAAATCCGATGTAAATTGCGGCTTTGTTTGGAAATTGCCTCTCTCTAATAGATGGGGTGGATTGGGTTATGTGTAAACATGTGTGGGTGCATTAATTGAAATAGGTAAATTAATTCCTGCAAGACCACATTAATTATGTAAGACGGTTGTGGTTGATGATATGTTCTCCTCTTTCAGTAATTTGTGTAGTGCAATTGTATTTTTTATTATTCATTATATCAATTTTAACCAACTAATTGGGTAAACACTCTTTCCTTCTTAATCCTGAAATGGAAGAAATCGAGGAACAGCATCACTATTTAAATCTTGGGGCGTGCAACGGATTGGATTTCATGTTGAAGTATGCTATTTCGATTTAAATTCAAAGGAGTAGAGGTCATGTTTAAAAAAAATCGGAAACGGCAAACTAAAAAAATATTGTATTTTAATGTTTTCTTTACTTTAAAAAAAAAAAGCTTCGATGCAAGAAATATTTTAAATTTTCAGTTGGGTTTTTCAAAGTGTTACAGGTCGAGACACAGTTTCTAAAATGATAATTTTTCATGACCTACTTGCTGGTATTTCATAGTTAAAAGAAAAGAAATATGATTAGAGGGAAAAAAATAACAACTAACAATTTTTAAATTTATTTTATTCCAGACATTTTTTTTATTGCATAAATTTACTAACCAAGTATATGATGACGGGATGTAAAAAACGAAATTATTCCTTTCTTGTGAAAATACAGTCGGACCTCTATATATACTTAACGAAGTCATTAAATCCCGAAGAAAAGTTCGTTATATGGAAAATTTATCTTTTAACATACTTATAATAGACCGCATAAATTTTTTTTAAATTAATAAGCACTATATATTATTTAAAAAGATTAAATATTCACACAGTTTTTGAAAAGAAAAATTAATGTCTATGCATTAATATATGTATGTATTTTACCTATCAAAACGAAATCTTCAAGGAAAATAGGGGGACCATTGTCCAGGAATACACTGGTAAAATTATGTAATTTTTTAACATTATTTTCTAATTTTAAGCCTACAAGTAATGATAAATACATATTATTTTATAACCACTAGTTTTAAGCATACATTACCCCGTGTGTCTTTAAATTTAATTACTGATATAAAGTCTGTTAGTTTTACCTGAGTGTTTTGTTTGAAAAATTATGGCAAATTTCGAGTACGTGAGAAAGGCACCTAGTAAAACCAGTTCAAGGCCATTGATTACCAAACAATATACTAAAAGAGTGAATAATTTTAAAAATATCCTGAAATATTTTGAAAGTATCAAGGAAAAAAAAATGGAATCACAAGAGAAAAAGTTCATTAAGTAGAAAATGTACTTCGTTGTTCGGAAGTTATATTACGAAGAAAACAGCAAAATGTTCTTGTGGTTCCAGAAAAAAATTCGCAAAATAGAGGTCCTTTATGTGAAGTTTTGACTATATAATTCACAAACAAGAGGAAGGTCTGATTTAAAAAATTGATTTGAAGAGCGATATACAGTAGCGAACACAGGAATTTTTCAGGGGGGGGGGCGGGGGGTCCGAGGTCAAGAGTTCACCATTCTTGTATCATGCTCCTTTCGATTTTGTCGATTTTTGGGAACAAAACACAGTAAAAAAACAATTATTGAATAAATAATTAGCATTAATTAATAAAATTAATCATTAATAACAAAAACTTAATTAAATTTTACGTACTATATACTTAGAATATAATCAATCGGAAAAAATCAAGGGCTTTGGGAGGGCTCCGGACCCCCCTTGTGTGCGCTACTGGCGATATAGTAGGTTAGGAGTCTTTAGACTCTTTGATGCCCTGGGCCCACATAAATCTTTTTTGCAGCTCTGAGCCCCTATACAAAAGTAGCCCTACCTGAGATCTTTAAAAGTAGGCAATATATAACATGCATTGTCCAATGCTCGTCCAAAAGGTAATTTTAAGCTAATAAATGTACACGACTCAAAATTTCAAAAACTTAGGCACACACCCGCTCGATCAATGGACTAGATGAGTTGATGGATTGCTTATGGCACTAGGCTTAGACATGACAAGTGAGTGAATATTAACGTCGCACTGTTCAGCTACACGAGTGCTTTTGGCGACGGACCACGTAATTTTGAACCACGGTCAAGTGACGTGGACGACACCTGAGCTGGCACCCCCCTCTCCTAACTACCACACCACACTAACGAGATGACGTTTTAGCTCTCGACGTATTTAACGTGCATTGCTGCCCTACACGGCAGGTCTTTAGTGGTACTGGGCTCGAACTCATGATATGCCTGCCATGATCCGATACCTTGACCACTGGGCTACCGCAGTCCCTAGACATGACAAAGGCCATCACATAATAATACAGTCTTTCCACTTTTACCAGTTGACATGCAGTTTGAAATTGACTGTTTTTCAGAGAACATGTACGGGAATAATATTTGACCATTAAAGTGATCTGGATCGTGGTTTTATTAAGAATGAAACCACACCGGAAGCGGAGCCCTGGGCCCGGGAACAGTTGGCCCATGTATTAAGACGTCTCTGGTTAGTAGCACAGTTTTTTTCGAATGAAAAATTTTTCTTTTTGAAAGCCTCAAGCGAAGCTTGTGTACTAGTTAATAATCACCCCGGTTGATTGATTGATTTGTTGTTTAAGTATGTCTTTAACGTTCTTGAAATGAAAATCATTTGTAAAAACTCCCCTCAATGAACAGCTTTCTTTGGAAAACAAAATAAACAACAAATTACTTTCAGTCATTTTAAATTCAGTAAAAATAACAGAAGCAGATGTCATTTAAGCGTCTGAGGATTTTTCCAAGGCAAACCTTATATTATAAATTGAATCATTCTGAAATCAGGTCTGCTACTCAAGGAATGTCTGCAGAATCATTTCCGCATTCACAGGCACTCGCAAGTTTTCTTTGCTGACGGAATTTGCATTTAAAGTGATACGCGGAAAATCTTCTTAATCTCGTTATTGATTTCTTTATCATCAATAATGTGATTAGCATGTTTTTAAAATAGCTATCCGTCTTATTTTCAGATGCTAATGACTTCGAAGAACGTCTCGAAGCTATTGCAACATTAGTTCTTACAAAATGCGAGTGCAATAGTAGTAATAAAAATAAAAATCAGTAATAAACTTATATATATATCGCATAAATTAAGCGTGCTCGGAATTTTCCGGAATGAAAATATCTCACTTTTATGCTGTTCTCATTTGTATGCTAAGACTGATATATAAACCCCGGAAGTAAAATTGGTACGACAATGGTCAAGGCCTCAGAGAAGAATTGTGGGACCTTGGTATAATTATGGTATGAATTCCGAGTCTGGCTTAAGAAAATTAGATCGTGAGATGGCTAAATTAGAGAAAGCTTCGAACAAACGCTGCATGCGTGTTCGCGATAGATGTCTGTTAATGGTCGTAATCTCGTGAAGGGTACTATTTTTGTTGAGTCATGGGCTCGAGTCCTGATGCCGCTAAATACCCGCCGTGTAGAGGCCGCCGTGAATTTGCTGAGACTTAAAGTTCTTAAGATAACGTGAAGGGAAAATTTTGGGAGTAGGATGCAGCTCAGGTGTCTCCCTCGTCTCTTGAATGAATATCAGAATAATGCAGTTTGTGGTCAAAAGCCACCCTCCCCATGTTGCTTTGAAGTGCTACATTAATAAGCAATCAATACATTAAATATTACGTAATGATAACGTGAGGCGCTCATTTTTCATTCAATCCCTACTTTTAGTTCACTCTCTCCCTGTATATATATATATATATATATATATATATATATATATATATATATATATATATATATATATATATATATATATATAGTTCAAATTTTCAATCGTTGATGAAATACTTTCTATTTATCCGTTCAAGTTCAAATACATTTTTTTAAACTTGTAGTGGATGACACTTGAGGTTAATACATTTTTCAAATATTAATTCATTAATTAAATTAAAATATGAATAAATGGTAACAAACAAAAATAATAGTTCGACAGCAAAAAAAAAAAAGGAAAATCGTACGTTGTGCCCCTGTAGTGCAATGGATAGCGGATTGGACTTCTAATCCAAAGGTCGTGGGTTCGAATCACAGCTGGGATGACCTAATTTCTGAGAACAGGATTTCTTTTTTGCTATACTATTTTATTGGAATAAAAAAAAATATTACAAAACCATACATCGAAAGAAAATGAAAAATTGCAAGGAAAATCGCTTTCTAATTTGTCACTTAATATTGTGATTCTCTCATATGCATATACATATTTATATTAATTGTAACTATTTAATCTAAAGTAACTGAAATAAAAAAAATTTTGTTGACCTAAGTAGGAATTTACTTGTATTACTTGTTTCTCTTCTTCCTTACTTTTCCTTTCTCTTATTGTAACATGATATACGTTTGTTAAAAATGAAATTAGTTCTAGGAATATTAGGACTTTTTTTTCCTGATTTGAATATGTAATAGCTGAGTTTTTAGGGCTGATTTTCAACCTCTTACTTGTGAGAAGTGTTTTAAAAAATATGTGTAAAAAAATAGAGACTGTGTTTCTTCTTTTTTATAAAAAATTTGTTCATTATAAGAATATTAAAGTGAGAAAAAATTATTTTTGGAAATAAAGAAAAAAGGTTAGAATATATATATATATATAACCACTGTTAATTGTCGTTTTTGCTACACAAGAGAAAAATTAGTAGAATGCTGTCACAATAATCTTATATATATATATAAATAATTTACTAACTAAAACAAACTAAATAACTTAATTATACAACCTTTGACTATAAAGTTCGGTGAATAGTCACGTAAAATTAACGTAGATGAAATATTAACGAAAGTTACTTTACCGTCCTTTGAAATAGTCACCTCCCATAACCAAGCACCCCTGAGATCTGCTATACTAGTCCTGGAAACTTTGCATGAAGTCTTCTTTTGTGATGGAGTTCAAAAGCCTCGTCATGCTTCGTAGGATGTCCGAAATATCGTCAATATCGATCACACATTTTTCTCATCCCTAAATTCTGGGTAACGATTTGTCGCATGGATTCACGGTTAATCTACAGTTCATCAGCTATCATGCGCACAGTTAATTGACGATCTTGAATGATTAATCACCTCACTTCCTCAATGTTTTCATTACTAACGGAGATTGCCAGTCTTCCGCTACGGGGGTTGTCAGAAATACTTCCCTAGCCTTCTGGAAAACAAGCGAACCACTCGTACACACACTTCCTGGACAGTGCTTGATCTTCATAAACATGCAACAGCATCGCATAAGTCTCTTGGTGTTTTGCAAAGCATAAAACAAATTTTAAAAAGCTCTTTTGTTCGTTCATTTTTCTATTCTCAGTTAAGAACCAACGAACGAAGCAAGCACTTTGTAAAACAAGTCTTACACGGAACACAAATGAGTCTCAACTGAACAATAGTGGGGGCAGATGATCAACAGCTGCCACTATACATGTGCAGCGTTGTGTTTCGCCAGTGTTGCCAGATCGGCTGTTCTGACTTTTTTCACCGAACTTTATTGTCAGAGGTTGTAAGAGGTAAGCTAGCGATAAGCAATGTAGGAAAGTGATTTTGAATCTAGAGATAATTACAAATCTCTTAGAATATGCTATATACAAAAAACATAGCACGGCATCAAGCCTACGGTCAACTTCTTTATAAAATACCACATATAAAAGGAAGAATATTAAAATTTGGTTTCATACCCGCTGTTCATGATGAAAGATTATGTTTGAAATATCTTTTCTGAGAAATAATTAGCTGTTCAACATCGAATATGTTCTGGAAAATAAATGGTAAATGGTAAATAGGAGATTTTGTAATAAATATATATATATTAAGGGGGATATAAGAATTTCCAAAAGACTTCTGGGGGTATTGTGAAAAAAATTTTGAAGACCGCTGCTGCAGGCTATTGACGACATATCTTATAATTTTGATTCATGAGCAAGTGACAGCTATATCTAAGCTTATATATCCTTCTCCGGCAGATTAGATGAAGAAAAGATTACACATTATAGATTAGAAGAAAAGATTATAACTTATATTGGATGAATGGACTAAGTGAGAAACTGAGTTGAGGCCTCGCTGGAGTACATCCTCTAAACCTCTATTACTGTGTGTGTGTGTGAGCTCTAGTTCCTTCTGAGGGCCACAGTTATTGATTTAGTTTTCCTTTACTTCGGAAATTGTCTCAAAGATTATTTACAGTAAAATACGTTTAACACGAAGACCCTTAGAATGAACTATCGGTAAACAAGAAATAATACGACGGTCTCAACAAACTACAATGCAGTTTCATGCATTTTTTCTCTTAACACGAAACGATTTCCCTTCTGGGAATGAGCAAAATACGGAAGACACCTGCCGCGCAGGCTGTTTTCGCCATATGTACGAGAGCGTGAACTTAACGCGCAAAACATTTTTGGACAGAAAAAAATGTTACAAAATTTGTGACATTGTAACTCATGCATTTGTTTATAATATAGTGCTTTTAAAATTTCAAAATATTTCATTAATAATTCGTTTTTCCTTTTAACATGTGAAGGGAGAGCTCATTTAGCATTACGGTGTAGGAGAAAAGAGGCGAAACACATTTTATTAAAGAAAAAATATGTCAACTCGGATAAAAGTGAGTAGTATGGTAAAAAAAAAAGTGATTCTCTCTACAGGATAGTGAAGTCAGAACACATAATATTAATATTTGAGTACTTTCATATCTAAAAAATATTCCGAATTGGGGTCCTATTCTCTAACATTAGCCGAAGACAGCCTTAAGAGGGGGGTGAAATGTAAGAGATGTGGTCTCACGTGTTTCGTAGAAATGAGGCTAACTAGGCTTTGAAATACTCTCGGAAAAGGCCTGTGACACGAGCCAATTTTGTTTATCTAAGTCAGTGATCCGCAACCCCTGCTCCGCGGACCGGTACCGGGCCGCCTAAAGAACATTAAACTATTGTCATTTTATTTAAAGTAGTGCATTTCTCTCGGATTTGCGCAATTTTCCACAGAAATCCCTTTATATTCCACGTTAAATTACTTTTATTCCTTTTTGGTGTAACTATATTTTATTCTGAAGGCATATTTAAATGTTAATAAATTAAAATTGTTAAATCAAAACAATCTGAAATGTAAACAATCAACGCGTCCCACCCTCAGCGGGCCGCTGTAAAATTATCAGACGTTGACCGGTCCTCAGCGATAAAAAGGTTGCGGAGCACTGATCTAAGTTACTTACACCCTCCATCCCTACAAACGCCATATAGAAACATCTCATCTCTCATTAGTTGGCTTTGAAATTCGGTGACGAGTACATCGCAGTGTGAATAAACAAACCTCAGTGAGTTTCGTTCGCGTTTTGTTCCATTTCAGAAGAAATTTTTGCGAGCGCAGTGGCGGAGAGTTCACGGGAAAAGTAAATTGCTATTTCTCTTAAAATGAAGATGGAGCTTTTTAAGGGTGTTGATATAAAACAAGACGGGAACGGAAATCTGTAAAGGTATTGCTTTCTCTACATTATTAACAATAATTAAAAAAAGAGAGCAAATTGCGGAAATGTTTGAATGGATTAAGCTCTTTTGAATGTTTTTGTTTCCTTGATTTTTATTGAATACGTACATATACACATATCTATGTAAATAAAACTAATAAACTTAATTTTGTTAAACATATGGGTTTTTTTTTTGTTTTTTTGTTTTCGTAAAATCCTTTAAAATGAAATTCTTTTAATAGGAAAAAATATTTCAAAGTCCTCTCCATTTCATGTTAAGCAATTTTCACTGTACTTAATACTCAGGTAGACCGAGCTTCCCCAGCAAGAGCTTAAAGACACACTTCCTATGTAAGGTCCCCCGTCTAACAGAGAGATAATTTGAAAAGCAATGTGAAAATTCCTGACAAATGTTTAAAAAACAACCGCTTACTGTGATTTAACACGCATTGAACGTAAAATTGTTTGTGTTGTCAATCTGAAACATGCCATCGTTAAAAGTGTTGTATTTCTATGTGTAGAAAGTTTAGACTATAATATCAAACATAATTTATTGTAGTTTCATTAGGAAATTAAAATTTGCTGGAAATAAAAATCCGGCCAGATGATTGTTCATTTATTTATTTTTAGTATGTATTATCTATTTTTTATTTCGAATTGCTGCTTGGATTTTTTTTCATAAAATCAAATCATAACGTCAAATTTTGGAAGTAACTATAGAAAAACATTTTTTCACTATCGTAAATCTACCCAAAAGTCTCAAGATGCAAGAAATTTGCATAATGCAATAATTTTTAGCATATAATTTTTCTGAGGAGACAAATATAAATTCCAGAAAAAGATATAATATAATTAGATGCAAGTGCAATATTATATTCATTCAACGAGCGCTGCAATATTTCTATATTCGATATTTAAATTATTTCTTGTTATGCAGCTAAGAAATTCATGACCAGTGAATATTAAGTATATCGTGTTACTCAAACTCCACCTGCCTTTTCTAACTAAAAATATTAAAATAACAGAGCTTCCTCAATGCTAATTTAAATTCTACTCAGATAAATTCAATACTTTGAAAATGACACGTAATACTAATTATTCTGCGGTCACGTCATGGCTCAGAGTCTTCAAATTAACATTATGCCTGGATTTGATTGAACAACTGGACTTATGATTGACTTAATGAATGCGAAATGCAAATCTATCTTTGAGCGATGGTTTGAAAATAACACAGATCCAATCTTGAACAAAATTACTTATCACTCAAACATTCGTTGGGTGGCTGAAAGAACAGGGCAAAAAAAGGAACGATCCCCTCCAGCTCCTGCAAAATACAATTTAAATTCAAAAACCTTGAAAGCGATACATAGTGGTAATAGTTCTAAGGTCAACTAACGATTCTAACCTTCCAACTCAAGACCTCCCCGGCGCATTATGCGTGGACACGATTCAGAAACATGACCTACTTGATAGAGTGAAAACCGCAAATAATTTGCAATTCTGATCTACGTTTTCGGACAGACACTTCTCCCGATCATATATCTCAGGAGGAAGATCTTAATTTTCCAAGACGGAAGAGAGCGTGTCCAATGAGTGTGGTATCTTGAACTGTCCCGAGTTCTCTCTTTTTTTTTTTCTCTCATAGAGGCCTTCGTATAGGGAAGTGTTGTTACGCATGATGTCTTTGTTTTTTTCGGGTGTTACATATTTACGAATCATCTGGATGACCTACTTTGATTAAGTCCCTCGGAGATACCTGAAGGAAGTTGAGGGGCTTGTCGGGGATCGTATGTCAAGGAAACATGATCTGGAAAATTTATTTTAGATATGTGGTATCGTGATGGATAAAAATCAGAGATATAAAAGCAAACCCGATTATTTATTTGCATATTTCTTACTTTTAGATACGTCCAGTGAATGCTTTACCGAAAAGCATTCTTAAATAGTTACCTAGGTTAAAAATAATTGGGGACATGGAAGCATTCTTCTGTTATGAAATTTTTTAAAAAAGAGCTACATTTATGAGAGAGAGAAAAAGAACCAAAAGATGCTAGTTCGTTGTTTTTCTGGAAATTTTCCTTTAACTTATTGTTACAGCTATGAATTCCTTGACACGTTTTAAGATTTTTTTCTAATTCAATTTTCTATCAAATTGGTTCGTTTCATTTCTTAAAGAAAATACAGATGGAGTCCGTAAAAAAATTCTTTATGTGGAACATTCATTAAATAAAATTCATCTTTTAATATACTTTATGAACCACATAAAACAAATTTTGAATTCATAAACACTGCTTGTTAAGAAAAAAGTAATTATTCGCGCTTTTTTTCTTAATTATTATCTATTTATTTTATGTCTTTTACCCATCAAAATGAAATGCACGAGGAAAACAAACATCATCTAGAAAAAGCTGTATTTTCAACTTCAAAAAAATAACTTTTATATTAAAATTAATAAATTTTAATGACATTTTCCAGTTTTAAGCCTACAAGTAATTTCAAACATACATTATTTCAAAACCAGTAATTTTAAGCATACATTACCACCAGTGGCGCACACAAGGGGGGACCTGGGGGTCCGGACCCCCCCCAAAGCCCTTGATTTTTTTCCGATTGATTGTAATTCTAAGTATATAGTACATAAAATTTAATTTATTACTTGTTATTAATGATTAATTTTATTAATTAATACTAATTATTTATTCAATAATTAGTTTTTTACTGTGTTTTGTTTCCGAAAATCGACAAAATCAAAAGGAGCAAGATACAGGAATGGTGAACTTTCGACCCCCCGTTGAAAATTTCCTGTGTGCGCTACTGATTATCACACACACATGCGTCTTTAAATTTAATTAATAATAAAATACGTTAATTTTTTTTTTTTTAGTTTTTTGTTTAAAAAATTATGGGAAAAATGTATTGCTCTCGGTGTGTTAGGGACCTGGTAAAATAAATTCAAGTTCATAGATCACCGTTGAACGTATTAGAAGAGATAATAGTTTGAAAAGTTCGAATATATATATATTCTAAAAATAGGGAGAAAAAAAATCGAATCACAAGAGAAAAAGTTCGTTAAATAGAAAAAGCATTTCGCTATTTAGAGGATATTTTACAAAGAAAGTAGCAAAATTGTTCCAGGAAAAAGTTCGTAAAATAGGGAAATTCACAAAATAGAGGTTCAGAAAATGAAGGTCCAAATGTAATTAATTAAAGAACACACGCATACTCTCATCATGTAATCTCCTAAACTGATAGGCCTACAAACTTGAAATTTGGCTTGTGTATTTCTTTGATATGAGTAGAGATACACTATGGACAAGTTTTGAAGAAATTCGACTCCCAAGATGGGGGAGGGGTACGGGCGTCATACATAGATAAATATATTTCCTTTTTTAAAATACAAGTCCAGTCCTTTTTAAATTGAGAGGCGATGATTGTAAAAATGTTCTTATAGAGCCGGAATTTTAATGCCAGGATTTCCATGCCAATGACTTAAAAACACAATACATAGACTTACAACTTCATGAAATACCCAGTGAAGTCAGTGGGTAATGGCTAGTATAAAATTAAATAGTTCTTCACATGCCTATTCACTTACCTTCACATGCCCTTCACTTACCTATTTCAATTTTTTTGACTATTTCATTAATCCGATCTCACTGAGTTTCTGGTCCTTATCAGCAAAAAACTAGACCAAGTGGGATTTGAGGTCATCCTTATTAAAATTTTTACCGTTTAAAAAAGTTATAAAATTAAAAATAAATGATAATTTGATGGTGCAAAGTCGGGGCTATATGGAGGATGCAACATCACTTCCGAACAATTTTATTCATCCAACACCTGAGCTTGGCTTTTTGACCATTTGACGCCAGGCTTCCCAGTACCGACTGACGACGTCGTCAGTCGGGTATTCATCGAGTCCAGTGCATTGGAGCAGATGATCGCCATCCATCCTGGCATGGCCGCAGAGCGGGCAGGCTTCGTCAGCAGACAGGCCAAGCCAGAGGAGATATACTACTAAAAAGACATGTCCGATGGTTCGACAAAAGTGGGCAACTGGCTTGGCTCTCTCCAGGTGCCTCGGGATATGATCTACAATGGCCAGGTTTTCTCATGGCTTTTCAAGGTTCTTAGTTTTTTGGGTCGGGGCAGTACACTTGCCGACATATGTGGTTATAATGTTCTTTGCTCTTTTGAAAGTCTGGGAGACTTCCAATTTAGAAGACTCGTGGCTCCCAGCTCTCTCAATACTGGGGGATCCCAACATGACTTGGGACCCATTATAATGTCCCAGCACTTCCCAAAATAAGATCCAATAATTTTGTGCGTCTTGCTATGGACTGGGTCAAAGATACATTAAGTTTGGACTATGATCTTTTTCGTTTAATGTTATTTTAGACGATCTATTTCTCATCCCCGATGTTGCACCAACAGATTATCATTTATATCGAAATTTACGAAACTTTTTAAATGGTAAAAATTTCAGTAACAATGATGATATCATATCGTACTTGACTGAGTTTTTCGCTGATAAGGACCAGAAACTCTAGGAGCTCGGAATTATGAAGTTACCAGAAAAATGGCAGCAGGTAATCAAACAGAATGGAAGATATTTGATTAAAGGTTATTCATAGTACATAAAAATTTTACACTTATTATACTTTCTTGCCAAACCGATATTTTTACTCACTGTATTTTTGATATTCGGTGGCTTATAAAAATCAAAACACCTCGATTAAGCATTTATAACCTTTGATTTTTATCTGAATGAAATTCCTTCGAAACTAATATACTTGACCTCGCGCGTGCCAATAATTTAACCTTCTTGACTAAATAGAACTTTTCCTATTTAAAGCTGCGGTACCTTATAACGGGATAAGTATATCAATCAATTTAATTAAAACTTTCTAATGAACTCCATTCCAGACTTATCAAATTAAACTCACAGATGTAGGCTCAGCAAAAAAATGAACCTTTCGCAGCCTAGACAAAGCACTAAATGTGATTAAGCGCTAAATCATCTTCTACCAATAAAAATGTGAGCATGAAAAATCCAAATTGCTTTATTATATCACATCTGTTCACCCCCCATCGTTCGGCTTTCAAGCTGTCACGATATCAGACGTGACCAAGGGATACCGTGATCCTCGGATAAAGCACGTGACCTCTACTGAACTTCTGGCACTAGATTATGACGCGGGTAGCCTTCACTTGTCGTTGGCTCGTGATGCCACATGGTTGTGATGCGGTCTTTTTTCATCTGTTAGTTGGACGTTGATGAGCGTTTCGTGAACACATTTTTTATACCGCATCCCTCCACTTGCTGTTCAAATGGACATGCGTATAAAGGACTTGTCGGGGGGCTGATTGGCGATATTATCAACCCCAAAAATGTGGTCAGAATCGTCAGTGACTTTTTTTGAGGCCATTCTTTGCCTTTATTGGCGTTATTGTAGTACTTTTTCCTTCGGCATACGGTTCTTGTGAAAAACGTGACGCACGTAGGTGGTCCGGATCCTTTTTTTTTCTGTCTCCTTTTTTTTTTTTTTGGAAAGTCGTGCCAAAGTGTCATAAATGGTTAGTTGAAGACCTATAAGTAAGATTTTATGTTTTCTTCAACGTTTTATGGAAATCATTTGAGGGAAAAGGAATGAAACTATTTTAATTTAAATGACATTCGTAGCCATTTTATTTTAATTGCCTCAACAAAAGTGGTGATCGTCTATTACGGATCATAATGTAACAGAATTATTGAAACCTCTTTGAATCACTGAGAATGAATTAATGGTAGATTCTTCGAAAGATTTTTGCATTATAAAGTCACAGAGCTGTGAACGTGTAAAGGCATGGGCCCAGGCCCTCGGAGAGGAGCCTCAGTAAGATCATATCTAAGTAATATTAATCATCAAATATCGTTTTCGGGCATATTCTCTGCACAACCCAGAATTTTGAACTATTTTCCAAATGACAACAGTATCAAGACTGCACCATTATATCATATCCGTCTCCGCCGAGGCCTAAGACTATCATTTAGGTGAGAAGCGGCAATCGGGCGAGTCGAATTTTCCCTAGGTTTGTGTGTGAGCCACGAAATTTATTTGTTATGAGCTACCGTTTGTCGCAGGATTTGACAACAGATGCTATATACTGCCAACTTAAAAGGGTCACAGGACCTCAATAAATCCTTAGACGTGAAAGTAATAGGATTGTTATTAGGAACGGATTTTTCAGTTTTGTACTACGTTTTAAGTGACGAGGATAAGACCTAAGTTGGCACTTCACTCTCTACATTTATATGCCCCTCCCACGTAACTTTGAGATTTGACAGATGAAACATGTATCAGCTCCTCCACATGACAGGTCTTTAGCGGCATCAACATTCGAACCCACAGATATTGCGTCTTCCACTAGCTCTACTGCCACTTAGTTAGCACGACCACCAGTAGCGCATACAAGGAAGGGGAGGCATACCCCCCTCACATCCCCATTGTTATTTTTTTCATTGATTATAATATACTGTGTTTATAGTACGCAAAATATTGGGGTATTTCACGAGAATGGTGTACTTTCGACCCTCACTCCCCCTGAAAAATTCCTATGTACGCCATTTACGACCACTATATGTTATGGAAGATACACGCTCACCCATAAGCAACTAATTGATTAATGAAAAAAAATAATTCTCTGTTTTTTTATCATAACTTTACTTATAACTTTATATCCTCCACTGAACTTATTTGTCTACTTCAACTACTACGGTCTTTGATGCCAACGCAGTAGCAAAATATGAGCTCTGCTCAAACCCAAGAAAAAAATTATTGCTGCCAGAATTAAATTATAGCCGAGAAATTACGTCAACAATAACTAGACTAAGGACAAAGCATTTTAAGGACATGCAGATACTGCCCGATTGTTCAAGATCATATGTGGATTGCAGGCACTGCCCAAGCACGCAACTGGATCCCAAACACCTTTTTAGCCGTCCTTCCATTGTTGGTGCCCTTTTTAAAATGACAATGACTGCAGCATGGACATTCTTTACTCGGATCGTGCCATGGATGTTGCCACGGCAGTGATTCACGCTTTTGGCTGTATCTGACTATATCCTTAATTTGTTTTATTATTACAACCTCTGCACATTGTCATACACGACAACAACAACTTATTTGGCTTATTATCAGTGATTTATTATCAATTTTCTTATATTGATTACATCACC
Organism: Trichonephila clavipes; assembly: GCA_019973935.1. NCBI lineage: Eukaryota > Metazoa > Arthropoda > Arachnida > Araneae > Nephilidae > Trichonephila > Trichonephila clavipes. The sequence goes on from BMAU01021268.1 coordinate 287,062, forward strand.
ATCACCCGTACAAATGCAGATCCATTCGTCATCCTTTCTCGCTCTTTGTCTAGATGTCTTATGGAGTCTGTATATTTACTGAATGCTTTTAAGTTTTTTTTTCCCTTCTGAATAATACATCCGCACACACGCGCGCGCACACACAAAAGAACTGAAGTTATAGTTTGTGGGAACAAAACATCTTCATAAAAATTATGGAATATTAATTCACGCTTCATTTTTTCTCCTTACAAACGGAATACAAGAAATAAAAGTAACATTTTGTAATATATTTAAATATTTTATAAGGAATTTTAATTCTCTCTCGAAAAAAAAAAAATAACCCTTTATATGCCTTAAAACAATTTTTTTACTCCTTTTTTCTTAAAAAAAATTATAACATGGGAAATCTTTTTCAAAAATATTTTATAACAATGTATTTAGAGATATTTCAGAAATGTCTATTAACAGTTTCAAGTATTCGTAAGTGCATAAGATTCTGATGAATTTTTTTGTATGCATAAGACTGTACATCGTTAGGGTAAACTTTTCAAGCATGCTTTAAAACTTTCTTACGAACCTACCGGAATACGAGGGAAAATCAATAAGTAGGTTGCAAGGGGCAATAAAAGAAGCGGCCAAGATATTTACTTGACAAGCAAGTTTACCTCTCTACATAATACATTTTACCTCTCTTCATTCACATCCATATATATATATTTATTCTTTTGCTTTCCAATACCTGTATATACTACGCCATATATATACTTACAAAATCAGCGTCTGCACCAAAAGTGAAACACTTTTAGACGAGATGCAATTGAAGTAAACTAAACAGGTAATGATCGTTTGGTGCTAAATCTGGGTTGTAAAGTAGATATGGAAAAAAGTGCCTCAGAAAAAGAGGCGTAGATACAGCCGTATCAATGAAACGGGGCACCCAAACTACAGGGGCCCCAACATGTGTAACTACACAGTACCACTTTCTTTTCTAAAAAAGGGCCCCGAAGGAGTTTTCATACGGGGCACACTCAGAACTAGCTACGTCAGTGCTCAGGAAACTGTTCAGTTTTTTAATGAATTAGTCAAACTGTTTGAGGCCTGCCATTATCGAAATGGAACCAAACTCCTGGAGACAAAAGGCCTGCCCATTTTTTTTGGTATTACATATTGAATCTTTGTCAAAATGCTACCGTAGGAGGTAGCAATCAAAATTTCACTTCGTTTCAAGAAATTATGAAGTAAAATTCATTGAAGATACCCAAAAAATCTGTCATTATAAGCTTACTAGATGGAGGGGCTCTATCCGCGGTCCTTTTATTAATTCTCTTGGGGAAATACTTCTTTAACAGAGGTTTCAGTTTAACTCCGTCTTCCGTAGTGAGAACATGATTTTATGTTATTCAGAGTGCTATTTAAACCCTGGCAATGGGAGAGTTAGTCCTTATGCCATGATTTAAGTGAGGTTACTGAATTGCTTTTCGGAAACGTTGATGTGGTTAGATGTTGTGGAACATAGTCAATCAATGAGAGATCAGATAAGTGCTCTACTATCGGACCAAGCTCAAATTAGTGTGTAATTAATTATCTTACTACCTTAAGATAGGGAACTAAATTAAACTCCTCCCTCGGTTTATAATCCTTAATTGATCATAAATTGGTTAGACTGAAATAAAAGTGATTATTTTTATAACAATGTCCGATGATTCGGTGTCCCAAACTACACATGCTACCTCCGAGTTACGACAGCCTTACCTTGGATTTATGTGTTGAAGATGAAAAATGCTGCTTCCATGTCAATGAGGATTTGATTCTGGTTGATACTGAGGAATCTATGTTTTACCCCCATTAAGGTATGGACTACGTTCAGAACCATGATTTTGCAAAAGCGTAAAAACGAATATTTTTTGAAATATTTAGTGTCACTTATATAGATATAAATATAGATTAGAATACTCGTATGAAATTGTTTTAACCATATTATTATAATAAAAAGTTAATTAAACGCAATTTTTTGGCAAAAAATGAACTTAGAATTATTTATTTTCAAAACATTCTCTTTTTATGGAAAATGCTTCTATAATAATAATATTTTGCCTACATAAAGCTCAGACCTCATTACAGAGTTTGGACTAGAATATTTGAAATATTTAACTTAGAAGTGGATTTATTCATACTTTAATACATCAGAGTGGAGAAATTTTAACAAAAAAACACCGATAATTATTTTTATTGGTTGTAATTCTGGAAATAATGCAAATTTTAATAAAATTCTTGTTCTGTCTCTATGAAGAAGTCTTAGCTATGTATATGCATTTTTGTTATAGAGGCATTTTTCATAAAAGGAGAACATTTTGAAAATAAATAATTCTAAGTTCATTTTTTTTTGCCAAAATATAGCTTTCAAATAATTTTTTATTGTAGTAATATTCTTAAAACAATTTTATACGCGGATTCTGATATAAAAAACACTAAATATTAAAAAAAAAATTCGTTTGTGTATGCTTTTGCAAAATTACAATTTCGAACGTAGTCGGATACCTTAACAATCCTGTTGATTTTTAAACTCTCGTGTCGGTTTTGTAAGCTATTTACCGACTTGCCCTCGTATATTCAAGTTCAACTACTAATAAATCTTTTTACATACGATTATGTTTAAGTCACACAAAGATAATCATTTTCATGCCTGAATTTCGTGCTCTTCTGCAGGCACTCTAACAATACCTCATACTTCATGCTTTATCACGGCTGACACATCACGCTACGAGATGCCATAAGTTATCTTAATTTATTTAACTTTAATACCACGAGCTGACGGATCCATGATGACTAATCGGCCCTCTTAGCAACAATTGCCATGGTACCGGATTTCTGATCACTTCAGCAACCAGAACATGATGCAATGGGGCTTCTAACAGCGAAGGGAAATAAATATTCAAAACCTGTCAAAACCTACTGCCTTTATTGTAGTATTTATGTCAGCTGTCGAATTCATTTAAAGCCGATTCCAACTTCATCATCAAAGAGGGCGACCAATAAATATGTAAATATGGACAAGTCAATCAGAATGTTTGCTCAACTCGGATTCTTGTCTGCCCGATTATCTGATAGGACAAATTTATTTTGATCAGGGAGTGTTCCGATGGACACTACAGGGGAATGTTATTGACAGCTTGAAAGATGATGTCAGCTTCAAATGTATTATGCTTAAGAGGTCACTAGTCATTTTTAAAATAGGTTCTTTGTATAAATGGGGAGAGAGATTGTTCACAGAGATAGGTCTTGTTTCAGGGATGTGATGCAGTAATTACAAACTTAACATTGTTAAGAGAATTATTTTTTTAGTCACCTGTCATAAGTTGGTAAGGTCACCTGCTTCTAAATGTTTTGCTATACATCATATCAAGGATTCTCTCTCTCTGATGAAATACAGTAATACCTCAATCTTTCGCGATAGGTGGGGCTGAGTGATAACCGCGTAAATCAGGGTATAATTTAGCATATATCAATACATATAAATTATTTTTAGTTAGGGTGGAGACAAAAGAAAGTAATAACTTAGAAAAAAAATGTGTAACACATTCTTAGATAACACAAACATAAAACTACAAACTGAAGTTATTTTGATATCGAAGGTTTCATAAAATCTAACAAAGTATGTGATTTTATGAAACCTTCACGCGTCTTTTCTTTAACATGTCCTTTGGGTTCTTTGGGCCAGAATTAATGGCAACTCTTTTCCAACCAAATCCAAGAAATGAAGTGTGAATGAAAGATGCAAATGAACAAGCTTTTAAGTATCGGAACTTAGAGTAAACGTGATGGCAATGTAGGGCATTTGATGACAATGTAGGGCAATTTGTGATAGTGGATGGAAATTGGCGGTAGTTGATGTCCAATAGAGGAATCGTGTTTCAAGTCTGAATGAGCTTTACGTGATGGTAATTAGAAGTTATAAGTGATTGAATATATGGAATTCAAGTTGCACACCAGTGTATGTAAATAAAGACAAGATTGAGCATAAGACAATATTGATGGATTCTTCAAACTGCAATAAGGTAGGATTGACTATTTAGTATTAGAATCAAAGATTGAATTAGAATCGAGTTTAGGTGGTTCAGTTATTGATAGAGGTCTGAATTCGATTAAGTTGCTTATTATCTATATATATTGTGTGTTGCGTACTTTTCCATCGTAGATTCTCTCACATTAATTATTATCATTTAATTTGTTAAAGGTTTAAGTTGAATATCTTAATAAAGTCATATTAAGATAATGATTCCTTCTAGTTCTTTCGTTAATGCTACACCTCTAGCTCACGCTGACCCTCCGAGAGATATTCTCTCAAGGGGGGAACATCACAAGTAGTCTTGTCGATTCAAAAAAATTTTTCTCCTCCAAAATTTTCTCGTAGCAGGCTGATATTATTTTTATTCCTTGTTTTATTGAAAAAAATAGCTCTTGGTTGGAGTCTGTATTTTCTAAAAATTGCAACCCTTTTCAATTAAACTGAGGCCTTTTGTAAAGTTCTCAACACCGTTCTTGCTCATGCATTTCTGTGTGTTCATCAATTTCCAGCTCATGATTATAAGAATTTAGAGATTCTTGAACGTCATCACTATCCACATCATCATCACTATCACTAGATTTATTTACCTAGAAAGATCGATAACTTACTTCCCCACTCACATTCCCATTTTCTTCAGGTTCAGGCACCGATTCCACCTGAGTTTCAGTAATGGGGAAAAAAAGACGAATGGACGAGATCTGAAAAGTGCTTAAATCAAGGTATTGCTATACATCATATCAAGAATTCTGTTGTTGGATGCAATACATACCTTTGCAATATCGAATAGTTGAGAGCAGTGATACTCAATCTCCGGCCCACTGCCTCATGTGGCTCATTGGCCTTTTCTTAGTGGCCCAGTCATGGCTCATTGCACAAAGAAACTCAATTATTGGAGAACCATGTTCTAAAAATTTAGCGGGAAATTCTACCGATCAAGCAATCAAATCTATCAATTTTGCTACAAATTTTTTTTATGGTAGAATGTAAGCAAATGGTTTGGATGAAACGATATCGAAACTATCCCGAAACTTAGTAAAAAATATATAAAAGTAAATAGTTTTTTTGTGTGTGTTTGATAGAGAGGTTAATAGAGTATCAAAGTAAAAGCCAATGAGACGAGTTTAAATATTTTGATAATTTTTTTCTTAGCCAATTGTTGTTTTGGTCATGTAGTGGGTTTTCCCATTATGCTAACGTAGTGGTTCGCGTGCAATACCTGTCATGCTTATGTGACCCGGTGAGAAAATAGGTTGAGTACTCCTAGAAGAGACAGATGAAACACATTGCGAAAAAACTTTTATCATGAATATATAGTCTTATGATACTATATTTTTGTCTTAAGGATTTGCCAGAAAGTTTAAATTTTTAATTTCGAGAAAAACATTTTATGGAATTGTTTAGCTTGATAACATAACGTTATTTAGAATCAAGTTTTAATCATGGAATATAAAAATAAATCTGTAAAACTTCGAGACACTGGGAGTCCGACTTAATGGAAGGATTTTGTCATCATAATTTTATATTACATATATACACAATGTTATTGAATCATACATACATTTGATCTTTTAATATAAAAGACCTCGGATATTCCCGTATCTTGATAATATCTACATTCGTAATAATAATAATATAATACAGGGGTGGGCAGACTTTTCCAGGGGACGGGCTACTTCTAATTTTTTCAAGGTGTTGCGATCCACTCAAAGGCATAGGTACCGTGAGGTAAAAGAAAGTATACAATACAATCGGACCTCCATTTTACGAACATCTATTTTACGAATTACTCTATTTGTCGAGCTTTTTCCTGGAATCAAGAACATTTTACGATTTTCTTCGTAAAACAACCTTCAAATAGCGAAGAACATTTTCTATTCAACGAAATTTTCTCTTACGATTTGATTTTGTTTCTCCGTGTTTTTTAAAATACCGTATTTACTCGAATCTAAGTCGCACTCTCCACCCCCCAATGTTAATGAAACTGAAAATCGAGCGTGGCTTAGAATCAAAAGGGAAAAAATTTGTCGGATGGGGTATGTAGAGCAATTATAGCTTCTTGCATGTATTTATAATACTGATATATTCACTTCCCTTTTAAATTTACTTTTAATTTCGTAAAATTTGATCTCAATAAACCATTTTAGACTATTTTTCAATTTTCACAAAATCTTGTTGAGAATTTTGGGTGCGGCTTAGAATCGATGGTGGCTTAAATTCCAATAAATACGGTATTTCTAAAACCTTAATATGATGGAATGATTTTAAGGTTTTAGTAAAGGTTGTCGGGGACCCTATAATGTCCTGGAGGTCCACCGGTCGATCGTGATCGACTTAATGCCCACCCCGAATATAATACATAACAGAATAGTCATAAATAATATTCATTACTACCCCTATTTATAATACAGTCCAAGACTCGACAAAAAAAAAAAAAATTAGACAAATTTTTACAAAATAATTTTTTTTTTATTCTACCTTTGATTTACACACATATTTTTAATTCTTATAGTGAGATTATTAGTGTTAGTATTTTTAAGAGTTGCAGTTTGTCCATGGTACTGAAATACTCTTCCGGGATTTTCTTTGTGGTGAAAGCGGGATTTTTCTATGAAGGCAGGAATTTAGATTCATGAAGAACAGGAATTGCACTAGGCAATTCGTTACTGGAGAAGAAATTAAAATGGAGAGATAATCGAAAAAAAGCAGATATCTGTGTCCAGTGGCACACACAAGGGGGTTCCTGAGGGTCCGGACCCCCTCCCCAAAGCCCTTGATTTTTTTCCGATTGATTATAATTCTAAGTATATAGTAAAATTTAATTAACTACTTGTTATTAATGATTAATTTTATTAATTAATGCTAATTACTTATTCAAAAATTAGTTTTTTATTGTGTTTTGTTCCCCAAAATCGACAAAAACAAAAGGAGCATGATACAAGAATGATGAACTTTCGAACTCGGACCCCCCTCCCCCCTTGAAAAATTCCTGTGTGCGCTACTGTCTGTGTCCCCATTGCAATGTAAGACTTAGAATTACAACAGGTTTCAAATTGGGTGGCCATATATATATGCACCCACACGCAAAATCCTCAAGCGTTTGAAAAAGAGGTACGAACATGATTATTTTTATAAATTTATTTTTTTCGTAAGTTTGAGAGAAATTCTTTTAGGATACACATAAAACATTGTTTGCAGCATGCAAAGTGTACTTATAACAAGTAACATAAAAAAAAAAATTAAAATCAATTCCTACATAGGTCAACAAAGAAAAATTTTATTTTAGTTACTTTTCCTTAAATAATTATATTTAAAATAAATAAGTATATACATATGACCAGTGGCGCGCACAAGGGGGTTAGGACCTAGGGGTCTGGACCTCCCCTAAAAAAAGCCCTTGATTTTTTTCTAATTGCTTAGTAATTCTAAGTATATAGTACGTAAAATTTAATTAAGTATTTGTTATTAATGATTAATTTTATTAATTAATGCTAATTATTTATTGAATAATTAGTTTTTTACAGTTTTTTCTTACCGAAAATCGACAACATCAAAAGGAACGTGATACAAGAATGGTGGACTTTCGACCCTGGACACCCCCCTTGAAAAATCCCTGTGTGCGCTACTGCATATGACTGAATCACAATATAAAGAGGCAAAACACATTTTAAATTAAGATAAAAAAATGTTTAACCACAATAAATTTGTAATTACATTTTTTAATAAATTTGAATATGGCAAGAATTTATATCTTAAAACCAATTAAAAGGAATGCTGACGTCTAACTAGCATATGATTAATCAGGTTAAGTTAAATCTTCATCACAAATTTAACAAAAGCTGTTTTATCCAATGGTGCTGCTATCTTGAGGAATAATATCGACTGAGAGAGAGAGAGAGAAACATATCTCTTAAATTATAATTAATTAAGATGACTTGGTACCCCCAAAATCACAGACCTATCGTTTTTTTATTTCCATTTAATCTTATTCTTTACATTATTATCTTTCGATTGATATATCACTTGTGCATGTCGGAAAGTTAGATGTAGAATAAAACTTCATTTGAAAACAAATTAGGCAATTCAGCCACGTCCCCTTTTTAGAAAAAAAAAGCTAAAAAAGCGTTTTGATGAAAAAAAAATCTATTTTATAAAAAGAAATAATAACATTAAAAAAGAATATGTAATATATAAAGCAGAATATTTCCGAGACAATACATACAATCATTTTTTTTCCTTGTGAAATGTGTGCTTGTAAAATTTTTAAATTAAGGCATTTTATATTAATAATTTTATAATTTCTGTTCTTATTCCTGATATATTTTTCATACAAATGTAATACTTTAATATTATAAGAAGAAAAACTGCTAAAATTTCTGTCGTGACAGAAAAAAAATTTTTTAACGTTTTTCTTGAATTTTCTTGTGCATTTAGCACTCACTAAAAGTTGATCATTTATAAAAATGTGTGGGTTGAAAAAATATGAAAATGCAATTATTTTAAAGAAAAATGTATAAATAATACCTTAAAGTGGTATTTTAAGTTTAATTAAGCTTATAATATAATTATTTTTTCAGAATTATAAACTTTAAAGTGGTTTTTCTCAGTTTGTGTTTTTCGAAACCTTAGTGCATTCAAAATAGTACTCCTTCTGTAACTATTTACCAATCACTTCCATTTTTTTCCTGCGTGTTAAAAATAAAGCATGTAATAAAATTATGGATCCGTTTTGCTATAAACTGAATACTTTTTTTTAAAAAAATAAAATGTAAGACATGTTGGCTTTTTCGTTGATTTTTAGCCTATATATCAACATTTTTTTTTTCTCGAAAACGAAAAAAATTATTGTAAAATCGATCCCTAAAGTTGTTTAGAACATCCATAAGAATATTATAAAAAAAATTTCAGGTCAAAAAAATTAATTTTTACAAAAGGAGTAGGATTTTAAAATTTTCCAAATTTTCTTCAAGGAATTTAAAATTTTAAAATTGTGTGAATAATATGTGAAAAATCTAATCTCGTATCATTTTCTTGAAAAGAAACATTGTATAAAATGCTAAAATATAATTTTTAAATACATAAATAAAGAAAGTTGCTCAAAGGGTACCAAGTCCTCTTAGTAAATTTAATCAATGAACCAAAATGTGAAAAAACTGTATTAACATCAAGTGTCATCCACTATAAGTTTAAAAAAACTACATTTGAGTTTGAGCGGTATGAATAAAAAGTATTTTATTAACGATTGAAAATTGGAACAAGATATATAAATAAATATAAATAGGGAGAGTGTGCACTAATAGTAGGAATTGTGAAAAAGCAAACGTTTTGGGGTTTTTGTGTTCCACTATCATAAAATAAAAAATTGTGTGAAAACTGTACAATTGAAAATTTAAATAAAATTACTTTATTTTCGTATTCTGTAAAGTATTATGCTTAATTCTATTGAATAAAAAAATTTGCTCTTTTTTTTTTTTTTTTTTTGAATATTTTGGGTAAAAAAAAATTTAACTCTTAAAGGGTTAAATAAAACAGTATTTTATCCACTTTTGAACGCAAAACGTTGGAAATATAGAAAGGAGTAAATCCATTAGAATGAATCAATTTCATTTGATAAAAAGTTATATATTTTTCCTTTTTATTTCTAGCCCGAAATTTCATTCTAAACGTTCTTTTACACATGCGTAGGGCACTATTCTGAACATTTTGAAAAAATAGTAATTTGTTTCGGAAGATTTTCAATTTTATGGTATCTTTACATGAATAGGTAATCAACTGCACAATCACCAAAAACATTTTATTGCTCTGTTCCAATTACTAGTACTTTTTTCCCCCCTCTTCTTTTATAATTTCGCAATTTACCGCAGCAAAATTGCTAATCATAGCATAATTTTTGAAATAAAGATGACTGAAATGGCGTAAGATTTTCACGATCTAACAATTATTTAAATGTTATTTGAAATTAATATATATATATATATATATATACATATATATATATATATATATATATATATATATATACATATATATATATATATACACATCATAAACTGAAAATATAAAAATCTTTTTATAATTTTTTCGCGCTCAGTTTGGATTAATGATAAAACATGTCACACATCTTAGAAAAAATTCTAGACTATTTTTTTTAAAAAGTTACATTCACATTTATAACAATTATATACCTCAAAATATGTCATAACATGGCATCTCCAGAAATATTTTTCTGAAGGTCAAAATGCAATCTCCATGAATAATTTTATCCAAATTGCTTTTACTTGATCGTTTATTGCTAATGTCGCCAATTATTTAAGACATTTACGTCCCAAAATGCATCTGGCTGAACTGGAGGGGAATTCTGCCCTTAAAATTAATTTTTAAGAAGTTCGGATTTGTACAGCTGCTTTAGCTGCATGAAAACCCTTCATTAAAAACATCAAAATTATATTCATATTAGCTGCCTTACCATTTTTGCCACTGTTAGTCAAACATTTAAACAGTAACTGCCGATAATTGTTTTTAAAGTTAAAAATGGTAAGTAATTATAGACTATGAGGATATAACTTTTTTGCGTAATTGAAATTAAATTCAAATTTGCTTGTAATTTGAGCGTAATGAGTTTGGTCTGAGGTACATCAAAGATATTTTTTTGGCTCATTTTTTTCTTGGTTTCTTTTTCTTTTTAAATAATACAGATGACGGATCTCTTTTGGAATGACCTTCACCATTATACCCTCTCCCTTCTTAAAAAAAAATCGTTCGTCGATACTTTTTTGAGTATATCGATTATATTGACCTTTGACTTTCTGTAATGGATGCGGCTTGTAATTAAACTCATTAATATTCCAAGGAAACGAGCAGCAATCTGTTTTTCTTGTTAATAATTTGCATAAAAATAACCTGCACATTAAATAATTATTATTATATTTCACGCTTGTTAAAAAGTGTTCGTTTAGTTTAATTATTATGGAAAAGCTTTTTTAGTTTGCATTATTTAGAATAGACTTCTGGCAGCATGAATTAATTGGATGACCAAGGGCCATAGTTGGAAAATTTTTTAATTTTTTGTTAATGAGTTATACATTTAAGAAAAAAAATGTCTTCATCTGTCATGTTAACACCACACTTAGAATAGTTTTTTTAAAATATGTTTATAAATCAAGGGAAATACTCAAATTCTTGCCAAATGAAACATTGAAATACATATGGCTGAAACTTGTTTTAATAACACAAGGAAGTTTTTAAATTACAAAAACAACAAATTATAAAAGAAAATTAAATTTTCACATGTGCCTCAAAATATTTTCAACTTTAAGATAACGGAATGGTCTCAGCACTGAGACTTCGAAACAGTGTATAAATGAACGGTTTTTTTTAAAAAAATTTGTGTCACCTGATGATTAGAAGCCCAGTGGCTGAGTGGTAGCGTATTGCGCTTCTACGCCTCAGGTCCGGATTCAAACCCCTGGCCGAGCAAGGTCGACTCAGCTTTTCATCCATTCAGTGGGTCGATAAATGAGTACCAAGTTTACTTGAGAACTGAACACTGGGGGTTTCGTGTCAAACTGACCACCTACCTGGAACATTTGCTAATGCTCTTCAGCACTCAGGGTCACGAAACAGTAGGCATTGGCCCTAATGGACTGTTCGACCACTGAGTTAAGTTTATGTCATCTAAATTAGAATATACGTATAAAAATTGTATAAAGAATTGTTTCATTAAAAAATTATTTAAATGCAAGTTTTTGGAGAAAAAAAATAAGAAAGGAAGATTAACTTTAAAAAGATTATATTTTTATACTTTAATGCTTAATAATATTTTTTTTCTTTATATATACCTAGGATTTTTCTATAGCCTGAACTAAGAGTTTTGAAAAATTCATAGAATTTTCAGTCACCGGTGTTTTTTTAATTAAAATTTTTATACTTTAATGCATTAAAGTACATGAATAAATCTAGTTCTTCATTATAAATTTAAAATATTATAGTTCTGACTCTGTAGAAACGTCTTAGCTATGTATATATATCGTCGGCCTAGTTATCAGAATGCGTAACTCCATAAGGGAAACTAATTTGATTTACGAGTGCTACGCGCCAAACGATACAAAAGACCACGCAATACAAATAACAAGGTAACCATATTGTAACGAACTCGCCAATCTTGGCGAATATAAACAACAGCTTGGCGTGTAGCACTCCAATATCAAATTAGCACCACAGATGGAGTTACGCATTTTGATAATTAGGCCGACGATATGTAAAATTTAATATCATAGAATTTTTTTTTCATGAAAGGAAAAGGTCTTGAAAATATGTAAATTATTCTTCACTCTCTTTGCCAAAAAAATTGCATTTAAATAATTCCTTATAGTAATATAACATTTTTAAAATAAATTAAGCAATTTTACATGTATATTTTAAATCAGGTGACAGTAAATATCAATTTTTTTCCTTTATACGTTTTTTCAAAATCCTGTGGTTCCGAACCCAATTTGATATCTTAACGTGTTAAATAAAAGTTTATGAGCAAAATAAATAACATATTTACTCAGATTTAATTTTCTCAAAAAATAACTTGGTTTAAATTAACATGGTACTTGTAACTACACGATAACAAATGAAATTGTGTGGTGAAGTGGGGTTCGCACTAGTGTTGGAGTGGTCACGAGACATTCAAAATCTAAACTATTTTTATCAAGTTCAAACTAAAATATTTATAAAATAAGCATGTGAATGAAAAAATATTAAAAATCGAACCCAAATAAAAGTTCACTTGTCTTTCTTTCTATGAAGACTCTGATTGATTGTCTCATTGAATCTTGCAACTTTCTGGTATATATATATATAAGTCCATCCGCAATTTGTATTAGGGCAATTTTCAATGAGAAAAAACACAAGTCAAATTAACTCGCTACAAACAACACTTAATCGAATACTGTGATTCGCCTACTCTGATAACTTCAGATGCCTATTTGAAAAAATCCTTCACAAAAGGCGAGATTCTCAAATTAAACTATTCTATAAAAAAGAGGAGAGGTCAACTTACTGTCACCCATTAACCTGGAAAAATATTTCATTATTTGGATTCGAGATAGTAACAAACATAAAATATGCGTATTTATGAATTTTTCAAATTTCTTTTAATTATTTATGAAGAAAATTACAAAAACAGGGAATTTTGCCTTGAGGCAATGTTGAGTTAAACTCTCAAAATCTACAGCACATGTTATGAAAGATAAAACCTTTGAAACAATTTTGAAGCAATTTGATGCAATTATGAACAATATTTTATTATTTTTTCAAATCGCAGCTGGATGATATACTTCAGGGGGGTCCAACACGCGGCTCACAAGTACGTAAGTTGCGGCCCGCTGACTCATTAAAAAAAAATTTAAAATAACAGATTTTTAAAGTTTTTTATTTTGAAATTTATTTGAGGGGAAATTTATATATATATAAAGGGTGTTTTTTTAGAGGTATAGAACTTTAAATTGCAATAAAACAACGATGTATTATTCGATTGACATGAATTTTTTTTTATTCGAAAGATAATCTCGTGACATTACAGTTTAAATATGATTTCTGGCATAGGACTGCCACGGCTGGCTCGGATGTAGTCCAATCTGGACGTCCAATTTTCGATGACTTTTTCCAACATTTGTGGCCGTATATCGGCAATAACACGGCGAATGTTGTCTTCCAAATGGTCAAGCGTTTGTGGCTTATCCGCATAGACCAATGACTTTACATAGCCCCACAGAAAATAGTCTAGCGGTGTTAAATCCCAAGATCTTAGAAGCCAATTCACAGGTCCAAAACGTGAAATTAGGTGGTCACCCAACGTGTCTTTCAATAAATCGATTGTGGCACGAGCTGTGTGACATGTTGCGCCGTCTTGTTGGAACCACAGCTCCTGGACATCATGATTGTTCAATTCAGGAATGAAAAAGTTAGTAATCATGGCTCTATATCGATCACCATTGACTGTAACGTTGTGGCCTTCATCGTTTTTGAAGAAGTACGGACCAATGATTCCACCAGCCCATAAAGCGCACCAAACAGTCAGTTTTTCTGGATGTAACGGTGTTTCGACATACACTTGTGGATTAGCTTCACTCCAAATGCGGCAGTTTTGTTTGTTGACGTAGCCATTCAGCCAGAAGTGCGCTTCATCGCTAAACAAAATTCGCTTATGAAAATCGGGAACAACGGCAATCTCGTTTTGGGCTCATTCGACGAATCTGTTCAGGCATGAGTCTATTCATGATGAATTGCCAAACCAAACTGAGAACAAATCACTTGACAGCTGTTAAATCGGTCGCCATCTTGGAAAGTAATGCCAACTTAAACTTCTATACCTGGAAAAAAAACACTCTTTATATATATACAATGTATTTGCCTGTTACTTGTTCTTATTTCAAAATAAATCCTTTTTGATAACAGAAATGTCCTTTACATTAAAATAGATTTATATTTTATCAAACAGTTACATTTGATTTTATTATAGTAAATTACTTTTTTAATAAATTTCAAATTGCATTATGCATATCCTTTACAATGGATGGTACATGATTCTCTGTGTGTGCGACTTTCGTTTCTCCTCCTCCTTTTCTGTTTGGAGTGCCCAAAAAGCAAGAGGCAAGATGTCTTTTAAAGTTTAAAAAATTATTCAGGATGGTTAAGATAAAGCACAACGTATACTTAATCGTTTGAGAATGACAACACAATCAAATTTCAACAATGAGTAACGAAAGATCAATTCAATAGGAACACCGTAATTTTCAAGAAAATGACAACACACGCACTGTAGTATTTTAAATATTATTTGATCATTGCATTATTATATTATACAAACATTATTATATTATCTATGTCTGTATACATGAAAAGTAGTGAAAATTATAATAATAATTCATTTCTATTTTAAATTTTCATTCCAATAAATTTTTTTTGTTTCCAAATCTGATGTAAATGTACATATTTTATGTGCGGCTCGCGAGATTATAATGTTTTCCTGAAGTAGTCCGCAAGGTCATTTGGGTTGGACACCCCTGATATACTTCGTAAATACCGGTAGTCGAGTAACTGATTTCATTTCAATTTGCGACAATTAGCTTCGTCTAGTTGTTTTCTTTAGTACCAGTTCGTTAGCTCAGAGTGTAGATTACGGGCCACAGTGCATGATTACATTTTGAAATCAATTCTTTGAGTGTGGCAGGTGATCGAATGGTATGTTGCCGACAGACTACACTTTGTTACAAAAGGTTAATCGAAGGGGGGAATGCGAGAGAAAACGCTGTATACCGATCTTGTGATTTCGAACGAATTGTTGAAGGAATGAAGACAACACTTGACATCTCCTAATGCCCACTCCGCGACGACTGAACAACAATTCCGTGGGGATGCATTTCCACTTAACAAGAAACAGCCTTCACTATTCTACACGCACAAATCTTTATTAAAACCAGAACTCAAACCAGGACTTATGTTGCTCAACATCACCATTGTACTATGGCAATCCATGATAAATATAAATTGATTGTTTATTAACATCGCATGACGAAGCTACAGGGCGGCTATTGGCGACGAACCTAGTAATTCTGAGCTACGACCGAGTGACGAAAGACTACACCGGAACTGGTACCCTTTTTCGAAATTTCCACCTCCACATGTTCAGTACGTATAACATAGCGGATCTTGACAGAAAAAAACATTAGCCATAAATTTTCAACTATGGACCATTCAGTTACGAATGGTCATAACAAATATGAAATGAATGACGTCAAATATCTGTTTTTTTCTAGTCTAAGCACTAATGCACGAAGGGAAAAAAGGTTAAAGTTATTATAAGTGAAACAATGAAAAAGTATAGTACCAGTAAAAAGGCAATGCAGCAATCAAGACGGGGTCTATCAAAAACAACCGCCACAAATAATAATTCCTAAATTTATCATCGGAACACACCCATAAGACATCCAAATCCAGTCATATGGCAGTCGACGACTTGTAAACATAATGATTAAATGGACCCAAACGGCACTCTTTTCGTCAATATGGTCCACATCGTGCTCAATCCCCCTCAAAAGCACCCCCTTTATTTCGAATCTAATAGCTGCGCTGCAAAAGGTGGGACGATAATGTATTCTCTGCATCCCTCTGACTACCCCTGAAATCTTGGCGTAGAGTAATAGCCAAAGAAAATGTATGCAGTAGACCGTGTTTGGGTAGAATGGTTGTATATTTTGTGTATATTTTATTGCAGGTACTCAAGTATGAAGTGTTGTAGGGTGGGAGGTTATTGAGAGGGGTCACGAGGAGCAGAGAACCTCTCCCACAAAAATGCCTTTCAAGTCCCCCACGCAGAGTTTTCTTATGAAGGGGGGAAGGGGCTCTGAAAGACTTCAGAACGAATATGTAAAGGGGCTTGTCTGTTGACAGGGGTTCAGGGGGATGGGTTGTGCACGCTGGTTTATACCTGAAAATAACAGATAGAGTCCTTTTTGTGGTAGAAATTTAATATGGATGCCAGATTTCTAGAGTAATTGTCACTTTTAGTCGAAATTTGTGATTTGGAAGAGGGTATGCACCTTTAAATTTGTATGCAAAAAATGTCCAGAACTAATATAGAGTTCCAATTTCTTTGAAAAAGATGAGTAGCATATTACAATTCGTGTATTTTTTCATTGTTGCTTGAAAAACAATCCTTTTTCTATGCAGAGAATGTTCACTTTTGTCTTACAGATGTTTAATGCTCAAACCTGATCACGGTAGCCAAGTGGTTCTAGTCCAAAGCATTGTGTGTGTGTGTGTGAGGCTCTTCCTTAGGTAAGCATAAAATTTATAACTCCCCCTTTAAGAACATGCATGATGCATCTTCTGGATGCTCCAACAAGTTTTCTTTATTTCCACCAGGGACGTCTTAAGATTTCTTGAGGTCCTGGGCCCCTACACAAATGTAGCCACCACGTCTACCCTTATAAGTATAGACGATACATAACATTCATTGTCAAATACCCTTACAAACAATAACCCGAAACAAATAAATGAGCAAGACGACTTACGATCGTACAAACCCGCTCGACCGACTTCCGTCCTTAGACTAAATGAGTAATAATGGTATATGGTGGTAGGCTTAGGCCTATACAAAGACAACGGTCATCACATGTAGCCAGTTGACATATCGTCTGTAATTCCAAGTTTTTTGGAGAATACAACAGGAAATAACATTTAACCGTTAAATTTATTCTAATTGTGATCCAATTATGGCTGAATCGAGAACGAGAAAGACCCCCATTAGGACCGAGGCCATGGGCTCGGGTCCAGTTAGCCAACGCCTTAAGATATCCCTGATTTCCACTCTCCTCTTCGGCAATAAATACTTACTTCCCTTCCCCTTCTTTTACCACGCAGCACAAACACAGATTTGAAAACTTATTCACATGATATAAAGGGTGTTTTTTTAGAGGTTAATTTAAGGGGTTTTAAGAGGTTAATTAAGAGGTTAATAACTTTAAATTGCAATAAAACAACGATGTATTATTCGATTGACATGAATTTTTTTTTATTCGAAAGATAATCTTGTGGCATTACATTTTAAATATGATTTCTGGCATAGGACTGCCACGGCTGGCTCGGATGTAGTCCAATCTGGACGTCCAATTTTCGATGACTTTTTCCAACATTTGTGGCCGTATATCGGCAATAACACGGCGAATGTTGTCTTCCAAATGGTCAAGCGTTTGTGGCTTATCCGCATAGACCAATGACTTTACATAGCCCCACAGAAAATAGTCTAGCGGTGTTAAATCCCAAGATCTTAGAAGCCAATTCACAGGTCCAAAACGTGAAATTAGGTGGTCACCCAACGTGTCTTTCAATAAATCGATTGTGGCACGAGCTGTGTGACATGTTGCGCCGTCTTGTTAGAACCTTACTCCTGGACATCATGATTGTTCAATTCAGGAATGAAAAAGTTAGTAATCATGGCTCTATACCGATCACCATTGACTGTAACGTTGTGGCCTTCATCGTTTTTGAAGAAGTACGGACCAATGATTCCACCAGCCCATAAAGCGCACCAAACAGTCAGTTTTTC
This sequence comes from Trichonephila clavipes, assembly GCA_019973935.1. NCBI lineage: Eukaryota > Metazoa > Arthropoda > Arachnida > Araneae > Nephilidae > Trichonephila > Trichonephila clavipes. Next base: position 305,202 of record BMAU01021268.1, read on the forward strand.
TGGATGTAACGGTGTTTCGACATACACTTGTGGATTAGCTTCACTCCCAATGCGGCAGTTTTGTTTGTTGACGTAGCCATTCAACCAGAAGTGCGCTTCATCGCTAAACAAAATTCGCTTATGAAAATCAGGAACAACGGCAATCTCGTTTTGGGCTCATTCGAGGAATCTGTTCAGGCATGAGTCTATTCATGATGAATTGCCAAATCAAACTGAGAATAAATCACTTGACAGCTGTTAAATCGGTCGCCATCTTGGAAAGTAATGCCAACTTAAACTTCTGCACCTGGAAAAAAAACACTCTACTTACGGACCTTCCGCAAGAGTCAGTTTGTGCCGAACATAATAGAAAGAGTATACATTTGGCCGTTAATTTTGAATAGAAATCACCTGAATCCTTTCACATATGGTCAATTGGCACTCCACGCTGTGAAACTCGCGAAAACCCTTTTCTCCGCCTCACTAGTTGACCCAAATAAAATGATATTGTTGAAGTTACGCTCTTCACACACAGCTACTTATGTATTGAATATGGAGCTTTTTAATATTTCTCGGATCTTAATCATGATAACGATGAGATTGTGAATTTCACTTCTCCTTTTTCAGTTAACTTTGTGTCCGTGTTCCAAAGAAATGAGCATTGATCGTACAAAAGGGGAGGGGCGATTAGTGGTTTAAAACCCCGTAGACCAGTGCTCCAATTTATCAATTCTGATGAGAGGGACAGGAAATTACATGCCACTTGCCCACCAGTGCTCCGTAACCTTTTTATCGCTACGGACCAGTCAAAGTTTGATAATTTTACGGTGGCCCACTGAGGTTGGGACACGTTGATTGTTTATATTTTAGATTGTTTTAATTTAACAATTTTATTTTAGTTACATTTAACTATATGCCTTCAGAATAAAATATAGTTTCACCCAAAATGAATAAAAGTGATTTAACGTGGTATAAAAAGTGATTTCCGTGAAAGTTGCGCAAATATAAGAGAAATGCACCACTTAAAGTAAAATGGCAATAGTTTAATGTTCTTTAAGCGGCCCGGTACCACTTGATCCAGGGATCGGTACCGGTCCGCGGACCGGGGTTGCGGATCACTGCCGTAGACCATAAGATTTTTAATGTTTACCACAGAGGTTACCGCTCGCCACTTACGTCTACGTGTTTTTTAGACTGTACCCCTTCCCACCTTTATAGGAGAGATCTGTTTAAGCATTGGGATTTCCAAAGAAAAAGAAAAATCCACTTCAGTTTTAAAAAGGAACACTTCGCCTGATCATACAATACAAAGTGTACAAAACATGTATATAATCTAAAATATTAAACAAAGTATAAATAAAAAACTTCATTGTGAAATATATGTATTTTTATACACAAAAAATGGTTATTTTAACATTTATCACACAAAAGCAAAAACATAAATTTCGTACTTAAGGTGATTGACTACGTTCGAAACCGTGATTTTGAAAACGAATACATAAATGAATAACTTTTTGATATTTAGTGTCAGTTGAATTAGAATATGCATATCTAGAACTGTTTTAAGAATATCAATACAATAAAAAATTATTTAAATGCAATTTTTTGGCAAAAAATGAAGAAAGAATGACATATTTTACACTCTTTTTTATGAAAAATGCTTCTATAATAATATTTTTCCTAAACATATTTAGAATTCAATACTGGGGTGAAGTAAAATTTTTAAAAAATTGGTATCATTTTCAGAGTTACGATCTATTAAAACAATAACTGTAATTTTTTTGTTAAAATTTCTCTTCTCTGATGCAATAAAATATAAATATATAAATCCACTTCTAAATTATATATTTCAAAACTTTTGGTACAGTCTCTATAGAGAAATCCGAGTTATATATACAGGGAAAATATTTTTATTATAGAAGCTTTTTTTCATAAAAGGGGAATGATTTGAAAATATGTCCTTTCTTCATTTTGCCAGGGAAAAAAACGCATTTAAGTATTTTTTTTCTCATAGCATTCTTAAAACAGTTTTATATGTGTATAATATAATTCAACTAACGCTAAATGTCAAGAATTATCCATTTATACGCTTTTTCAAAATCGCGGTTTCGAATGTAGTCAGCCACCTTAAGGGATAACTACACTAAAAGCTGTTCCCGATACTACACAAATCCCAGCTTCTTTAAACTGAGTTCATACCCATCTAGTTCCAGTGACCCATAGTTTCAAAAGGGTTAACATCCGCATGTTATTCTCTTTAAAAAAAAATGTACATTTCGCACGCTATAGCGAATAATCATTCGTTCTGTCATACTCGGTTATCTGTACCGTCAATTTCCTTGCAGACTCTCCTTCGTTCGGTCACGATTCACTTTTTACAGTTCCATTCCTCGAATCGTTTTGTTTCGCATTGTCCGGTCTCTAATCGCGTTTTCGTGGTTCTGAATGCATGCTATGCTGTAGGTCACCAATCAGTTCTCACAGACCTTCGAACTTGGCCCAGTTCGAGCATTCGATTCATTAATGTGAGAAAAGGGTTGTGCTTAGTAACCTTTGGGGTCTATACTTTGTCCACCCCTCCCTTTCTGTTTTTATTTCTTCTTACCTTATTAAGTGCAATTTTTTTTCGCTGAAATTCTATTTCTCCCTCTTCCTCTTTTATATTTTGGCTTCATCTTGCTGAATGAAATGAAAATTTTAAACGTACTGAATTGGATGAGTTATATTAATGTAAAATAGCTGTGTGTGTAATCGTCGTTTGGATTTTAATGTTTATTTTTTCAGTAAATCTATGTTCTGAGTGTCTAAAATGTAAATTCCAGTAGTTAACCCCTTAACTGGTTTGCCCGAACTCTCTACAGTCTACCGAAAGCTGGCCTCAACCTGTCTGCCCGTACAGCGTACGGGCACTTATCTTTTCTTCTTTCTATCTTTAATTTGCCCATATTTTTAATTCTTATATGAGATCATTGGTGCTAGTGTTTTTAAGAGATGCAATTTGTCTATCGTACTGAAATCTTTCTCATCCGGGATTTTCTTTATAGTGAAGGTAGGCATTTTTCATTGAAGGCAGGAATTCAGATTCTCGAAAATACATACAGTTGAATCTCTATATAACGAATCTCTATATTGCGAATTTTTCTATTTTGCGAACTTTTTCGTGGAGCCAAGAACGTTTCGCGATTTTCTTCGTAAAATAACCTCTCAATAGCGAGGTACATTTTCTGTATAACGAACTTTTTCTTTTGTGATTTAATTTTTTCCCTCCCTATTTTTAAAGTATTTCTGGACATTTTAAGTTATTCTATCGCTTTTAACACATTTTATGGTGGTCATAAGTCTTGAATTGGGTTTACCAGGGCCCTGACTCATCCAGAGCAGAAAAATTGCAGTAATTTTTCAAACAAAAAACTCAAAAATAAAGTTAACAGATTTTATGAGTAATTAAATTTAAGGACGCATGTGGTAATGTATGTTTATAATTTCTAGTTATAAAATAATGCATGTTTAAAATTACTTGTATGTTTTAAATTAGAAAGTGTCCATAAAATTCATTAATTTTAATATAAAATTATTTTACTAATGTTGAAAATACCTCGACATTTTTTTTTCTTGTTTCTCTTGCCGTTTTTTTTTTATGTGTAAAAGTAAATAAATATTAATTTACAAAAAGATGTGAATAATTATTTTTTTTAATATATAGTGTTTATGAATTGAAAATTTGTTTTATGTGGCTTATAAAGTATATTCAAAGATGAACCTCTATAGAACAAATTTTCCATATAACGAACTTTTTTCGGGATTTAGCGACTTCGTTATATAGAGGTCCGACTGTATATATGCACACACACACAAAATCCTCAACCGTTTGAAAAAAAGGTACATACATAAATATTTTTTTTGTAAATAGGAGATAAATTATTTTAAGGTATAAATTTTTTTGTAAATATGAGATAAATTATTTTAAGGTATATGAAACATTTTACGTAGCTTGCGAAGTGTATTTATAAAAAGAAAACATTTAGGAGTTTTTGTGTTCCCCAATTATAAAATAAAGAAATAGCGTGAAAACTGTAAAATTTAAAATTAAAATAAAATTCTTCCTTTTTAGCATTTTGTTAAGTATTACGCTTAATTATATGAAATAAAAAAGTGTGTCTTTTTCGGAACATTTTAGGCAAAAAAATTAACCTTTTAAGGCTGCAATACTCAACCTGTAGCCCACCGAGCCTTTATAAATGGCTCAGCCAGGGCCCATGGCTCTGAGAAATTCACTTATTTATGGAAATTTAATGAGAAATGCTTTGTTAAAAAATCAAATATTTCAATTTTACTTCTTGCTATGGATGTCGTATGGGTGCGAATTGATTTTTTTTTTCTGATTAGTTATAAAAGAGAAGAACAGTGGAGTACCGACCATTTTATGAGTGGAACTAATTTTTAACTATCTTTCTTATTTTACAAGCGAAAAATATACGAAGAAAATAGGTTGTTTCAAGACGATTGGGAAGTTGACTGTTTAGTAATAAAAAACAAGCATTGAGATCAGTGATTGTTTGATTTGTGACGAAAGTGTTGTACTTAAAAAATACCAATAAACAGGAATCGCGCTCAATGACACTTTTCCTCGAAGATCTATTTCGAGAGGTGACAAATAGGATTTCTTGAATAATCTCTACTACAGCAAAAAAGTGTTTTGTCAGTGGTAATGTCAAGCGGTAACAAAGGCACCCTGTGAAATTTGTTACATTATTTGTAATCTTATGAAACCGTTTGCTGATGCCGAAATTGTGAAGGATTATTTCTTAAATGCTTTCAATTTAGAAAAATTCAGTGACAAAAATAAAAAAAAATTACAATTAAAAAAAGCAAAATAAGACTTTTAATATTTTGATCAATATTCCACATTTCAAATTTTCTATGTTATCTTGATCTAAAAAAGCATTTCCCCCCTCCATTAATTCTCATGTTCCAGCCCACGTAAAATAGCTAACATATGTATGCGGCTCAGCAGAAAAAAGGTTGAATACCCTGATTTAAGGGGTTAAATGATGCTTCGGGTATAGTTATATATTCAGAGCGTTTTTTCCCTCCATCCTTTTTCCATTACTTTTTATATCAACAACCCGTCTTTACTTTCGCTTCTGTACTTACTTTTTCAAAAACAAATTTCCAGTGACATTTAAAGTATCCCAAACTCAACTCATTAATTGCTCTTTAAATCTCCGTTCCCAACAAAAAGCATTCCCTTTTCACAACCCCCCTGTCGCCTCTCGTTTTCCAAACGATTCCCTCCCAAATACCACCCCACATAACAGAACAGCTATCACCTGCTCCAAGTAGGAACTTAGTCAACTGAAATGAGTCATCACTGCTTCTTTTGAATAGCGAGACGTGGAAAAAATTATAGCGTGTCATTCCTAATCCAGGTAACCCCCGAGCCATGCCTCTCCCCCTCACCTGAGTATCAAAAAGGGGGAGGCTGATCCCTGACCCTTGAGATAGCGAGGGAAGATAACAAAACTCCAGACGGTTTTGACTGCTCGCTGCGTTGCAGCAGTAGGAGGAGGGAGAATGAATCATTGTTGAGGCCATTTGAAGTGTCTGCAGAGATTTGGATTAGGAGATCATGGATGAGTGGAGATTTAATCCAAACAAAGTGGATTTTTTTTTTATTCTTCGTTGGATGTGCAATCCATTCAGATGAAAAAAGTTGTAATTTAAACTTATGCGACTCTTTTTTATTTGTGTCTTTCAATATTTCGAGGTACATGTGAATGAATTAGGAAAAAAAAAAAAAAAAACTAATGCCAATTTATATAAGTTAGTGAAAAACCCAGCGTTCTTTAATCGGGAGGTTAATATTTTTTATACTTATGATATAATTTTGTTCTCTGTGAGTTGAAATATAAATAATAGATGTGTTATATATATAGCTTAAAATTCCGGCTTATAACGTCACCTATACTTTCAAGCCGTGTTTTTTTTTTTTTTTTGTATATTCGCTGTATAATACGCACCCCGATTTTCACGAAGAAATCTGAAATATACGTGTGCAATGCTAATATGTTTTGAAGTCATTTACTCGAAGTATTACACCTGGCTTTAAAAAAAAATAGTATACTTATAGAACTACAATTCTTTGCTCTTTCTAGAAGCCTTAATTTTTTTCTATGCTCACCTGTTTTTCATTTTTATACCCGGCGTATAACGCGCACCCGTAAATTTCGATCTTATTTTCTGTGTTTAAAGTGTGCGTTATACGCCGGATTTTACGCTATATTATCTTTATCACATTCTTCTTTACAAGAAAATAGCAAGTAGTTTTTCAGGAAAGGGGGGAGGATGCAATTTAGATACATTTCAAATAAGTAAATATTTAAATTCTTTAAAAAATCTCTTTCAAAATCTTTTCAAAAAATACTCTTATACTATAACTGTATTTTCAAATTGAGTGCACTTTGTTTACCTATATACTTTATTATTGTCGACAAATGTATATTATTTAAAAGAAAATTTCCACAGAAAGAGGATTTTGGCAACAGCGAAGTGCATAAACTGATTGGCTGGATTGATTGTATTTATCACGTGACTATATATGATGTCGCATGAATTTTTGAACTAATCGACTGGAAACACAAGCTTGTCGTTCTCATGTGACAATGACATCTGATAAATTCAACCTATTGGTCTTTTAAATTGAGTTTAATTAAGGTGGCATCATTAGATTTACAATGAATATAAATCTTTCCAGAGATTGAGAGCAAATCCTTTCATTTTTGAATCGGTATCTTTTAAGGTATCCTTCTACATTCAGAACCGTAATTTTAAAAAAGTGCATAAATGGATAATTTTCATGATATTTAGTGTCATTTAGATTAGAATACACATATACAATAGTTTTAAGGACATTTTGATGAAAAAAATTTAAAATTACGATATTTTGGCAAAAAATTAACTTAGAATTTACCTTTTTTCAAAATGTATTCTTTTTATAAGAACTCCTTCTATAATAATAATATTTTGCTTATATAAAGTAAAGACTTCTCTCTCTCCAGAGAGTCTGAACTAGGATTTCTGAAAAATTCACATTATTTTCAAAGTTATTACCAATTGAAATAATTATCGGCATTTTTTTCTTAAAATTTCTTCACTCTGTTGTAGAAAAATGTGTGGATAAATCCACTTCTAAGTTATATATTTCAAAAATTCTAGTTCGGCCTCTGTACAGAGGTCTGAGCTATATACAGGCAAAATAGTATTATAATAGAAGCATTTTTCTTAAAAGGAGAATATTTTGAAAATTGGTCATTCTATGCTCATTTTTTTGTCAAAATATTGTACTTAAATAATTTTTTATTGTAAAAATATTCTTAAAACAATTTTATATACGTTTTCTAATCTAAGTGACACTAAATATCATAAATATTATCCATTTATAAGCTTTTCAAAATCATGGTTCCGAATGTAGTCGGATATCTTAACTACCCATCTTTAGAGTTATATTATCGTTTTTTTTTTGATAACATATATTTATTTACAAAAAACAGCTTCAATATATTCATCGGACAGTAAATTCAAACTTCCGAATACACAATAGCCATTTTATTTCGTTTCATACCATACAAGGCACCTCATTTATACATACTCCCCTGTTTCATCATGTAATATTATTCACTGTCATCTCCGTGGGAGGTTGAGTTCACTTCGTCGACAAACTTTGCAATAGCTCAGATTTTTTTCCCTAAGCCCTTACAGAAGTAAAGGAAAAGAAAAGAAAACCCGAACCATTGCATAAACACATTTAAGTTCAGTGAAGCGCGTCGAACGCAATCGCTTTTAAGGTTTCTGTATTCCTTGTCCATGTGTCATACATGTCCATACAATGGAAAACAGATTGTCACCCGCAGAGCTTTCTGCTTACAAGTGTTGTGGACAGATCGTACTTTTCAGTAAATAACTGTGGCACACGCATTGAAAGAGGAAAGTGGGTATGGATTAGTACGCTGGGATCGATGCTGAATCCGTAACATGGCCGACTAGCTGAAAAAGTTGTTTATATATTTATACCTCGAATTATTATTATTTTTTTAAAAAAATAAAGTAATTTCCCTAAAGGATGTCTTCGGCACAATGTTAAAGAATAGGACCCAAGTTTAGACGATGTTTTCGGATAAAAAATTATTTCAACATTAATACTATATTTTGGCTTCGTTATCCTTTAGAGCAGTGCTCCGCAACCTTTTTATCGCTGCAGACCGGTCAACGTTTGATAATGTTACCGCGGCCCACTGTGGGTGGGACACGTTGATTGTTTACATTTTAGATTGTTTTGATTTAACAATTTTAATTTAGTTGCATTTAAATTGCCTTCAGAATAAACTACAGTTACACCAAAAATAAATAAAAGGGATTTAACGTGGAATATAAAGTGATTTCCGTGGAAAGTTGCGCAAATCCGAGAAAAATGCATCACTTTAAATAAAATCGCAGTAGTTTAATGTTCTTTAGGCGACCCGGCACCATTTGATCCGCGGACCGGTACTGGTACGTTGATCGGGGGTTGCGGAGCATTGCTGTAGAGGAGCGGTTTTTAAACTTTAGATCAATGGTGTCCAACCCCCGGTCCGTGGATCAAATATTACTGGCCCGCACAAGAGAGAGAAACATTAAATCATTTCCATTTTATTTACTGTGGCATATTTTTCTTGGGATTGGGCTACATTTTATGAAAATTACTTTATATTCCTTGTTAAATCACTTTATATTCATTTTTGGTGCAGCTATATTTTGTTCTGAAGCAGAGGAGTAGCCACCGCCGTATCAATGATATGGGGCCTCCAAGCTACAGGGGCCCCAACATGTGTAACTACAGTACCACTAACAGAGCTTTCTTTTCTTAAAAAAGGGCCCTGAAAGAGTTTTGATACTGGGCCCGCTCAGAACTAGCTACACCAGTGTTCTGAAGGCGCGTTTAAATTATTAAAATAGAATTATTAAAACAAAACAATTTAAAATTTAACCAATCAACGTCCTCCCTCTCAGCGAGCCGCGGTAAAATTATCCAACGATGACCGATCCACGGCGACAAAAAGGTTAGAGACCACTGCATTAGATCACCGCGGCCCCATCTTTATGTATCAGAGTGACATCGCGGACCCCAAAGATTTTGAACATCCTTTCCTAACTTAATATTCTTGATCAAAATAGAAGTTCTAGTAGAGTTTCTTCACTGGGGATTATTTAGTAATTTAGTCTAGTGTGGCACATCTTTCAATTTTCCCTCGAGACCTTTAAGAATATCTAAAACAGGGAAATCTCAACGTTACATGAGAGACTCTGTGGACCTCCAGGAGTCCATGGACTACAGTTTAACTCTTTATATATACTGCATTATAATTTACTGCAATTTTTTTCATGTAATATTCTTTTTGAATCACTACATTGAAAATTAAGCGATGTACATAAAAAAAATACTCAACTTTAAGAAATTTAATCCATTAGAACTGATTCATTAATTAAAGATAATCAACTGTAAAATTAATTATATACGCTGTTCACTTGAAGTAAATAGTCAAATCGTTTTCTAAGGTCTTCATTAACATAAAAAAAAATGATAAGACACAATTACTTTTTCGGAACAAAAATGACAATCTTTTCGGAATCTGATCAGAATTTCAGCTGAAACGCAATTTCTGCTATAAAACTATTCGCCTTCCCCGCTAAAATACTCATCATAGAACCCGTGCTACCATATATCTTGGTAGAGTGGATTTCAAAGAATATTCCTGCAAAGTATCGTCAGAGTATTCGTAAAAATGGTTATTCTATATAAGTTTGAAGTGAGTGGTACTTATAAGTACCGTCGGTAGATAAAGTGTTAAGAACAGCTGCTATGGAGAGCAGCATATTTCTCTTCATACTCCTCATTCTTATTCAAGTTGATCATATTTTTCTGGTACAAAATAGGTTTGTCATTTTCTCCTATACTATAATGTTAAGTGAGATATCCCTTTTCGTGTAGAAAGGTAAAAGTAATTATTTATGCAATATTTTGAAATTTTAAAGACATTATATTATAATTGAGACATTTTTCTGTATGAAAATGTGCTTCGCGTTTAGTTCAGAACTCGTACAGTTGGCAAAAACTGCTTTAAAGTTTTGGAAAAAAATTTCGCTTTTTTTATTAAGCTTTCCAATATTTTAACTGCGTCGTATCATAAACTTTTAAAAGCACTTGAGTTTTTTTAATATGGAAATAATTTTTCTGTCTTACCAAATTTTTTTAGGGGGGCTGTGGAGATAACTTAAAGGCTATCTTCCCCGATTGTACGATACCCGAACTAAAAGCTAAGCACATTTTCAGACAGTAAAATGTCTCAATTTTCGTGAAATTTTCCAGCATTGTAGTTCATGCATTTCTTTATAATAAAGTGTCTTTAAAATTTCAAAATATTGCATAAATAATTATTTTTAACTTCTAACATGAAAAGGGATATCTCATTTAACATAACGGTAAAGGAGAAAATTGGGAAACACATTTTGTAACAGGAAAAAACTGGGTCAACTTGAATAAGGAGGAAGAGCAGTGGCGCACACAAGGGGGGCTGGGCGTCCGGAACCTCCCCCCAAAGCCCTTGATTTTTTTTCCGATTGATTACAATTTTAAGTATATAGTACGAAAAATTTAATTAAGTATTTGTTATTAATGATTAATTTTATTAATTAATGCTAATTATTTATTCAATACTTAGTTTTTTACTGTGTTTTGTTCCCGAAAATCGACAAAATAAAAAGGAGCATGATACAAGAATAGTGAACTTTCGACCCCGGACCTCCCCCCTTAAAAAATTCCTGTGTGCGCTACTGAGGATGAGTATGGTGAAATATGCTGCTCTCTATAGAATAGAGAATCCAAAATATAGTATTAATCACAGAATAATTTTTTATCCGAAAAATCTTCCCAATTTGGGCCCTATTCTTTAACATTAGGCCTTAACAAGTAAAATTAAGTATCAACCCAGCATAGCAATACGGGATACAAAGTGTGGAACTATTTGTATACAGAATTAAAATATCTAATTTATATAAAAAGAAATATCCAGTGTTATATAAAAATACGGCTGCATAGGGATGGTACTGTAGAAATCGTATTGTACCGAACGTGCGCCATCCCTCAGAGAGTAGAGAGAGAGTGCTACTTACAACTTATTAATATAAAAAAAAAATTTTAAGTCAATTCCTACTTACAAGGAGAGAGCAGTAGCGCACACAGGAATTTTTCAAGGGAGGGGGGGGGGTCCGGGGTCGAAAGTTCACCATTCTTGTATCATGCTCCTTATGATTTTGTCGATTTTCGGGAACAAAAAACAGTAAAAACTAATTATTGAATAAATAATTAGAATTAATTAATAAAATTAATCATTGATAACAAATACTTAATTAAATTTTCTGTACTATATACTTAGAATTATAATCAATCCGAAAAAAAATTAAGGGCTTTGGGGGGGGGTCCAGACCCCCAGGACCTCTCCCTTGTGTGCGCCACTGGGAGAGAGCACGACTAAGGAAATTCCTTTTGGGATCGAGACTTGGTGTAATAGTAGTACTCCTTTAGGGTGTTCACCCTTCAATGTAATTCCGCCGAATGACCAGTCAATTTGGAGAAATCAGCCTTCGAAATTCATGTCTAGCTTTTTACAATTAAATTTAAATTTTCCGCAACGAGCTCGTAGTTTGATTCGTAAATCGTCTGCTTACTATGCACGAGGTCAGGGTTCGATTCCACGCGATCAACTTTTTTTTACTTCAATTCATTTAATTATTTTTTTCATTAAATAAATTTATTTATGAAAGGTTTATTTCTTTTAAATGATATTTTTTGTAATTATTTTGTATTTTATAAAGTAAAAAAATTACTTTAATTATATTAATAATTATATTAAATTTTATAAATATGTATTTTATATTAATAAATAATATTTATAATAAAATATATAAAATAAATATTAAATGACATTTAAAAAAATTAAGTTAAATAGTTTTATAATGTGAAACACAATATACTACAAATAAAATATTATATATAATATAAATTAATTTATAAAATATATTATTATTATTAAATTAATTATTTTATAATTAATATAATAAAAAATGTCTTTTATATATGTATTATTAATTTAATTATTTTATAATTTTACAAAATATTTAATAAGTCATTTTCAAATAAATTTATTTAATTTCGAAAAGTTTATTTAAATAATTTTAATAAATTTATTTAAATAATTTCTATAATAAATTAATAATAATTTCAATAATAAATCATAATTTTAATAATACATTAATAATAATTTTAATAATACATTAATAATATTTCTTAATTATACTATAATGCTTAGTAATAATTAGTTATAATAAATAGTAATTAATTTACTACTTTTAATTATTAATAATTATTTTAAATATTTTTATTTAGTAAATATTTTAAATATTTTTAATTATTAATAGTTTTAAATAATTTTACTAATAAATATTTTAAATTATATATTTTTAATTTTTTTTTACTTTATAAAATACAAAATAATTACAGAAAATATCATTTAATATTTAATAAACCTTTCATAAGTAAATTTATTTATTTTAAAAAAATAATTAAATGAGAATTGAAGAAAAAAAGCTGATCACGTGGAATCGAACCCTGGCCTCATGCATAGTAAGCAGACCATTTACCAATCAAGCTACGAACTCGTTGCGGAAAATTAAAATTTAATTGTATAAAAGCTAAGCATGAATTTCGAACGCTGATTTCTCCGAATTGACCCGCCATTCGGTGGAATTACATTGAAGGGTGAACACCCTAAAGGAGTACTACTATTACACCAGGTCTCGATCCCAGATGAATTTCCTTACTCGTGCCCTCCCCTTGTTAGATCAACAAAAAGAAATTTTATTTTAGAGACTTTTTATTAAATAGTTGCAATTAATATAAATATGTATATACATATGACAGAATCACAACATTAAGTGGTAACTTATTTTTATTAATTATCATTAAAATATCGTATTGTTATCCAATACAATCGTTTCTATAAAATGTCAATTCAACAGAATGCTTTAAACGCGAGAAAAAAAAATCTTTTAAAGTTTTGACCCAAGTTGCTAAAAATGAAACCAACGTGGCTGTATCTGTGATTCTTCAAATAATTAGTTTCAGTCAATTAATTTTAATTAATTATAATTAAATTATCGTATTGTCACTCCAAAACAATAGTGTGTAGAAAATTTCAACTCAAATGAGCGCTCTAAAATGTGAGAAAAAAACCTTTTCAAGTTTTGACAAGGGTCACTAAGTTGTTAAAAATTATGCCAACGGGGCTGTATTTGTAATTCCTTGAACAATTAGTTTTAATAAATTAATTTTTATTAATTATAATTTAATTACTGTATTGTCATCCAAAATAATCACGTATATAAAATTTCAACTCAATTGAGCGCTTTAAAATGTATTTTATCAACGATTGAAAATTCCACCAAGATAAATATTTAGAGAATGAGAGCTAATAGTAGGAATTGAAAAATAAAAGGATTGTACTCCACTCCCTGGTTAGGTGGCGGGAGAAAAGATATTCTATGTTTGGACGCGGCCACACTTGTTCATGTGTCTGTCCTAATAAACGTTAAATGTTTCAATTTAGACATCAGTTCCTAATAATTTTTTGAAGCCCATTCATTAGAATTGATTTCTAGTGCAATAATAGGATACGTGTATCAACGTTTAACGGGGTCACAATAAAATATTAACGTTTGAGTGTTTTTTAATCTAAAAAAATCTGTCATATGCACGCTGCTTTTATTAACAGTAGGCGTAAGAGGTTTGAACGGTATCTGTTTCTTCACTTTCACAAATGAAAGGAAAGTTTAAAGTACAAGCGGAAAACATGTCTCAACATAAATTCTCAACATGTTATTTTTTAGCATTGGAATTGTTAAAAATTTAGTTTACAAGCATAAACTCGATTTTGAAAGATTGATGTAATTCAATCTTATTGTGCTTCAAATTTCTTGAGTTAACATTACCATTCAAAATTTTTAACCTTGTATTCAGCAATCTGCGCTCGGAATTTAAAGGTCACGAAAAAACTGACGACTTCCTTGAGCGGTTTGATCGATAGTAAAATGGCATTAAATTAATGGGGCTCTCGTTACAAAATGTACACGAAAATTCAGCTGGAATAACAGTGTAGTACTATGGGAATTATAACAAGATTGAAAGTAATGGCGTACAGCATTTTGGTAACTCCATCAAGAAAATTACTATCATCGAAAAATCAAAAAAATGCCATAAGCATAATTTTATTAGCATTAATAACAATTTTTACCAGTTTTTTTCATTGGAGTACACTTATTTGTTCTTGTCTGCATACGTTAATAAAAGAAAAAGAGGCGCTGTTAAATTTATTTTTAGGGTATAAAGAGGAAAGAAAGTGTGTGTGTGCTAATAAATTCTATTTTTGATCATGTAATTACGTTATATGGTCTCACTTTATTGCGTTATATTTCCTTGTCTTGTTATTAAATGCCATTATTACATTGTTATTAAAGGCACTAAAGTGTTTTTCTAACCACAGAATATGAAAATATGCAGTGATTTCATCACACGCAATCTCAACGTTTTTCTTAAACGCACCTTGTTCAGTTCTAATTTTATTCGTAATTTGGAACCTTTGAGCTTATGAATTGCATTATCACCTGATGTTTTCGTTATTTAGAGGTCGGCACTCTCATTAATATGTATACAATATTAGCTTCCAAAAAAAAAACTCTTTAAAATGATAATTTTGTGACATTTTACTTAGAGATATTAATACTTGAAAGATCATATCGTAATTAAAGAAGAAAAAACACTGCGTGCACTGCTTATGTATGCTTTTACCTGTTATGAAATTAATTTATAAAAATTGATACTTGCAAAGCTTTACAAAGAATAGTTTTAGCCCACCAAGAGTACATACGCACACATAAATTAATAATTAAACAATAATTAAAATTAATAATTAATACAATTTTTTATTTTAACAAAACAATGTTTATATAATTAAGCAATGAAATATAAATAGTAATATGTATAGCTAAAGAAAGATTGAAACTGCTATACAGATTTATAAAATTAATTACATAAATATTTGCTTTGAATAAACAAAATCATCACAAGCTCTTTTTAACAAAAAAAAAAAATGTAATTTTTTGTAAATTTCATTTAGAAATTCTCTTTTGTTGTATTTAATGCCATAAATGATCTAAAATAATTTATTCTTTCTTTCATATAAATTGCATTCGATTTTTTTTTAATAAACATGTATTATAATTTCCAATAGGATGTATCATTCGGCTAGGGCATTGTATTTATAAATGTGAGCTCGAAAGGAATGTTCGAAATTCTATTGATAGTTTGTTCGATTCACGAATAAAAAAAAAGTTTTTCCGCTGCTTGGTTTTATATTTTAAGAATATGATTAGATTATTAGAAGTGATATTACTTTCCAATCTTTCAATTTTCCTCATAAGAGAGTTTCAAATCCTAATTTAAGATAACTTACAAGAAAATAGTTTTTATACGCATATATACACTGACGGGAAAAAAAATCCCAACATCAAGAAAAACTTGCGTATATAAACGAAATTTGTTAAGCATATTTATACAACCAAAAGACAACATCGATTCAAATTTAAAGCTTAGCGGTAGTAACGCCATCTAGAACATGCAAATCAGGGTTACCTTAAATACATGCTGTAAAGTTCGTGGCGTTACTTGGCAGTGAAATTTGACGCATTGAGTTGATGCTAGCCAAGAATGCCTTTAAGAAGACGAAGAAGCCATTTCAATAGCTCACCGAGTTTGAACGAGGTCGTGTAACAAAAGGTGGATTTTCTTTCCGTGATAATGCAGAAAGACTTGGCCGGAATGTATCAACTGTGCATAATTGTTGGAAGCAGTGGTCAAGGGATAGTATTGCTTGAAGAAGACGGGGTTCCGGATGGCCACGTGGCACTACTAAGAGGGAAGACCGCCGTATTCGGCGTACAGCTGAGGACGCATCGAACTGCGTTGGTACTGCAGCTGGTACTTCAGTGACACAAGGAACTGTTAGAAATTGGCTACTCCAAGGACAGGTCCGAGCCTGGCACCCTGTAGCGTATATTCCACTGTTGTAACGCAAGGTGTTCTACTGAGTTTTAACATGTTACCTTGGCCTGCGAGATCACCAGATTTGTCTCCAAATGAGCACGTATGAGATATCATTGGATGACAACTCCAGTATTATCCACAGCCAGCACTAACCATCCCAGTATTATACTCAAAAAGTACAACAAGCAAGGAATTTCATACCCCAAATGAACATTCGGCATCTATATGACACACTCCATGACCACTTGCAGGCTTTCATTAAAAATTCTGGAGGTTACACCGGCTGTATTAATGTAGTAGCATTTCACATTTGAAATGCATTTTCTTGAGCTTAAATTAACCTCGGATCTCAAAAATTTAATCAATTAAACATATTAACTAGATAATTAGATTGTCCAAATTTCATTACCTTAATATAATTTTTCTTGGTGTTGGAATTTTTCCCCCGTCATGTATTTTTAACAGATATTATATATATATATATATATATATATATATATATATATATATATATATATATATATATATATATATATATATATATAAACGTTCTGGAAAGAACGAATGTATCAACTAAAATAACAAAGTCAAACAAATATTGTGCCGCCCTTCCGTTATAGTTGTTAGTGACGCTGACTGCGGTGCCGTAGGGTGTGGGTTCGAATCCCGGGTAAGACATGGATGTTTGTGTTGTAATCCTTCTCTTCTTTGTGATGTGGGTGCTTCACGCTTACTTCTGTGTAAGCAACCGTGTGATACTTTGTGCTCGGAGTTGTAAATGCTCTCAATAAAAAAAATTAAATAAACATAGTGAATTACCCGATCATTTATATAATATTATCCAAGTATATAAATATTATGTTTTACCACACTGTGATGGATAATTTCCGCAAATTCCCTTAGTGGACTCTACTTAACAAAAGAAACATATCTGCCGAAATTCGAAGTCTGTTATGGTCTATAACATGGTGGCCAAACCAAATGACCTCGCGGGCCACTTCGAAAAAACTTCACGATCCCGCGGGCTACATATAAAAATATATATATTTATATTAGATTTGAATCCATTACAAACATTTGTTGGAGTGAAAATTTAAAACAGACTTATATATTATTATTGTTTTCATTGTTTCACGTGTATACAAATACAGATAGTATAATAATAATGCAATGATCAAAAAATGTTTAATTTATTTAATTAGTGAGATATCTGTTTCTTACAACTCTTTCACTTAGTTTTTGCAAGTTGATCTCAATGTATGTGTATTTGCGCATCGTAATTGATGTTGCAGATTTTCGTGTGTTAAGTTTGAGCACGATTTATATTTGATAAATTTCAATTTAGAAAAAAAAGAGATTAGCAGTAACAGAAGCAACGTGATAAAATAATAACAGTTATGGAATTTATTTTTTACAAAAAATAAAAACTCTTTATACAAAAAAATATTGCACAAAATAGTCGAATTTTGTAAAGTTGTAAAGAATCTCACGGGCCGCAAAATTTTTCAAGGTGGACCACATGCGGCCCCCGGGCCGTGTGTTGGACACCCCTGGTTTATAATGTCTGGTATGGCAGTTTAAAGAGGGTTGGCAGCTATGGTCTTTCTCTCCCTTTCTCGTCTTTTGTGATCATTTTTTAAAATTATGAGATTCATCGTCAGTTTTCCTTGCGTAAATTAAATGCATTAAAAACAATCAATAAATTCTCATAAAATTTTCAATTCTTATTTATTAGGCGAATTTGTTAGATTTTCTCGCATTTCAAGATTTCTTTCTGAAACACTGTTTAATTGCTCATCAAATTTTTAAATGTTTATTTTTAAAATCTTTTTTTTTACGTAATATTTACAAAACATGTATGCATTTTCTTTTAATAATTCTGATGAGGTAGTATATTCCTCTGCAGAATAAGAACACTGTAAAACAAAACAAAAAAAAACATCTCGGCAAAGCTTAGGTAAAAAAATTGCATCCGCTCAAATAGTCCTCAATAGCATTCGTTTAAAAGGAGCAAAGACGTATCGACGGCGGTGTTTCATGAATTCAAGCCATTGAAGACGTGCCGTGTAGAGGGGATGATGCTCGTTAATTTTGTCGCGGTCCTAGGTCCTCACGTTGAGGTGGTGTGGTTGCTTGGAGAGGAGAGTGCCAGTTCAGAGGTGTAGTCGTCGCCAAAAGCCCTTGTAATATTTTGGTGGGACGTTAATAAACACTCGCTCTCTATCTCTGTTGTTAGAACTAATCGTTCAGGGAGAAAGAATTTATAATTTTCTCTCTCTCTCTCTCTTCATGACTTTCTTAAATATCAATATTCTTATAAATGATAGGTTAGTAGCACTTTTTATTTAGGTTCTGAAATAAAGAAAGGAACAATTGTTCTACTGAGAAATCCAAAAGAGAATTACTATGGATAATAGATGCCTTAATGGAATACGAAAAATATATGAAATCGAATTTAGTCAAAAGAAAATAAAGGTTCTACTGAATAAAAATGTTTTCAGATCAGTATTAACTTACGAATGGGAAACTTGGTCCATGTCTCGGATAGATAAGAACATGGTAAGTATCTACGAAAGGAAGGTTTATAAGATTTATTTTTGGAGGAATTCAGAAAAATGAAACATGGCGAAGATCAAATTTCGAGCTCTATCACTCATATAAAGACATCGTTCACTTCATCCAAATACAACGAATTAAATGGACAGGTCACGTTGTCAGAATGGACGAAGATCGCACCACTAAAAAAGTCTTCAATGCCCAACCAATGGGAACACGAAGAAAGGACAGGCCAAATCTTAAATGGATTGATGACCTGGAGAAAAAACTCCTAGTTTTGAGTACTATAAATTGGAGAACACTAGCAAGAAGAAGGCAGTGCTGGAAAAGGCTTCTTGAGAAGTCCAAGGCCTACCCTGGGCTGTTGAGCCACTGAGGAAGGAAGGATTAAACCTTTTAAATATTTACAAGCACTCTTATTATTAATTACACACACAATATTTTGAATTAAAAGCATGACATTTTTTCAAATTAACATTTTTTATCGACATTTCTTTTAAAAAACAAAGAAAAGAGATATGTTAAATTGTTAAGTATATATAAAAATATATATCTTCCTTTGCCTCATTACAAAAATGTCTTTTTATAAACGGTCAGGCCAACTCTCCCCGAAAATGGCCAATCAAAAGCAACAATCAAACATCATCCCCATGACATCACATCATAGCAGGAGGCACCATCCGGGTGAGCACCTCGCCCCCGCACAGCAAAAAGAGAAAAAAAAGATAAAAGACGGATGAAGTTTCACTTTTATCTCTCTTAAAGATCTCACCTTGATGATGATGATGATGATGGAAAGGAGTCTGACAGGTGATTTATCCAGGCTTCACCATTATGGTCGCCGGGCCACGAGTAATTTGAAGAGATTCAGTGTAAAAACAAACTGGTACATTGCATATAATAGGCGATATATCTGCGGTCGTGACCGGGAATCCTGTTCCAAATTATATCGCCAAACAGTTTCTTTCTCTGATTTATCTGGGTTTATGTTCTGTGGGTAATTTCCCGATTAAAACAACACTGTTGCTGCTATACAAGGCATGAGAAATTCGGCAAATGGACCGGCCTTCGGGTTCCCGAAGGGGTTGAAACATGCCAGGTGCAAGACACGTGGACTGCGCTAGTTGTTCTAAACCAGGGGTCGGCAAATTACGGCTTCTTGCATAAACGGTTAAGGCTCTTCAGAATTATATCATTTATTAAAGAAAAATTGTATTTTTTTTCTCTTCTTCCTTTATTATTATCTATTGAAAAGATTTACCTTATTTACATCTAAAATTAAACAGTTGACAAGCCGAGAAGGGCTTAATGAGTTAACAGACTTATTAACCCCTTCTCGGCTTTTCCCTTTCTGTGATCCAGCAGACGAAACGAACCATCCTGGCTCATCCCGAGTGTTGTTCGGGCACTGTGAAAATTTACACTGTGCAATCGGTCTTTCCTGAATTATTTCCCATGTGCTTTGTATGGTTTCGAATAATTGAAAACATGACTTGTAACAACACAGCATGACTGATAACTTGTTCGAGTTCTGCTTTTTTTAGTGTTTGAGCAAATCGGACACACAACGGGGAAACCAAAAGTAGACACCTAGTTGTTGGATGTTGTAGGAGTGGGAAGGCCCATTGACACCAGCTAAGGGAAATGGGTAGTTTCCCCTCCCCCTTGGAATGTGGAATGGCAAAGGCATTCGGTCTTTGGGTACGACGGAGTGAAGTCATGTCCGAGTGTTGCTAACTGTATAATAACCGTTTTCTTTAAATCTTTTTTTTTTTTTTTTTTTTAATAAACCTTAATTTTTTAAAATTTAAATGCCAGGTTTTTTTTCTTAACCGTGCCCATTGATTAGAAACAAACTTTACTGGCGCAGCCGTTTTCGAGTCCAGGGGTGGAAAACCCCACAGGAAGAACGTTCCAGAAATTTCGAGTTTTCTGGATTCCCGCGTGGAAATGAATCAGGTAAGAGTTTTTGCTTGCAACTCCTGTAATGTAAGACGAGAGAAATTTATAAAATACTGTTTAATATCCATTTATTAAAGAGAATTTTGATTTTATTTTTTGTATACGTCAGTGTACGTTTTTTTTGCTCTGCATATCCATGCAGTTGTAACTTGTTGAACGCCAGATCAATTTTGAATTAATTATATACATCAGTATATATATTTTATTATTCTTGTTCCATATCAAAAAGTTTTAGAACATCCGTTCTAAAATTTAAGAAGCTCCAAAAATCATTAATCAGTATATTATTTTATTGCATATCATGCAGTTTAAAAATTTTGAACGCCAGTTCTATTATATATCAGTATATTTTTTTATTATTTCTTGTTCCATATCGATGGAAAATAAGTTTTAGAACATCAGTTCTATGAATTAAGGAAAAGAAAAATCATTAATTCTCAGTATATTATTTTATTGCATATCCATGCAGTTATAAAATTTTGAACGCCAGTTCAAATTTCAGTTATTATATATCAGTATATTTTTATTATTTCTTGTTCCATATCGATGGAAAATAAGTTTTAGAACATCAGTTCTATGAATTAAGGAAAACTTCAAAATCATTAATTCTCAGTATATTATTTTATTGCATATCCATGCAGTTATAAAAATTTTTGAACGCCAGTTCAATTGGGAATTATTATATAACAGATATTTTTTTTTTATTATTGTTCCATATAAATGGAAAGTGTTTTTAGAACATCAGTTCTATAAATTAAGGAAAAGATTGTATGTTTTTTTTTTTTTTTTTTCTTATGATATTTATTTATTTTGTAATGTACACAGTAATAAATTCACGTCAGTGAATAGCAATTGGGTTTGTTTAAAAATTAATGTTAAAGAATAATACTTATCTCATGTCAATGAAATTATTTTGTGCTTATGTACGCATAGTATTTTTCGATTAATGTCAAAAAAAAAATATATTATCAGTTAAATTGGAGAAAACTACCGAATATATTTTGTAGTGTTCTATTATTCCAGCCAGGAATAGATTAAGTGGTGCATGTCGGTTATATTTTAAGTGATTATATTGTGTATATCAGAAATAGGTTAGAGATTATTGTGTGTCAATAATATTTTTAAGTGATTATTGTGTGTCAGTAATATTTTAAGTGATTATTGTGTGTCAGCAATAATTTAAGTGATTATTGTGTGTCAGTAATATTTTAGGTGATTATTAAATATCGGCAATATATTAAGTGATTCGTGTGTATCAGTAATATTTCAAGTGATTCTTGTGTATTAGTAATATTTTAAGTGATTATTGTGTATAGGTAATATTTTTAAGTGATTATTTGTATCAATAATATTTTAAGTGATTATTGAATAATCAGTAATATATTAAGTTCTATTTATAGAGTATTAAGTACACTTTTTGGGATATTGTGAAACACATGACTATTATTTTTGTTTTCTTCCCAGTTCATCGAGTATTGAGTTAGCATAGCGGAAAGGTGTTTTTAATGAAAGATATATGTGTGGTACTTATAATTTTTGCAATTCCTTTTAGTGTTATTTTCGTCCTATTATTGGTTAGTTTGAGTATATTTTAAGAGAAAAAATTTTCAAATGGCATTCTTGGGGAAAGCTAGAAAGCAAGATTTAGTTTTGTTGGCTGAGGAGTTATCAAAAGGTATCAGATAAAATGACGATTATAGATTTAAAGAATATCATAATCGGTAGCAAAAGATTACGAAGAGGAGTTCGTTAGACTATCCGTTATTTTGCGTTGAAAGGGAAACAGAGGAAAAAATCGCCAGGCAGTTGTGCTATGAATCAGAATTAAATGAACTGCGGTTACAGATCGAAAGTATTCGGTCGAATGTTAAGCGGACGAGTTGTGCAGAAGATCGTAAGAATACATCTTCAAATTACCGAATTAGTATCGGGAGGGCCGGGAACATAGAAACATCTCCTGCTGTGTTGATGGCTGAAGCAAAAATACCAGTTACTACTCCTATCAAAGAAGAAAATGGAATGGACGATTTAAGGGTTGTTTACGTCAAGGTCAAGGGTGAGCAAGAAATGGCGAATGCTGTCATGGACACAGGTGCCCAGATGCCTGTGGTAAGACCAGATGTTGTCGAAGGACAAAGCATTGATAATTCAGTTCAAGTAACGTCTGCAGCAAAAAAATGGGTGATTCCAACATGGAATTGAATGACCTTAGGCATGGTGTTGTGCCTGTCTCTAAAAATTTGGTTAACGACATGTTAATCTGTTCCTCTGATTATGAAGTATTAATAAAAAACACGCAAAATGATTCGCAATCCTGCGAAACGAATCAAAGAAAGAAGGAATTATTAGTTCAACAGAGTTTGCAGCCAAAGTGGTCACCGATCTACTTCCTGAGACACAGTCTTTATTGAAAATTCAAACAAATGGACGGGTATAAAGAAAGCAAGGGTGAGGTTGTCTTAACTTGTGGATTTAAAAGGAATCTTGTATAGTACTAGGCGTGGTTTAAGAATGTATTCCTAATTTTATTGACTCAACCGGGTGCAATGTTGTCGTGATCTCATAACAAAGTTGAAAGCAGGATTGGAAGTATTTAAGGTTCGCGTGGATGTTTTAAAATTGAAAAGGATTTTTCTTGCTTTCATTTTTACATAGAAATTAGAATTTTTTAAATGTTTAAACCTGGTACAATAAAAAAGAATTAACGTTTGGCTGAAGGTTTAAGCATGTAAAATAAATTATTCAGGTTGCCTGCTCCTGTTAAAAATAAGATTAATGCCAATGATTATATATGTAAACGTTTTCAGTACCATAACTTCTAAAGATTAAAACTTTGGCTTCTAAATATGCTTTGCTAGTACATGTTGTATAATTATTTTAGATTTTATGATATATTTTTGGTAACTTCTTTTTATATTTTAATATTTTTTTGAGTATTATTTGTGTTAAAACTTGTACGGATATTAATTTTCTAGCATATTAATGTGATTTGTAAATCTATTTTTGGGAGTTGTGTTAGCAAAAGCTCTTTTACATGATACCTGAAAAAAAAAAAAATTTCTCTCGTTATCTTGTTTCTTGCCATGTATGTGTGCATGTGTTTTTTTATAGTTTCTTTTCAGCTTCATCGTCCTGGAATGACGGATGAGCTTTTAAGGGGAAGTGTAAGTGGGAAGGCCCATTGACACCAGCTAAGGGAAAAGTTTCCCCTCCCCCGGAATGTGGAATGGCAAGTGGCAGGCATTCGGTCTTTGGGTACGACGGGTGAAGTCATGTCGAGTGTTGCTAACTGTATAATAACCGTTTTCTTTACAAAATCTTTTTTTTAATAAACCTTAATTTTTTAAAATTTAAATGCCAGGTTTTTTTCTTAATAGAAACAAACTTTACTGATGTCCACGCATAGGACGTCGAAAATTGACTAGTTTAGTAAAGAAAAATCGGCGTCAGATATTGGGTCACTTGACAGCCAAATAAGATACAAGTCCAAGAACAAGTGTTTCGGAACACACAGCTCAGCGGACACTGTTGCCTATGGGACTGCACACCAGATGTCCCACCAGGGTCTCTGTTGACCAAACATCAGTAGCGCACACAAAAATTTTTCAAGGGGGGTCCGGGCTTGAAAGTTCACTATTCTTGTATCATGCTCCTATTGATTTTGCCGATTTTCGGGAACAAAACACAGTAAAAAACTAATTATTGAATAAATAATTAGCATTAATTAATAAAATTAACCATTAGTAACAAATAATTAAATTTTACGTACTATATACTTAGAATTATAATCAATCGGAAAAAAATCAAGGGCTCTGGAAAGGGGGGGTCTGGACCCCCAGGACCACACACACACACACCCTTGTGTGCGCCACTGAACAGACCCCTTGCCAAGTTTTTCACTTTTTAATCGATAAATTCGTAGGTAATACTGAATTTTTACAACTATATTAACTTAAATGTCTTTTTGACAGCTGGTATAGAGATCCTTACTTCAAAAGATTTAAACTTCTAACTGTACTGAAAGATAGTACTTAAAATTTTAAAAAGAAACATATGTTAATACATTAAATTAAAATTTAATTATTATACAAAATAACTATTATATAAAACAACTGAGCAACAAACAAATTCTTTTAAAGGAAGTGATGAATATTTGGTGTTTTAATAATAAATTTTCAACATTTAGCATCAAAATATCCCGTCAGGTTTAACCCTAAATCTCAACTATCAGTTGAATAAAGTCTTATTTTTTTTTCTTTTGGAGATTAACAACCACGCTAATATTCTTTCTCATAAGGAAAAGCAACAAAAACCTTCTCACGATATTCCGTAATTTGAGATAAATAACAGGTATGTCTTTTTAAAATCAAAATTGAAAAAACCCATTTTTAAACTTTAATAGTGCCCATTCCGATCAGTTTCTCTTGTAATATGACATTTGTTATTGTTTCAATGAGACCATATGAATTCATTGCCTACTGTGGTATTACCATAGTCAAAGAATTGTCAAACGTAGTTTCAAAATTTGAATAGAGGGCATTTAAAGGTTGAACGTACTTTAAAATGTCATTTTCCCAGCAAATTGACTGTGACAAATTAAGAAGCTTGTATGGGCTTAGGAACCGCCGTATCAATGATACCAGCTTCTAGGCTACAGGAGTCCCAAAAAGTGTAAGTAAAATTTGCAAAATATTAAGGTCCCAAAAAAGAACCCCGAGGATTTTTGATAAAGGGCTCATTTGGGACTAGCTACGCAAGTGGAAAAAAATTGTGACGTCCCCAATATTATACTCTTTTAGCTTAATTCTGGCATGAAACACTGAAAGGATGGTCTTTGTTTTAATAAAATTTATGCTGTCACCTTGTAACTGCAAATTAACCTCATTAAATTTAGTGAATAAATATATTAAATAGGTAGAATCTGGTCTCCACTTGATTATGTTTTCTTTTAAAATCACGATCTGGTTTTATGAGAGCTACTATCGTAGACCTATTTACACCTCATAGACCCCAAAATTATTTTTTCATTGACGTGAGCCCTTTACAGGCCATCATAGACCCCCCGGGGGTCGACGTAGACCACTTTGAGCACTTACTGCCTTAGAAGTTCTCTAAGGCAGTATTTACATTATCTCTGTACTGTTAAAACGAGACAAATCGAAGACGAAAAGTAAGGCACGAGCTAAAACAATCCGCCTTCACGCAGAAACCAAAAAATTAAAGGAAAAAAAAAGGTACCAGCTCCTTATAATGAAAATACCTTCTCAAGTTGCACTCTCATTGCTTAATAGCCCTGACTGCACGTCAGGTCGAGGAGGAATATATGATGAAGTGGGATTCTTTATAATTACTTGTTTTTCAAAGAGCAAGAGGTGGGCAGTCCGCGTGCCATACCGTTCCTTGCAGCCGTTCCCATCTTTTTTTGTTCGGTAGTTATTATCCTATCGAGATCTGAACCTCCGATAACGTGGATAGAAGATAAGTCTCATTATAGGGTTTATGTTACTTTCCTACACGAGATCGGAAATGGCCCTGAATCTTAATGTAACAGCGAAAAAGAAGAGGAAAAAGAAAAAAATAATATTTTTTTTGTTGTTGTTGCTTAACCATGAAAGGGGATTTTTGTTTTAGTCACTGTGTAAAGGTGTACTTCGATCATTTTTTTTTTTCATTTTATCTTAAAATCATACGAGTGTCAGCAGGGTAGTCTTAAAGCATGGGCCAACTGTGTACGAACCCAGGGCCCCCGAATTAAAGGATTTACTCGTTGCTTCCTTTTTTTATATGACCTAAAAAAAGGAAGCGCCCAATAAATCCTTTAATAACTAAGAAGAATATTATTTATTTTATCAAAACTTACAAGAATCAGAAAATATTAATAAATGGACTTACTGCATTGGGGCTTCTGGGCGACTCATATACAAGTCTTAATTTGCATGATCATGTTTTCTTCTTCGGGGAAAGCTATATAATGTAATATCTTTTAAAGATCCAATTTTCCCCAAGAGGACTATTAGTGGAAAGAATGTGGATTGACTCGTCACAACCAGTAGCGCACGCAGGAATTTTTCAAGGGGGGGGGGGTCAAAAATTCACCATTCTTGTATCATGCTCCTTTTGATTTTGTCGATTTTCGGGAACAAAACACAGTAAAAAACTAATTTTTGAATGAATAATTAGCATTAATTAATAAAATTAATCATTAATAACAAGTAATTTATTAAATTTTACGTACTATATACAGAATTACTATCAATCGGGGGAAAAATCAGGCTTTGTGGGGGTCCGGACCCCCAGGACCCCTCCCCCTTGTGTGCGCCACTGGTCACAACTGTGTACCGTAATTGCAAGCGATTTCATTAATTTATTGTACTATTTTAAAAAAAGGGTGGTCCGTGATGCCACAAGGTAAAAAATAAAAGTAAGGAAAGGATAATGGCCAAACCATGCATTTATCCTTTTCTTACGGCTGCCGGTTTTCTGTCCAGGATACGGTGAGTCCATAGATGGTGAATAATGGGAAAAACTCTCCAAAGAGCAAAAATAAACAAAAAAAAGTGAAAAGAGTAAGAGGAAAATTCCTCCAGAACCAAAACTGGCAAGGTAAGAACTGAAGAAGGGAACTCTCGAAATAGGGGGTGGGGGCGTAACGATTTGAAGTCCCTAGGGTGCCGGGAGGGTTTAAAACGGCCCTGTAAACTAGTTACGCTTGTTATACGTTACTTAAAATAGGATGTATGGTTAGTAAAAACATACATGCATTTAAATTTTATGTTTTCTTAAGCATTTATTAGTTTTCGACAATTTGTGAGTGACTTACCCTTGAAGTTGCTCCTTCACCGTCTTGTCTACCTAAGAGTGTGGGAGAATTAAAAGCAGAACCAGAAACTTCCATTTTAACCAATATTTATTTTACTCAAGCGCACTAATCAACAACAGATTAACCTTTTGAGTGAATGTCCTAGGAGTGATAAGGAGAAAGCAATAAACCCTAAGTGAACGAGCTCAAGTAACCAATTTAATTTAACCTAATCCATCTTTGACTAAAAATCCCCAATCCACTAATTTAATACAGTGGAAAACACTGCTTTTTAAACTTACGCTGCGAAAATAAACTTTATTCTATCTCACCTTTTTGACAGTTTCTCAGTTCCTTCTTAGAACAATTACAAAGCACTGACTTAGTCGAACTAGTCTGCATATCAGGGTTTCTTCTTGAAAGGGATGGCTGTGAATTAAATGCGAATGCTAACCCAAAGATTCCCCAAGAGGATTAGTGAGAAGATCCCGTAAAGATCCGTCACAAATTTATGGCCATAAATCGTGTATCAAGCAATATAGTCTCAATAATCCACCCTGAAAATACATGCAACAAAATAAATTATAATTCTTTTTCAAAAGTTTGCATCTCATTATCAGCATTCACGCCATTGTAATTTACACAAAATACGTTTTTTTTGGGGGGGAAGGGGCAAAAGACATGCGACAGATAATCACGCGTCAGTGGATAACCATTATATATAAAGGTAACGTATCAATCATGATACAAGATCAAGAAAAAGATAATATTTCGGAGTCATCGATCCGAGAAAAATAATGATGCAGTTTCTGTAAAAAAATCAACTAAAATAACACTACATTTTTACATATTAAATAAGAAAGAAAAAAAAAGATTTATGATAGCTCCCATAAAAATGGTTTGTATCTCTCGGTCTCTTGAAGGTCAAGAGTGTTCAAAATGATATTTTTTTCCACCAGTTAATCGTCACGCTAATGTCATATTAAGTGAAACTTTAACACCTTATCGCTGACGTAATAAATTATTATACGGTTGCACTTAAGATTTTGTCTTTGATACTTTGGATCTTACAACAACAAAAAATATAGATACGTAGCGATTGACTGAATATTATTATTATTATATTCTCAATCAATATGTAAATATCCGTGATTATAGCAGGTGTGAAAAATAATTTTTGTCTCCGAATAATTTTGTCATTTGTTACTGCAGAAAGGGTTTTTTTTTCAAGCGAAACTCTACCACTGAAAATAGATATTTAGCAAATGATACAAAATGATACAACTGTAGATCTACCATTTATTGAGAAATGAACTGTAATTATTACTTTTTGGACTTCTATCTTATTTATTGTCTTGGTTGAATCAATTACCCGCCAAGATACGGTGACAAATTTCGAAATTGCAAGAGAGTTCGTACATTTTCTATTGAATATTTGTTATCATTAAGTAAGGGATCACACAAAAATTGATCAAATAAAATTACATCCCATAAAATTTCAGCTCGAATAACTGATTTCTAAAAATTAATTATAACTAACGTATTTATTCGAATCTAAGTCATCGTCGATTCTAAATCGCACTCCGAATTCTCAACATGTTTTTGTTTTGGAAAAAAAAAGTGGTCGCAACTTGGAGATTGCAGGTGTAGATTAGGACATCGAAACATCAGACATTGTTATAAAATATATTCACTTTTATTTCAGTCTAATCCATTTACGATCAATTAAGAATTATAAGCCGAAGGAGCAATTTAATTTTGTTCTCTATCATAAGCTTTTAAGGCAATTAATTAAACACTTATTCGAGTTTGATCCGATAGAATAGCACTTATCAGGTCTCTCTTAGGTTTTATCTCTATATTCCAGTGTTTCTCAAACTGTGGGGCGCGCCCTTCAAGGGGGCGCGAGCATATTGAAAAGTCAAAAACAAAAGATTATTTTTAAAAAACATTAATTTACTGAAAATAAACAAACTAAATACATTCTGACATAATAAAAAAAAATACACTATTACAATGGTATACATTATAAGTGTGTACTGAGAGAAACGTATTTTATAATTAATTTAACAATATTATGTTATGAGCAAGTTTATTAATTACCAGTGAACCCCCTTGGGCTTATCGTATGTAAAATTACATGCTCAAATTAACACTTATGTTGAAATTTGTACGGTTTATAAATAATCTCTTAAACACCTATTAAAATTACGCGATCTCCCAAATGCCATAATTTAACTCGTAGGGGGAGCGTATGTCAGTGGCGTAACGTACACCCCCGCAACCCCTGCATCGCGGGGGGTAGGGCTCTAGAGGGCCCACAGCCTGACTATCGCCAAGTACCTACCCTTTGTAAAATCCAACTTGGGGGTCCAAAACCTGACTTTGCAGGGGGGCCCAAGTGTTCTCCGTTACGCCACTGGTGTATGTGGTGTATTGGGAAGTGGGTAGAAAAGGATTAAATAAGCAAATCCTCTGATTTTATTGTATTCCAAACCCTTCGGAATAATTTTAGGGAGAGCAGTTCACAGGAAAGATCGTACTTCGGAAAGACGTATATATACGTCTGCCGCAATTAACGCACTGGTTGAGTAAGAATTTTATATACGCCGGTGGCACTTAAGTGATTAAAGTCGCGTTGTAGGTTTAGTGTCAACGTATAGTATTATTTAATTCAACCAATTGTTATTGTATGGAGTGGGGAGGGGAGGGGGCTTGATAAAAATTATAATTGAATATTGGGTCACAAATATTGAAAGTTTGAGAAGCACTGCTATATTCTAATCCAAAACTTCTCTCTCATATCAACGTTTTCGAAAGGCAATTCTTTAACCTCACTTGATAGTGTAAGAACTAATTTATTTTAAGAGAATTATAAACTTTTAAATACATACATGAACCTGTAATTGTTCTAACCGTTTATATCAATATCCAAGTATTATGCAACATGCATGAGCCATCTTCGATTCTAAGCCACGCTGATTTTCTGTAGTACTGACATTTGAAAAAAAAAGAAGAGTGGCTTAGATTTGTATAATTACGTTATTTTGATGTTATTTTTTGTGTGTACACTATGTATATATACACACACACTGGTGTGCAAAATTTAAGCAACAGGTGTTTTTTCGTTTATGTGAAATCTTCTGAGTAAACTTCCCGAGAAATCTTCTGGGAGACATGAAATTCAGAAATGAGAGACAGCATTTTGTAAACTTTACGCAAAAGGAATACAATAATATAGTTTTATAACTGGACAAAACACGCGTCGATAAATAAAAAGGTAGTTTCTGAGAGCCCTCCTCCCCGAAAAAATAAGGAGCAACTCGTTTCAAGTGATTTAATGGTTAGGATGATGGAAACGGCTTCCTTTTGTTTTTAAAGCATGGAAATGGTGAATAAATTTCTAGAGATTAATTAAGAATAATACAAAAATTTTAAAAAATTCTATTTTTTCTTAAATTAAATTTTTTAACTCATAAAACCTTAAATCTAATCTAATTAATGATATATTAGAAAGGGTATAGCAGAAGTAAAGTATGGAAAATATATTAATTTCTATCTTTATAAATATATTACTTCTATATTTTTAATTTACTACTTTCAATACTTACGCAAACACTGGACAGCGGTTCTTAAACTGTGGTCCATGGATCCTTGAGGGTCCACAGCGTTTTTCAAGGGGTCCACGAAGATCTCTTATCCAAATTTCAGCTCTTCTTTATCTTAAAAATAAGTACAAAAAACATCTGGAAAGTGTACATCGTAATTGAGACAGCAGATTTCAAATATTTCACCTGATATGATTGCCCTTGTAGTGTATCGCACTTCCACCCTGCAGGTCCGGGGTTCAAATCCCGGGCTGGGCAAAGTCGACTCAGCCCTTCATTCCTTCAGTGGGTCGATAAATGAGTATCAAGCTTGCTTGGGAACTGAATGCTGGGGGTTTCATGTCAGAATTACCCCTTGACTGAAACATCTGCACATGCACCCCAGCGCCTAAGGTCATGTAAACTGAGATAGTCTCAGTAGCCCTTGAGCCTTATGGGCGGTAACGCCACTAAATTCAGTTCAGTTAAACGGCCTTTGTAAGCGAAATGCAGCAACCATCCTTCCCACTAATTAATACAGTTAAATACATTATTTATTTATTTGAAATTAGTATTTTGTAATGTTTTTATTACTAGATGTTTATTGCTTCCTTAAAGGAAATGTGTTAAAAGAAAATCTGTATTAGCAGAGGCAGTCTTAATATTATTGAAGAATTTTTAAATTTCTCAGCTATGTGTTGGGAGTCGGGGAAAAGTGTTCAAAATCTTGGGGGTCCACGATATCAGGATGATACGTAAAGAGGGGGCACAGTGATTTAAAGATTAAGAACCGCTGGTTTAAGAGTCCCTGTCCTGATACATATTCTAATCTCAGCAACCCATTTCTTTTTACCATCTACACTACTCAGTATATTTTATCCGTGTAAGCTCTTACTACCTGAACGAGCCAGGATAAAAAAGAAGGTTGACAGAGAACTATTCCTCGAATAACACGAACAAGGAAAAATCGATCCGAAATTAATACCAATCCCATTCGTCACTTCTTTATCAGCCATTCAGTGTCGCAAGCATGAGCATCGTACAAGAATGCACTTGTCCAACGAGAGATTTAAGACCCTGTTCTGTGACACAATCCGGTAGCCACCATTACGGATTATCTTGATTTAAAGTGCATTATTAATCAAAAAATGTTGGAGGCTGGTAGTTAATGGCGAGAATCGCGCAAAAGTGACAGGGGTTTTAAGATAGAAGCAAGTTAAAGCCATGTTTCTTCGCTAATGCTTTTGACGAGTCCGGACTGTGCAATTCTCATGGATGGCTTTCTGTCTGGGATTTTTATAGTAATGGTACGTAAAAAGAGTGAAAAATGGACCACCATTTGTTAAAGAAAAATTAATTGCTTTCTTTGTTACATTGTAGCTTTTTAAGAATTCATTAAGTCCTTCATAAATATTTTACGATCTAAGAAGCTTTAATTCAACTTTAAAGAATTATTTTGAAGAAGTTAAAGGAAATGTTTACGAGACATGAGTCACCATGGTTAATGCTTCTGAAAAATGAATCTCGGTGGCTATCGTTTATGGCAGTGCTCCCCAGCCTTTTTATTGCCGTGGACCGGTCTACGTTTGATAATTTTACCGCGGCTCGCTGATGTTTTGCTTTGATTTCATTTTAATTTAATTCTATTTAATTATGCCTCAGAATAAAATATAGTTACATCAAAAAGGAATATAAAATGATTTAACATGAAATATAAAGTGATTTCCTCATAAACAACCGGGCAGAAATACACCACAGTAATTAAAATGGAAATTGCTCCTTGTGCTACCCACTGCTATTTAACCCTCTAACCGGAGCATCCGTCTCTCAGACGGGGATGATGGGCTTTGATTCCAGTAGATAACACTGTGGTGCGATTTTTTTGGTGGGCTGCCTTGACATCTTCAGTTGGACTCTACCCAGTGAGAGGATTACGTGGTGGTACATGGCGATTTTTTTCAACTCACGATATGTGCGATTTTTCTTATCTATCACCGTCTATCAGAACGGGTATTTTTTCGTGTTTTGTAATATTATTTTTAATTACTTTTTTACATGAATATAAATAATTTCTAAACAGTTTTTATAAAAATACTAATCCTAATTCTACTGATAAAAATATATTGTTGTGCTTGATTTGACCCCATACATCTTATTTGAGTCACTCAATTTCATGAGCTATAAGGACATTTAAAAAAAATTAACAAATAAAATTAAAAAAAAATTACAAACTCGTCTGTCAGACGGATGCTCTTTAGTGCGGCAAAAAAATTGATGTTCCGGCCAGAGGGTTAATCCACGGACCGATACAGGTCCGCAACCCGGGGATTGCGGAACATTGGCTTATAGGATATTGCTCGATTGTGACACATTAATAACCATGGTTATTTTTTATGAGATATCAATCATCATGGTTATCGATCATGAGATGTCAATCTCACTAATGAAATATCATTCTCTTCAATTATTATTTATAAGGAATCAATCATAATAATTATCATTTATGAGGAATGAGTTCCATTGGTATCATTTATGAATCATCAGTCTCGCCATGATTACCTTTTATGACAAAAACATCGATTGCAATGATTATCGATTTTAAATCATCAATTGCAATGGTATTTCTAATATTGTATGTATTTCATATCATTTTACTATCGTGTTCCATCCACGTATTGATAGATTTAGGCCTAATTTTTCAACATGGTACTGTTTTTTCTATTATGTTGAAAATTTCTGCTGTACGAGAAGGTTGGATCCATGAAGCATTGCTAAACCCCCGTTCGATGGCCTATTTCAGTGACAGTTTTAGAAATCATGATAGACCTCCATTTTAGTCCAAAAACTCTTTTGCTATTTTCAATTTTAATAGCTCTATACCTTTGTTTCTTGTATTGTCTGTTTTGATCCAATTTTAGTACGATATTCTTTTGTACGAGTTATTTTCTTGATATGTTTCTTAAAGTCCGAATTCATTCTTTCTTAGCCTTGTAGAAAGTACAATGTTGTCTCTTATTATTTTATTTTATTGTACTACATATATAAGGCCCAATGGTAGCGTATCCAGGTTTTATTCCCGGGCTGGACAAGGTCGACTCAGCCTTTCATCCCTACTGCAGTTGGTCGATAAATGAGTACCAAGCTTACTTGGGGACTTAAGCACTGGGGGTCTCGGGAAATCTGCTCATGCACCTCAGCGCCCAATGGTCACGTATACTTTGATGGGCACAGTAGGCCATGGCCCTCATGGGCTGTTGCGCTACTGAGTTTGAGTTTTTACTAAATGTATATATATATCCCAATCTATGATATCTTAAGACCTATTGTGGCCCTGGGGCTATTCAAAAATAGATCCCATCCGCAACTATTTTAAGTTGACCGTATATAGAATACGTTGTCAAATATTAATGGAAACTATAATTTGTAACAAATCGATGATTCACAATCTTACAAACCAATGAACATATCGAATCAAACATTGTTGTTTTTCGACTAAATGACGAGTACGTTGTGGGATGGTCATCCTAGTCAATAAAAATGGATGATGAACATGATATAATAATGCAATCTTGCCATTGTTATCTGTTGATATATTCTTCAAAATTCACAGTTTTTCAGAGAATAACATTTGACGATTAAAATTACTCGGATAATGATCTTTCTGAGGCCTAATCGAGACGAACCCTCCTCCCCCTTTCCAAGGTCATGATCCTGGGCTCAGTTGGTCCATACCTTAAGATGTCCCTGATTACAATAATTATTGCGTACAAGTAATCAATAATTTATGATACGTATAGTATTTCCAGGTTTATTACACATGCGATAGCAGTTGAAATTATTATTGCTAATGAGATATTGATCCATCTTAGTCATGGAGCAAATACAAATGACACTTACTTCCAAAAGTTAAGCACAAAGCGGTAAAATGCACAAAAATAAATAAATAAATAAAATAAAATAAAAATTGGACAAGTACTACCTTGAATGATACAAAATGCTGCAAGTATAAGTAGCTTTAGCTTTATTCATGGAACCTACTGAACAAAGAATTACAGAGATAAAAAAGAATATATTGAATTTTCATAAATTATAAGATGATGTCATTAACAAAATGATGTTTCATTCCAAAACAAACAACAAAAACTGACATTAATAGGATATGTGAGCACCCCTCACTTTCATACAAAGTGTATAGCGTGTGATCGTGCTTGTTTCACGGTGATTAACCAGTAATTGTCCTTCTTCCTGTAGGACAGTTTCTAAGTCTCTGAGAGTATCTGAAGGTGAGAAACGTCTACATACAGCACGAACGGGGATATCACAAAACTTTTTAATTGGATTAAGTTCCAGCGAGTAAGCCGGTCATTCCATACTTACAATCCCTTCACTCTCCAGAAAGTCGCCAATGATAGCAGCTCTATGGGGACGAGCATTATCGCCCATTAAAACATACAAAAGACCAATTGTCGCAGCATACAGTTTCACACTGGAGGCTAGAACTTCATTTCGATACCGTACAACCATCACAGAATCACGCCTGTAGATGTGCAAGTTGGTGCGATATCACATTGAAACCCCTGCCCTGACCATGATGCTTCCATCACCGAATGCGAGATGTCCGGTGATGTTTTCGGGTCAATTGCGTATGCCTTGTTCCCCTAAACCCTTACATACTTATCATCGTTTTATAGGGTAAATCTGGACTCATCCACGAACACACGTTGCCCCAATCAGACGCTATTTCTAACCAATGAAAGGTTGTTTTAAAAATAAAGAAGGTAGTAAGAACTGTTTGTGTGTGGAAGGAAATGTTACATTTATCCGGGGAGAAACAATACCGTATCAATAATTTATTCATCTAACGTCTATGTAATTTTTTTTAAAGATCAAGAAATTTTTTACACTAGGAATGAATGGGATATCTGCGAGGTCTATCCACTCTAATTCTGGTTTTCTTCCGACTAGCCAAATTGGCACTTGAAGCTAGAGCAACGTTTCAATATATACAAGTAAACATTACTTCCAAATAACATATAAATAGTCGGTGAGATAGAGATATGTAGAAGATTGTAATTGTATTAAATAAGTAAACATTAAAACAAAAATTAAGTAAACATT
Source organism: Trichonephila clavipes (assembly GCA_019973935.1). NCBI lineage: Eukaryota > Metazoa > Arthropoda > Arachnida > Araneae > Nephilidae > Trichonephila > Trichonephila clavipes. The sequence goes on from BMAU01021268.1 coordinate 341,392, forward strand.
TAAAACAACATCGCCATTTTCTCGTAATTTTTCTTTATTAATTTTGTACACAAGCAAAAACTGTTGCCACTTACGACAAGACATATTTATTTTAAAACATCATTATTATAAAAACTAAATAAAATATGCACGATGACGTCACTGTTTGAAATTAGTTCAGACTGCGTGTGGAATTCAAGCTTGCAACAAGTTCATTGCGGACGATATTGTGATGTTGACTCGTGACAAAGTCATACTGTCGTATTAGCTTTTGGTAATCAAGATTTCAGGGTTTTCGCATTGCCAAGACCAAGGGTTTGCCTCTTATTCATACTCTTATATAACATACAAAACTTATTCATACTCTTTGACTTTTCTTGTCTACATATAATGCAGTCATTTCTAGTGTTTAACTTAATAAAAGTAAATTACTGCAATTTCTTACTTGTATTGGTTAAATGGCTTTTTCACCCCTGCTGCGTTTGGATCCCCCTTCCGCCCGGGAGCCCAATGATCCTCCTCAAACAACATGCGGATGTGGGGAAAATTTATTTCCGTAATATACTCATGAATAATTTTATCAAAAAACCTAAGGACATGCAAGACCAGGATAAAACTACATCACGATATATTTCATTCCATCAACAAATCCGACAAATTTAGGAATTATTAAAAACTTCAGTAGGTCCTTCCCTAAAATTTCTTCCTTTTTTTAAGACGCATATACACAAGCTTATTTTATCTGTACAAGCTCAAATAACACACAAAGTGCTGGCGTGAGACTACATTATCTTCCTCAAAAGAACTTTGATAAATTTCGTGTCAATTCGGCACCTTTGTGCTACGAGAATTGAATATAAATTCTTACCTCAACATATACTTTGACACATTCTACCGAAGAGCCACCAAACCCCAAGAACACGCATACACACGCAAAAAACGCTTCTTCAGATTATTTAATCACGATACATTCTACTACAGTAGTGGAATCTTGATAGATCTCGTTCAAATTTGCCACTTTTTGCACAGATAAAAAAAATCCTTCCTTTTTACATATTCGTGTGATCAAGAAATCCAAATCTCGTTTCGGTCACGAACCATTCTTATCAAAACAGCATTTTAGCGGCAAAACGATGTTTCATTGCATTGATATCCCTATCGATACTTCGAATCTGCCTTTTCAGCAAGCGAGACACGTCCACACCAAATTGTAGTCTCATCACACCTTCCCATTGCTTGTCGCTTGAGTGTCAAGAGTCCCTTTCGCAACTAGCCCAGAAATTCCTCTTTCTCACGCACGCTGCATTGCCTTTTTTCCCCTTCGCATCTATTATGAATCATCAATTATAAAAATTGGTTAATCGATTCATGCGTTCTCTGGAACGAGCGTCCTTAACGTGAAGGTCGAACCGCGTCATTAAAAAGCAACTCGGATGATTGTATTTTTTTAATGCAGCTCTTTTTTTGAGGCATAAATTGATCTCTCAATTGCATGAATGAGATCGGTTCCTTTGTGCAGACGGTAATTTAGATGGTTTTTCTGTGTCGCGAGCTGGTAATTTAGATGGGTTCGCGTTCGAAAAGTTAGTGTAGAATGTTCTGAATAACTCTAATTCATGGTGATTTTTAAAAAGTATTATTGAAAGATTGTGTTGCGTTATAATCGTATTTAAAAAAAATATTCGTATTAGTTCATTAGAGATAATATATTTTTTTCCTTCTGGGGATTTATATAGTTTAATTCACAAAATCCCCTTCGAAGAAGTTTGAATAGACAATCGGGGAAGTTTTGAGAAAAAGTAATAAAATCTATTGTAAATTTATAGTCATGTTCTTTTAGCGCAATAATGTAATTATTATTAATAATATTATTTCAAAAAAGCCACCCAGCCATATTATGGTGGATACAACCCTCGGCTATTAACTGAGTGGCCTCGGGTTCGAATCCCGAATGAGGCATGGATGTCCCTTCGGAAAAAGAAGTTGGACTTTCGCCTGAATTAGAACTCCGTCTCGAATGGAAATTAGCGTATCCCTTCTGTTCTATGCTGGGATCATCGTTTGTAATGAAAATGTCTATATTATTCTGTATTTGTATTGTATGTTTCTGTTCTTTCATATGTATTCCAGGATAAAACAAAAAAGTGTTTTCGAGTTATTTTATTTGTTTGTTTCCAATGGGTTGAATTTTTGGCATAAAAACCTTTAAAGATGCGACAAGTCCCCACGTGAGAGAGCCATTTCATTGCTGGCACCCTCTGGTGGTGACTTAACACTTCCTCTAAACTCCCGAGCCGACTCGTTTTCAAGTTATTATAGTCTTACTTTGTTCAAAACACATGTACTGATAATTATTATTAATATACATTTAATCCACACCAAAAAAAACTCAATAAGAAATCTGCACAATGTTATGTTATTTGATTCTGAATGGTCTTTGTAACCCCTTACACCTTCCGCAGATTTATTGCGACGGAAGTTAATCACCTTGCGCACATACACAGAAAGAGAGAGAAAGTAACGTCTTATGACATTGAGGCCCTGGGCCCTTAAGCAACTAGGCCCTTTTAAGTAGATAATAAACCATAAGATGTCAAATACTTGTACAAATGGTAAACTGTTCCAAATAAATGTGAGTGACTCACAATTTCACACACACAAAGATACAGTCATCTTTCGACTAAATAATAGTGTGGGGTGAGTCACTCAGGCGACGGACATGACATAATAGTTCATTCTTGCCACAGTTCGTGCATAATATGTAGTTTTTCGGTGAATGTGTCTGGGAATAGCATTTAACGATTAAAATTTTGCTGAGTTTAGGTGACATTTTTGGGACACTCTGTATATGTCCTTAGAAAAATGAAATACATTTAAATCAATAAATGAGAAAATACTGAATTTTTAAGTGTCCCAAAAGTTAGATCACGTAGGATTGCAAAATCTTGATGAGCGTGGAGACTTACAATGCGGTGATACTGCTAAGAGCGCCAACAGAATTTACTAGATTTCACAGGTCGACAAATATCTCATTCTTGTCTGCTTCAAGATGTTTAATTATTCATTTAATGCGTACAACTTTAAATGATTCGCAAATAATTTACATAGTAAACAGAATCCTTCAATTTCTTCTCCAGTATATATTCCTTTTTTTTAACTCTCTCTCTCTTTCTATCTTATAAAAATATTTTCTTTTCAATTGATAACAAAATATTTCCAAAAGAAATGCATAAAAATAAAACTTTTTTTTTCTACAGAATGCCAGCAGTAGATAAATGATCACAATCAAGAACATAATCAGCGATGTTTAGTTAAACTAATATTTCGAATCCTGATTTTTGTTGTTGCTTCTCTCTAATCCCAGATTGTCTAACAATGCTAGACAATCTCCACGAATCCAAACAATCTAGAAGTTCTAAAAACAAAAGGACCTCGTCCTTTTTAAAATTCAAACAAGTCAAGATGAGAGCAGGAGAGACCAGTTCGAAATAACACCAGTGACACTTCGGAAATATCTTCTGACCCTGACGAAAAGTGAAAGCTTTTATATGGCTGCTCACAAAGCGCGAGATGGCAGTCTGTTATTTCCTAGTCATAAGCCTAAATGAGCTTCCTGGATTTCTTCCTAAGTACCAAGGATGGCTAGGAGGAACTCTTTTAAGTTGATTGAGTTCAATCTTCTTAAAGGATGAAAATTCGATGAATGCAAAAGACCTAGTAAGGCTCACCTCCTCTTCAGCCGCAGTCCTAGCTAAGAAATCGGCCTTCTCATTAATATCAATCCCCACGTGGGATGGGATCCACTGAAAATGTACACGATGATTAAAATAAATCATATCAAGAAGATTAAGGATATCAAGGCTAGTCTGGTCTCCTATAGATGTAACATAGGATAGATGTGGTACTGAAGCACGGCTATCAGTCAGAATCCAAACGTCTTGAAACTGAACCTCGGTTTCACATGCGAATTGCAAATCCCTTCTGATAGCAATAATCTCCGATCTAAAAACTGAACCAAAATCTGAATTTTTTATCTTATTGTACATGACTGTGGTAGGAGTAAGGTACTCCCCTATCAGAAATTCCCCCATCACCTCAGCTATACACACACACCATCAATATAGAACTTTAAAGATGTCTGGGGGATACAGTTAATATTGTTTCCAAAGCCAATTGTCTGATGATATCCGGAATCTCAAAGTGCTTTACAACTCTAGTTAGAAGTTCTTCACGGAAATTAATTTCTTCAAGTTACAGATATAAGCCCACTGGACATAAAGAATGAGTATCCACATTAACAGAAGGCAAACCCGGCATCTTTGCAAGAGAAAATGGGCTATGTTTCTTCAGACGTTGGTCCAGTTGTGAAGATACGCAGAAGTTCTATGCTGATCACCGAAACTGGAAAGCTCTTTATAATATTTTGAGAACCATAAGATCATTTCAATGATAGTGGTAGCAGGTTACTCTTAAGGCTCATTCACACCAAGGCGTACAAACGTCGAGTGTCTAGCGTCTAGCCAATCAGAGACATCATTTCGCCCGAAATGAAGTCTCTGATTGGCTAGACGCTAGGCACTTGACGTTTGTACGCCTTGGTGTGAATTCAGCTTTAAAGAGCACAATGTCATTCGGACATCTTGGTCGTAGTCCACTCAGATGAACTCTCTCCAGCTTGTCCAGATAAGATTTGGAAGTGCATGCATAGATGAGACCATACTCCAATATTGGCCTAAAAAGAAATGTTGGTTGTTCGAAGAGCTCCCCAGGCACGACCGGAAATGAACTTGAGGAGATTAAATCTAATTCTGCTTTTGTCCACTTGGCTTTCAATGTGTCTATTACTTGTAATCTCCTGATCCAGTATATGACACATTTAGCATTTTCTGTCATAGTTCAATTTAATTCCATTCATAAAAATCGCAGGCTGGTAACTGTACAGATGACTGTTTGTGGTAAAGAAAGTTGTTACCGATTTAAAAGCGTTAAATCTCGATTTATGGGTCTCTGCAAAACAATGAGCACAGAGAGAGAGAGAGAGAGCACAGTTGAGGTTAAATTTGATTGCATCAATATCAGAGTCATAGTTCCATATAATAATGTCATCAGCAAATATTCCCACTTTACAAATTTTGGCAATCTCTCTCTCAATCCCAGGCGGCCGCGGTAGCCGAGTGGTATAGGTATCGGACCGTGGTTTGCCTTGTCACGAGTTCGAGCCCAGTACCACTAAAGACCCACCGTGTAGGGCAGCGATGCACGTTAAATCTGTCGAGAGCTGAAACGTCCTCCCGTTGGTGTGGTGTGGTAGTTAGGAGAGGGGGTGCCAGCTCAGGTGTCGTCCACATCACTTGACCATGGTTCAAACTTACGTGGTCCGTCGCCAAAAGCCCTCGTGTAGCTGAACAGTGCGACGTTAATATTCAATCAATCAATCAATCTCTCAATCCCAGAAATATATAAGAAAAACAGGATAGGGCTAAGGACCGAATCTTGCGGTACTCTCTGTTTAAGGCCAAATGGGTTCGACAAAGAGTTGTATTTTACTCTAATGGGTTTGTAGCTAAGAAAATTTGAAACCCATGGAAAGGCCCGACCCTTAATACTAAATAAGTCATGAAGTTTGGTAATCAAAAATTAGTGCCGAACCCTGTCAAAGGCCTTAGACATGTCCAAGAGAACGGCAGAAGTGTGATTAGTGGGCTGCATGTTCTGTGCATTGAGGACATTCTCGTAGAAGCCCTGAGTCTCAAGAAGTCTTAAGACGTCCTTGTTCTTTACGTACAAAAATGAGGTGGCCATTTTCAATAGCCCTCTATAGTTTATAGTGTTACTAGCGTTACAACAATTCGAACCGTACACACTTTTTCTTGATAAATCTTAAATTCAGGAAGACACCTTTTTTTTTCGCGAATCCATAGCTAAATTTATGGGCCGTCATAGTCACATGACAAATGCCATCACGTGTTTCCATACAGGTCAATTTTTGTTTTTTGATGAAACTTTCTTTTAAAAAGTATATATTTATCAATATTAATCACGCATTTAGGTAAACTAAATGCTCTTGGTTTAAAAGTACGAGTGTAGTATAAGAATTTTTTTTATTTTAACTTTGAAAAATATTAATACTTAAGCCTTTTGACTCATTTAACACGTTTGAGATTTTATCTAAATTTTACAAGTAGAATGACAAGTACAAGCCTCTAATGTCACTTTTAAATTAAATGGAGGACCGTCGCAAACTTAGCTCATTGTTCTAAAGCTTTGATTTGAATTTTATCTCCTTGAGCTGGTTGCATTTATAATAACCTATAGTTTTGTTAGTGATATAAATCAAATCAAATCTCTGAAATCAAAACACGTTTCATCATTTTTGTCAGACTTCTACATACAACGAATATCAAATGCTTTATTTCATAACCTTCTGAAACTAATGGATGAAAAGAGAAAGAAAGGAAATACTGTTATTTATTTAATTAAGATCATATAATAGAAGTGTGTGTGTGACTGCAATACTAAATTTTGGAGCACAGACAAAGACATTGCTCACTCTTTATATTTGAAAAAACATGTAAAAAACAATTAAATTCATACACGAAAAACGTGTTAAACGAAATTGTGTAGATTACGAACGACTGTATTTCATTAGATGTGATTTTTCAGAAACTCAAAAGCAAAAAAGATTGATAAGAGAGGAAATGCTATAATTCATGTAAACAACAAATATAAATAAAGAACTTAATATCACGATTCGGTAGAAAAGTCAATTGTTATGAATAAACAACAGATACGATCAACATGATTAAATTTATCGTAAGACGAAAAAGGAATTATTAATATGTGGAAGAAATTACTGATTTTAAAATAATTCTAATTAAATATTCTTTCTCTTTATTTACCTCATCGTGATATACATCTAAATAACAGGAATAAAAAGTGTTTGAAGTACTTAGAAGGCAGTTTATATTTCGACCACTTTTATTAACTGATTTAAAATCTTGCTTATCATTGTCTTATTTATTCTATCCTTCAATGTCAAACCAGTGAGGAGTATCTCAAGAAAGAAAAATGCTTAATGTTAGCTTTTTAATTTTCTAAGTCTTCTAGATGCTAAGGGTTCCCACACAACATCTTATCCGAATGACGCACAGACGTAATAAAAATTCGCCATAAAGCCTATTGAATTGGATTAGTATGGCAATTGTTACGCCAGATAAAAAAATATATATGGGGTCTTACAAAGGGGACGACGCGACAGAGAAAATTCATTTGGGGACGAGACTTTGTGTAATAGTCAGTGGCGTAACGTACACCCCCGCAACCCCCGCACTGCGGGGGGGACAAGGCTTCTAGGGGGCCCAAAGCTAGACTGACGCCATTAACGTAGAATTTCACAAAATTAGCCTTAAATTTTTTTAAATCCAATTTTTAAGCGAATTTTCAAATTGGCGATCTAACATCATTCAAAATCAAAACTTTGATCACTTATTAGATATCTTAGATCCAATAACAAAATAAAAAAACATTTTAATTTGCTGTAACCCCCGCGACGAAAGAGATACTTTTCTTTAGTGGGTTTTCTTTACAAACCTAAATTACTAACAGATAAAAAGAAAGTCAGACGGAAAATTGGATAAAATGCTAGAAAGATAAAAAAAATTCACCACTGTTTTTTTAGTATACTTTATGTTAGCGGTAGGGAGAAAAAAGACGTTACTTTTTACTGAAATAGCAAAGTAACTTATTGGCATCTTTAGCTCCCCACTTGTATTTCATTTTCATTTAGCGAACTCGTAAATAACGTACATCTGTTATGCTTTTTTCATGAAAAATAGTATTGCGATACTTGAAAACACATAGAGAGCATTTAAATGATTATATGGTCTAAATTTATGGTTTAGAAACCCATATGTCCACAGAAATTTCAGTAGATCAAATAAAGCATAATGAGAAATGTTTCACAAAATTGTTTTTAGAACATATATATTTTTATATTCAATGCACTTCAATATAGGGAGTGTTCCTTCGCTGTTAAAACATTTTAATCTCACTTCTCTCTTGTAATATTAGAACTGTTTTTTGTAAATGGAATTAATTATTCTGGTTCTTATACTGTTATTTTGTTAATAAGACAAGAAGAAACGCGGCCCTAAAATGAGTGGAGTTAAAAAAGCTTTGAGTGGTTCTCAAAAACGAAAAATTCGAAAGGAAAAGGAGTATAATATTAATAGCAAATATGCAAAATTGGATAACTTTTTAATATCCGCAAGTTCATCATCTTGTGCAAGTGCTAGTAGTAGTAATGCCAGGGAACTTGATGAACAAATCCTGGAAGTGAAAATTAATCCACAAGAAAAAAACACAGTTTCGGACACTTCAACTAATAAGGATAAACTCTATCTAAAAAAAAGGAATCGGAAAATGAAAACGAAGAAACAAAATTTGAGTAGAAATTATTTTGCGCATTATGTAGGTACGCCCATAGATGCAGATTTAAAGGAACAAATTTTAAAATTGGGCCCATACCAACCAGAAGGTAATTTCCAAAAAGATGCCAAAGGAAGGAGCTTTTCATCATCTTATTATAATTTCATATCCAAAGCAGGACAAAAAATCGAAAGGAAATGGATATGCTATTCAACACGACTTCATGTTGCTTACTATCCGGTTTGTTGGCTTTTCGCTAATAGAACAAATATGTACTTTAAAGAAGCCTGGTGTAAAGGTGTGAATTACTGGCAAGGAATACCTTTAAAAAATTAAAGAACATGAAAATTCTATAAATCATATCCAAGCATGTCGCACATATGACATCTGGAAACAAAATAAAACGGTGGATTCATTATTGAAATGCAATTTTAAAGAAGTTAATAAGGTTAGTCAAATCTTACGAAGAATCAGACCTTACAATGACTCTCTTTTTTCTCTATTATTCTGGACACGACACAGGATATTTCAAAAAAGACCAATTAAGTATTATAATAAGGTTTATAACAACTGATGTTAATGATAATAAAATGAGCCAGATAATATCAAAATTAAAACGAAACGTTCTTAGGCTTTATTAAGGTGGCAAATCAGAATGCAAAAAGTTTGGAAAGTGGTGTGTTAAATTTTCTAAATACACTGGACATTAATTTGGCGAAGTGTCGAGGACAAGGATATGATGGGGAAGCCAACATGAGAGGAGCGCATGGGGGATTACAGAAATTAATTAAGGACAAACAACCAAGAGCAAATTACGTTCACTGTTCAACACGCAACCGCAATCTTGTTCTAAACGATGCATGTAATAACGTGCCTCATGTAAGAGAATTTTATGACTTTTGTCAAAAAAATTTACACATTTTTTGGGCTCAGCATCAAAAGGTAGAGTGATCTGAAAATTGTGCAGAATAACGAGAACATTCAGCGGACTATTAAATCATTATGCACGATAAGGTGGTCATCTCGATTTGACTCTGTAATATCAATTCGCAACAATTACATTTTGATTTTAAAAGTACTTTCAAATATTTTACTAATCAGTACTAAGCAAGAAGAGAAACATTTAGCGATTAAAAAACATACGGAAAAGTTTCAATTTGTTTTGTTGCTAATTTTCCAATGTCAAATTTTATAAAGTATATAAATTTAACTTCAAAAGCATTACAATCAATAAAAATAGATTTGGAAAACGCTAAGACCATGTTAAATTCTAGCTTAACGTCTATCGAGAATCTTCGTAACAATTTTGCTAATATAAAGAAAGAAGCTATTGGTTTGGCTAAAAAATGGGGTATCACCCCAGAGTTTGAAAAAAAGAGACATAGAAAAGTTAGACAGTTTTTCGATGATTTCAATGCTGATGAAAAACTGCAAGACAGAGAACGATTGTTTGAGGTGGATGTTTTTAAGGCCAATGTTGATGTTATTACTACTCAATTAAAAAATAGTTTTGAGAGTATGAATGGCATTTACAAATCATTCAGTTTTCTTTCTCCCAAAAATATTGTAAGCACTACAAATGATCTCTTATATAATGAAGCCAGTAATCTTCAAAAAGTATATAGCCTCAACCTATCTAGTGAATTTCCAAATTAAATTGTGTCTCTAAAACCAATTTTTAATGAAGATTTAATTAAGCTGAATTCGATAAAAGATTTAGGTAATTTTTTGATGATTCAAAATAAGTTTGCTGCGCCAAGTTTACCAGATGTATGTATTGCAGTTTTATTGTTTTTGACTCTTCCAGTTATTTCTGCAATGGAGGAAAGGTCATTTTCTAAATTAAAATTAATAAAAAATTATCTACGTTGTACGATGTCAGAAGAGAGGCTCTCATATTTTTAACAACAAGAAGCAAGAAAAATTGAATTGTATGAATTAATAACCGACTTTGCTAAGAAAAATGTGAGACGTCAATCGCTTTTTTTGTGATTTACTTCTTGAGTGTAGTGCAATATATTAGCTAATATTGTGTGTCGCGAACAACCCAACGAACTAGTTACTTTTGTAGTTCAACCTGAGTGGTACTGCGAGCGCATTCTTTTTCGTGCCCATGCTTTCTTATTAGTAACAATAGTTGTGTCTTTGACATTTTGACAGTTTATGCTAGAATTAAATCGAACTTGAGGTCAAGCTCTTCCCGGGATTTATAAAGGAAGAATTTGGTAAGTGATACCTTTTTTCTATCATAAGGATCTGAAATCGAAAATATTATTTTACAGTGTTTGTGTTTTTCTTAGTGTATCGTTTTTATTTAAGTTATCGGTTTATCAGTCGACTGTTGTTAGATTTTCCATTTTTTAAATACTATAAATACTCTCTAATGTTAAACGTTATTTACTTTGTTTACTCAGACACACAGGTTGATTTTATATTCAGTTAGGAGTTTAATATTTAATATTTAAATATTTTAATATTTAAATATTAATATTTAAATATGTATATATATATATATATATATATATGTAGGAATGGATGTGCACATATCGTATCCCTCCTATATTCCTTAATGACGTAATGCCAAGAGAGCGCCACCTATCTGACAAGGCGGTTCGAGGATAACGAGTAAACCAGACTGGTATAGAACGATTGCGCGGAGACGACCGAGAGAAGCGACGGCGATGAGACGATGACGAGGGCGCTGGAACGAAACGCCTCGTGGAATCCAACGATCTAATGATACTTCGATTACTTTTTACTAACTTTTAGCCCTCCCTAGTAAATAATTCTCCTTAATAAATGTATATTTAACTCAATCTGGCCGTTGTCACTATATGGGGGCTCAACCTTTCCCTTAACTTAAAATCCCCTAGAAAACCGAAGCAAAAGGACGATGACGATGCAAGAAAAGTGAATATATTCAATGTGTTCTTCAATGTGTGTTGGACGATTTTATTCAAATTCAAGTGCATTTATTCTTCAAAGCGTTTTTCAACGTGTGTTTGACGATTTCATTCAATTTCAAGTGTTGTGTGAAAATTCACGATTGTGAAGATAATTATTCGATAATTTTGCCGACACATCAAGATTTTCTTCAACACTATTATACATTCATGAAAGTTAATATTCAACAATCAAGACGTTGTATGCAAAAGTTTACCGTGAGTTTTTATTTCCATTGTTTTTTACAAACTCTCAGTGATTGTGAAAATATATTTTGAAACTGCTAATGTGACTGTGATACGATATATTTTTTTTTTAACTTGTACAACTGCTACTAGTGACATTTTATTCTAGACTTTAATCTTTTCATAGCGTATTAATTTTTTTTTCTGTGTTGAAATATTTTACTCATATATCATTTTAAGTGATCTGCAAATATTTGTATATTTTACGTATTTTGGTTCAATTTAAGTGATTTATTATGTCTTACTTAACACTGAATGATATCCCAGTTATCGCGCAAGCTTTGAAATTTGGCAATACGCAAAATGTAAAATTATTGTATTCTGTTGTTTTTAACGATCACCCATTCAGTAGGACCTCTAGAGAACAATTGCGAAAGTTTACGGGTTTCGCACAAGATTTTGATATTGAAGACTACTCCGCCGTTATTTTAACAAATTTAACCTACCCGATTTAATCTGTTTAGCTAATTTTTACAACTAGAAACAAATGGAACTGCCGAAGAACTTTGTAATAATATTTTGTTTTCACTAGCTGATTTATCCGCTTTTTCATAATAAATTAAATACACGAGATGTAGAAGAATGCCCCCGCGGGATGCAGAAAATTCCTTTGCTTCCCCCCCACTTTCTACAGACAGGAAATCGGCTGACGCACTTAAACAAATTAATGAGTCAGCTGTTCCCTCTATTTCGAAAAACGATTTATCGTGGCTTTTTTGTTAAAGATTTACTTCTAACTCTTCGTTCTTTCAGTGCAGATGACTCATACTCAATTGAACATTTTTTTTTCTGATGTGGAGGAAAATTTAACGTTTTGCCCAATAACCGAACAACAAAAAATTGTTTTTGTAAAACGGCTTTTGACAGGAACTGCAAAATTATTTATTCAATCTCAGCGTGGTATAAACTCTTACAGTTGTATAAAAACATTACTTATTCAGGAATTCGGAAAAAATTAAATCAAGCTCAATTGCATAAGGAATTACAACATAGAAAAATGCGGCCTAATGAAACGGTATTCCAATATTTAGTCGCTATTCGGGAATTAGCGAATCGAGGTCAAGGGTTTCTCGACGAAACTTCAATTATGGAATATTGTATTAATGGAATCCCCGATTCTCCTTCAAATAAGCTAATATTATATGGATGTACAACAATTCAGGAATTTAAAGAAAAATTAGGAATTTATGACAAAATATTTCAAAATAAAAGCAAAAATCACTCTTATGATACGTCGCGTAGTCCAAACTTTAGTAGCCAACGCCGTGATTTTGAAAGTACACTTCATAAACATCGAAATGATAGATATCCAAAATTCAATGCACCAAAGCCTAATTCAAAATTTGAGAATAAAAATTTCAGAGATAGGAATCACGTAACTTGTTTTAATTGTTCGGGATCCGGTCATATTTCTAAATTTTGCCCAGATAAACATCGTGGTCCAAAGTGTATATTATGCGAAAATTTTGGCCATAAATCTGATGCTTGTCCTCAAAAAAAATATCCCTTCTTCTAATAATGTTGATGAAATTACCCCATTAACTACTATGTGTAAAGAAGTTAAAATTTTATCTAAAAAAATATTATCTTTAGTTGATACCGGAAGTCAAGTAACCTTAATGAAAGAAAGTGTATGGAATCAATTAGGCTCCCCTTCTTTAATAAATAGTGGTAATATACTAACTGGTTTTGGCCTTTCAAAAACTCATGTAATTGGTTCGTTCAACTCAACTGTTTCAATTGACAACCAAGACTTTCCTGTTAAAATTAATGTTGTCCCCAACCACTCAATGAACTTTGATATTATTATTGGTTGTAATCTAATTAAACAAGCTAATTTGACTATCACCCCTGATAGTGTTATGTTTTCTAAGCTACAAAACGAAGTATCTGACGCTTCTCCACAACCATTTGTTTTCGCAATTACTGACGACATTCCTAAATTTGATATTGGCCCTGAAATTCCAAAACAAACTCGTAATGATGTTGAGGCATTACTCGTATGTTATAGGCCGAATAAAATTAAAACGACGGATATTGAGTTAAGCATTACCGTGACGGACGACAAACCAATTTATCATTCTCCAAGACGGTTACCTTTTACTGAACGTGATATAGTAGATAAACAAATAGATGAATGGATACAAAATGGTGTTATTGAACCATGTTCATCTGCTTATGCTAGCCAAGTCCTAGTAGTCCGCAAAAAGACGGCAGTCCACGAGTCTGCATTGATTTTCGAAAATTAAATCGTGTGTTAGTTAAGGATCACTATCCTCTGCCCCTCATTGAGGATATTTTAGATAAACTTCAGGATACTAGAGTTTTCAGTACCATTGATTTACGTAATGGTTTTTTCCATGTGCCTGTTAACAAACAGAGTCGCCCATATACCTCCTTTGTAACACAAAATGGTCAATTTCAGTTCCTTAAAATGCCTTTCGGACTCTCTACATGCCCTTCAACGTTTCAACGTTTTATCAATACAGAGTTTTTCGTGACTTAGTTGTTCAAGGAATTGTTCTCCCTTACATGGATGATATAGTTATCCTTGCTAAAAATGAATCTGAGGCTATTGAGAGACTCAAAAAAGTTCTTCAAGTGTCCAGTGATTACGGATTGAAATAAATTTTGATAAATGTCAATTTCTGCATAGGAAAATTGAATTTTTAGGCCATATTATTGAAAATAATAAACTTTTTCCTTCCCCTTCTAAAACTAAATCAGTTGTCAATTACCCCGAACCAAAAACAACTAAAGAAGTTCAACGTTTTTTAGGTCTCACTGGATATTTTCGTAAATTTATCCCTGCTTATTCTGTAATTGCTAAGCCACTTAGTGATCTTTTACGTAAAGATACTCCTTTCAATTTTGATGTAAAACAAAAAGCTTCCTTTGACGAGTTAAAACGTTTGCTCTGTCAGAAACCTGTCTTAGGTATATATCGACAAAATTGTGAAACCGAAATACATACTGATGCATCAATCGACGGACTTGCTGCTGTTTTATTACAAAGATTCCCCGATGATAATTCCTTACATCCTATATATTACATGTCTAGAAAAACGTCCGAAACGGAGAGAAAATATACCAGCTACGAACTCGAAGTTTTAGCAATCATAGAAGCTCTCAAAAAATTTAAAGTGTACATTTTAGGAATGCCTTTCAAAACAATTACTGATTGTGATGCATTTACAAAAACTATGAGTAAGAAAGATCTAAACACACGAATCGCGCGTTGGGCCCTGAATTTACAAGATTATGATTACACCATTTTACATCGCTCTGGCTCACAAATGGCCCATGTCGACGCTTTAAGTAGAATACAGGTTTTAACAAACCAGTGTAATGATTCTATTGTGCATAGGATAAAAGAATCTCAAGAGCTGGACCCACACATTCTTTCCATAAAAGCTCTTCTTCAAAAGGGTCCATATGATAACTACTGTATTAAAAATAATATACTATATAAATTTATTGACGGTGCCGAAGTCCTTGTTATTCCCGACGAGATGCAGCATCACTTTATCAAAAATGCTCACGACAAAGGACATTTTTCAGTTAAAAGAACTCTAGAACATATAAAAAATAAATATTTTATACCGCAACTTCAATCCAAAATTGAAAAATATATTTCTAATTGTGTAACATGTATATTGAAAAATAAAAAAGTCTGGTAAACAAGAAGGATTTCTCCATCCTCTTGTCAAAGATGATATACCACTAAATACATACCATATCGATCATCTTGGTCCTTTAGCAACTTCAAGTAAAAACTACAAATTCATTTTAGCTGTCATTGACTCTTTCACTAAATTTGTTTGGTTATACCCCACAAAAACTACATCTACTTCTGAGGTAATAAAAAAAATTAGACATTCAAAAAACTACATTTGGAAATCCTCGTTTTCTTATCACTGATCGTGGAACTACTTTCACTTCTGACGAATTCCGCACTTATTGTTCGGAACAAAAATTACACTTCACCATATTACTACAGGTTTGCCACGTGCTAATGGTCAAGTAGAACGCATTAATCGAACAATTATCCCTGTCTTATCTAAGATGTCAGAAGACGATCCCACGAAATGGTTCAAACATGTTCCTTCACTACAAGAAGTCTTAAACTCAACATTCCAACGAAGCATTAACACCACTCCTTTTGAATTACTCTTTGGAACACAAATCAATAACAAGACTGATTTGCGCATTCAACAATTAATTGACGAACAACTACAACTCGAATTTAATGAAAACAGAGAACTCCTACGTAAAGCGGCAAAAACGCAAATACTTAAAGTGCAAAATGAAAACAAAAAGTCTTATAATCTTCGACGAAAATCTCCTTATTTATACAGTGTTAAGGACTTAGTTGCTATTAAAAACGCAGCAAGGACCTGGACAAAAACTCTGCAATAAATTTATCGGTCCATATAAAATAACACAAGTAAAACCTAACGATACCTACAACGTCGAAAAATGTGGAAATTTTGATGGCCCAACCAAAAACAAGTACTTGTGCTGAATACTTGAAACCATGGCCTAACAAATGAATGTTACATTACGAACGCAAACTTTTACTTTAACATTTTTTTTTCGACATTATCACCATACTCAAGATTGCTTTGTATTGTTTGTCTTCTTTCCATCTGTATACCTATTTTTTTATTCTTTATTATTAGTTTTGATTTTCTGATACATATTTGTCTGTTTTAATAATTGTTTTATTTGTAAGTTTATTTCCTCTAGCTTTTCAGTTTTATTTCATGAAATTTTGAAATACACTGTATTTTACATGCGAGGACGCATGCTTGGTCATGATGGCCGATGTAGGAATGGATGTGCACATATCGTATCCCTCCTATATTCATTAATGACGTAATGCCAAGAGAGCGCCACCTATCTGACAAGGCGGTTCGAGGATAACGAGTAAACCAGACTGGTATAGAACGATTGCGCGGAGACGACCGAGAGAAGCGACGGCGATGAGACGCGATGACGAGGGCGCTGGAACGAAACGCCTCGTGGAATCCAACGATCTAATGATGTTTCGATTACTTTTTACTAACTTTTAGCCCTCCCTTGTAAATAATTCCCCTTAATAAATGTATATTTAACTCAATCTGGCCGTTGTCACTCTCTCTCTCTCTCTCTCTCTCTCTCTCTCTCTCTCTATATATATATATATATATACATATATACATAAATATATAAATGAAAATATAAAAATAAACAGATAGTTATAAACATAAGATAACTAAAATTAGGAAGAAGGCACAGTAGTATAATGACAAACTCCTGGCCCCTGGCCTTAGGAACCAGGATTGCAGGTTTAAACATGTTTTGTGGCCAACCAACCTTCACCTGTAATTTGTCATACTATGTACCAAGAGGAAAGGAAAGAAACCTACTTTTATTCGGAGTGTAGACGATGGTCGGGAGTGCATCAACAAGTAATGTGTTCCCGCCAAATACAAGAGAGTGAGAGCAGAACCGCATAAAATTATATATATATATATATATATGTATATATGTATATATATATACATATATATATACATATATATATATATATATATATATATATATATATATATATATATATATATATATATATATATATATATATATATATATATATATATATATATATATATATATATATATACGGCTTGGGGCCCAAGATCTGACCTTGCGGGGGGCCCAATTATTTTCCGTTACGCCACTGGTAATAGTAGTTCTTCTACAGGGTGTTCAACCCTCCGTGTAATAGTGCCGAATAGACAGTGAATTAGGAGAAAAACCAGACTTCAAAATTTATACTTAGCTAACACACAAATAAATTTTAATTATTTATAGTGACGCAGTAGTTTAGGTGGTATAGTATCTGCGTACCACACGATTGGATAGGGTCCAGTCGCACGAGCGACGAATTGGGTTTTCATTTCCTACTATTGTAGCTCACCTCTCAGTATATTTATTTATTTATCTGTGGAATTTCCAATCGTTAATAAAATTCATTTTAAAGCACTCAATTGAGCTGAAATTTTATATACGGGATTATTTTAGATGATGTATGACAATACAGTAATTTAATTATAATTAGTAAAAATTAATTGATTAAAACTAATTATTTAAAGAATTACAAATACAGCCACGTTGGCATCATTTTTGGCAACTTGTGTCAAAACTTGAAAAAGTTTTTTTCTCACGTTTTAAAGCATTCATTTGAACTGAAATTTTATATGCACGATTGTTTTGGAGACAATACGATACTTTAATGATATGATAATGACTGTTTCCCACACTCCTCACTTAACTGTAACTGAGTGCGAGAGACTTTCCCGCCTTCCTACCCCAACGGAAACTTTGGAACCCGGTACCGGGACATTTCTGTAAACTGAAACGCAACGGACGGACGCAAGGTCTTGTTCGCATTAATCCGCAGCACCTTCAAGGGTGTAATTTTCATTTAACCGCATTATTACCTTTTAGTGTAAACTTTAACTATAAATATTTATTTTCTTGTAATATAAATTTAAGTACTATCTCCATCTCTCGCTATTATTCGAACTCAACCAACGGCATCATTTGGAGGCACCGACGAGATTCGTCAACGATTCAGAGAAACAAGAGATAAGTACTACTTTACATTTTCATTCAACGTTTGACTTTGGTTTCTCTTACTGATTCATTCCATCCATATTTCGTTTTATCAATTAATGGATGCCGAAACGGCTGCAGTGCTTCGCGGCAGAGCGAAGGCTGCACTTACAAGAATTATAAATTTCATTGATAAAAATGATCAAACTTTTGACAAAAATGATATACGCAACAAGTTAGAGAAACTTGAATTAACTTATACGGAATTTGATAAAGCGGATGCTGCTTTACCTATCGAATCCTCTGAAATGGAAGAATTCGAAACAAAATATTACGAAACCAAAGCCAAGCTACAGAATATCTTAGAAAATTTATCTGTGAGAACATATGTATATAATGATAATTCTGATGTCTTTGAAAATGTCTCAAATATGAAATCTAGCAATTTTAAGTTGCCAAAAATTAATATTGAGCGTTTTTCTGGTGATTATAAAAATTGGCCTTCATTTAAGGATTTATATGTATCATTAGTGCATGATAATATGTGTTTATCGAATATACAAAAGTTTCAATATCTCAGAGGTTTATTGCTGTCAGAACCAGCAAATATAATTAAGCATATTCCCATTACTGAAACGGCTTATAACGAGGCTTGGGAAAAATTATTAGCTCGTTATGATAAAAAGAAGCAAATCATTTTTTCACTCATTAAAACCTTCATGGAACAACCTTCTTTTAACGATACTAACTCTCACAACTTACGCAACATAGCAGACACTTCCGACGAAGTAATTAGAGGTCTTAAATCTATTGATACTAAAGCAGAGTCTAGAGATGTATGGTTGATTTACATTTTGTTACAAAAGGTTGATCCTAAAACGCGCCAAGAATGGGCGCAATTCTCAAATAATATTGATTTTCCCACATTTGAAGCATTTATAGAATTTTTAAATAACAGATGTACATACTTAGAACTTTATAATGTTAGCGTTACTCATGAAAACAGCCTTATATTAATAAATCGAAATTTAACAATAGTTTAAAATGTTCTTGTTGTAAAATGAATCATCTTGTTTTCAAATGTTCTAAATTTAAAGAAATGTCTGTTAAAGAGCGTATACAACTTGTTAATAAACAAAAATTATGTATGAACTGTTTATCTGATAGGCACACTGAGTCACATTGTAATTCAACTTTTACTTGCCACTATTGTAAGAAAAAGCATCATTCGCTATTACATGATAATAATTTTAAAAATTTCGCAATGTCAGCAAATAAATCTCATCGTGCTGAAGGTCAAAACCAGACAGGAAATGATACTAATCAAAACAAAGAAGTTGCAGCTTCCGTGAACTCTATACAAACATGTTTTTCTTTATTACCAACTTTAAGCGTTAACATTAAAAATATTTTGGGGGAGAACTGTCAAGTTCGAGTTATGGCGGACAGCGGAAGTGAATCAACATTCATTTCGGAAAAATGTTTAAAACTGCTAGGCCTGAAAAGAAAAAACGCTAGATTTCAAATTAAAGGATTGCAAGATTTTAAAATCGCGATGACTAGAGGGTGTGTTGAAATAGATTTAGTATCGTTACATGACCCCAAGGTCAAACTACCAGTTAAAGCATATGTTTTGGAAAAACTAACTGCTCCGTTACCAACGGAAAAATAAACGAAACACATTTCTCTCATTTAAAAATGCCTGCTTAGCGGATCCGAAATTTTTATCTCAAACAATATCGATATGATTCTCGGATCTGACTACTTTTTTCTATTTTGCTTCCTGGGCAAATTACTTGCTCTCAAAGTAATTTAATTGCTCAAAATTCCATTTTTGGTTTCCTAATTTCAGGCAAATTAACTGAGTCTTTAAACTCAAATTCAATGCTAAATCTTCACATTAATGGTACAAATATTGACAATCAATTAAAGCAATTTTGGGAATTAGAAGAAATTCCTAACGTAAAAGATAAATTATTAACTCCTGAAGAGCAATTTGTGGAAACACATTTTCAAAATACTTATGCATGTAATTCCGATGGACGCTTTGTTGTAAAACTTCCATTTTATAAATCAAATTCAGAATTGGGAGACTCAAAACCCGCAGCAATTTCTCGCTTATTAGCAATGGAGCGGAAATTTAAAAATAACCCAGATTTTGGAAAACAATACAAAGAATTCATGAACGAATACGAATCGCTAGGTCACATGAGCTTAGTAAATTCCAGATCCCATACTTCCAAAGATCAGAATTTTTACCGCATCACGCCGTTATCAAGCCATCCAGCCCTACAACAAAGTTAAGAGTAGTTTTTGACGCATCTTGCAAAACTACAAATGGTACGTCATTAAATTCTCTGCTAGAGTAGGTCCCAAATTACAAAGGGATATTTTTGAAATATTGCTTAATTTTAGAATTCCTAGAATTGTATTTACAGCGGACATTGAAAAAAATGTACCGTCAAATTTTAGTAGCTGATGAAGATCAGAGATACCAACAAATTCTGTGGAGAAATAACTCTAGTGAAAACATTCGCACATACAAGCTAAAAACTGTCACCTACGGTTTAGCCTCAGCTTCCTTTTTGGCCACTAGGTGTATTAAGCAAATCGCTCTCGATGATAAAGATTATCCCAACCTCTCCCGAGTTTTACAGGAAGATATTTATATGGATGATTTACTATCAGGAGCAGAGATACGCCAAATAACGCAATCTCCATTTGCAAGGACATTGCTCATGTTTTGAGTACTCGCGGATTTCATTTAAGAAAATGGAATTCTAATTCCACCGAATTTCTCGCTCAATTTTCAGAACATAGTTCTCATGATGCACGAGTTGAATTTTCCAAAGATTCTAATGAAAGTTCTAAAGTATTAGGCTTATTTTGGAATTCATCCAATGACACTTTTGGTTTCCAACCATCGCTTGAACTTACACCACCACTCACAAAGAGACGTATTTTATCTGAATCTTCCAAAATTTTCGATCCTTTAGGACTTCTTTCACCTTGTACAGTATTCATGAAGATTTTTATCAAAAACTTTGGCTTACAAAAACAGATTGGGATTCTCCCATTCCACAACAATTAACAGAGGATTGGCTTAGGTTTCAAAAGGCCTTTAATGCCATCAACTACCTCACTGTTCCCAGATGGGTCATCCTTACAGCAGACAACATAGTAGAATTGCATGGTTTGCAGATGCTTCTTCATTAGCTTATGCTGCTGCAATCTACTGTCGGCAGAAACACAACGGCAAAATAAAGGTTCAACTACTTGTATCAAAAACTAAAGTAGCCCCTGTCAAACAAGTTTCCATTCCTCGATTGGAGTTGTGCGGTGCACATTTACTATCAAGCTATTTAAATCGGTCTTACGGACATTAAAATATTATACCTTTGATGTATTCGCTTGGACGGATTCTAAAATAGTTTCTCTCCTGGCTGTCTGGTCATCCTCGCCAATGGAAAACTTTCGTAGCAAATAGAACATCTGAAATTATAGAAGTTCTACCTACAAAGCATTGGAGACATGTGCCTTCTAAGGAAAATCCCGCAGATATTGCATCCCGAGGTATTGATCCTAAATGCTTACCTGATTGCAAGTTATGGTGGCAAGGACCACCCTGGCTAAGGCTAGAAACTTCTAGTTGGCCCAAGGCTGAATCCAGTTGCGATGAGGCTTCGGATGAGGTAAAAGCGGAACAAAAAATCAGTCTCCATCTTCAATCTGTTTACTCACACATCAAATGATGTAATTCATGGTTTATTCGAACATTACTCTTCACTCACCAAAGTAATTCGCATTTTTGCTTATTGCCAAAGATTTATTAAAAACTGTAAAAAAAGATAGCATCTCAAGGATCATCGATCAGTTCATCCCATATTAATACTACTTCACTTACCTTTTCGGAAACCAAAACCGCTGAAGAAACCATCATTCGTTGGGTTCAAGGTTTTTACTTTCAGGAAGAAATACGAAGCATTAAAAAACAGATTTCTCTGCCACCCAAAAGTCCATTACGTTCCCTCCACCCTTTCATAGATGAACATGGTTTAGTACGGGTGGGAGGGAGATTGCAAAATTCCCAGCTTCGATTCAATTCCAAGCATCCTATCATACTTCCTTCTCAGCACAGTATTAGTGAACTCCTTATCAAGGAACAACACATCGCTCATTTACATGCTGGGCCGACTTTGTTAGCTCACGTTCTTCGACAGTCCCATTGGATCGTAGGAAGTAGAAAATTAATTAACAAATGTATTAGAAAATGCTTAAAGTGTAACAAATTCAAAACCTCCACCACAACACCACAGCTGATGGGCAATTTACCAAAACACCGTGTCACGCTGGAGATACCTTTCTTCAGTTGCGGTATTGATTATGCTGGTCCTGTACTGATTAAATGCAACAAAGGTCGAGGGACTAAATCTACAAAGGGTTACATTGCTTTATTTGTATGCTTAGCAACTAAAGCTGTTCATATTGAAGCAGTCGGAGACTTAACAACTGATTCCTTCATAGCTGCACTACGTCGTTTTAGTGCTCGTCGTGGGGCTCCCCGCCACATTTATAGTGACAATGGAACCAATTTTGTTGGAGCTCGTCGAAAACTTGACGAAATACGGAAGTTATGGCTTTCCTTACCAACTAATGAAGCCATCTCTTACTACTTATCCAAATCTTCAATAGATTGGCACTTTATTCCACCCTCATCACCACATTTTGGAGGTATTTGGGAATCAGGAATTCGATCCGTCAAATTTCATCTGAAGAGAGTATTGGGAGAAACCATATTAACTTTTGAAGAGTTAACAACCTTGCTCACGCAAATCGAAGGATTACTAAATTCCAGGCCTCTCTCCTACGTTAATGACTCTGACATAGAATGCATATCTACACTCACACCTTCACATTTTCTTACAGGTGATGTTCTTCTTTCAGTTCCAGAGGAGCTTCCTTCAAGCTCCAACCACAGAGATCGTTGGGAGTTGCTACAGAACATCAAACGGGGCTTTTGGAAGAAGTGGAGTTCCGAATTTATCTCCTCCTTACAACCTCGCAAGAAATGGCAGGACGCACAACCAAACTTGAAGGAAGATGACATCGTATTGATCAAAGAGGAGGGTCCTCCTGGTACATGGCCAATGGCTCGAGTTCTTCAAGTGCATCCAGGCAACGACGGACTGGTTCGTGTTGCAACTGTGAAAACCCAAGACTCAGTGTTTAAACGACCTGTTCATAAACTTCACAAACTTCCCATATATCCGAACTAGTTCGGATATAGGGTGGGAGTATGTTTCCCACACTCCTCACTTAACTGTAACTGAGTGCGAGAGACTTTCCCGCCTTCCTACCCCAACGGAAACTTTGGAACCCGGTACCGGGACATTTCTGTAAACTGAAACGCAACGGACGGACGCAAGGTCTTGTTCGCATTAATCCGCAGCACCTTCAAGGGTGTAATTTTCATTTAACCGCATTATTACCTTTTAGTGTAAACTTTAACTGTAAATATTTATTTTCTTGTAATATAAATTTAAGTACTATCTCCATCTCTGGCTATTATTCGAACTCAACCAACGGCATCAATGACAATGATATTTTAATGACCACTTAATGTTGTGATTCTGTCATATGTATATACATATTTATATTAATTGCAACCATTTAATAAAAAGTAGCTAAAATAAATTTTTTCTTCGTTGATCTAAGTAGCAATTGATTAAAAATTTTTTTTATATTACTTGTTTATAACAATAGCGTTGTTACAACAATGCAGGTGAATGTTGAGTTGTATTTTTTGAATGTTTTTAATTAATATCTTTTTAACTAATTGCGATATCGGACCGAATTGTGAATCTAAACCATTCTCGAATTTACTTGAACCCACACAAAAAATTTCATCGAAATCGGTCCAGCCGTTTAGGAGGAGTTTAGTGACAAACACACGCACAGAAGATTTTTATATTTAAAGATATATATATTCATCAGTATTTTAAAATATCCAATTAATTGGTGGGTAAATCACAAAAATTCACTGTAGAATAAAAAGTGTCTAATTTCAAACTGTGGATATTTTTTGTTTGATGGCTTTTTAAATAATCTCTAAAAGGATAAGAGCAAAAAAACTGTGTTTTGTTTTGACCCCGATATTAAAAACTTCGAATTAACAAATAAAAAGTTCGGTGTCGATTAATTCGTTCAATTGGGGTCCAACTGTATATACCCCCATTTTAATTCAAAAACATCATATTGAATAACATTACAAAAAGGACATACTATCTAAAATGAATAAAAAATGTAAAAGCTTTGTTTTATGCTACCAGTAAAGATAAAACAAGATAAAGGTTGATCACTTATTTAATGGGTTTTAGAAAGCTCTTGGACTGCAAAAGTTATCTTGAAAATACTACAATAAGTCACGAAAATATTTTTTTAAAAAAAGAAATACATTATATCTTAATTCTCAGAATTCAGCTGTTACTAATAGGCAACAGATGGTCAATATGACTAGCAAAATCACACAAATCACGAAAATAGAATTATAAATAACTCTGAGAATAACAATTCATTTCAAAATCTCTTAACAGAAACGTCTCTTTTAAAGTAGAGCTATCTCAATCACAGAGAAGGAAACAACTTTTTAAAATCCAGAAGTCAATTCATATTCCTATTGTATTCGCTTATTGATTTACTATTGCTTTCACGGTCTCGTTTTGTTCGCTTCTTCAGTCTAGATAAAAAGGGGGAGAGACGGGGGAAGGGACGATTACCTCCGCCGTGAAGATGGATGCCTTACTTTAAAGGCATCATTCTTTTAAGAAGAATAGCCTTGCTAATAAATAAAGAGATGTCAAAAGGTCTTCACTCGCACTAATGTTGGTCCATTTCTGCTCCAAAAATTCTCCAATCTAATTATTCTGCCATTTTTTGTTTCGTTGATTTCCATTCTATTCATTAGGATTACACAAGGAATGTCCTGGGCATAGAAAAAATTAATTAAATTAAAATACAGAAATATGTTAATCTGCTGATCAGCTAGGTCAGGGGAGTACAATACGCGGCCGCATGTAGCCCAACGACTCTTTTTAAAAAAACTTTTAAATATTAGGTTTTTAAAGTTTTTTTCATTTTGAAAATTTTTTAAGGAGAAATTTATAAATATATATTTATAAATCTACAATGTATTTGCCCGTTAACTGCTCTTGTTTTAAAATAAATCCTTTTTGATAATAGAAATGTCCTTTAGATTAGAATAGATTTATATTTTATCAAACAGTTACATTTGATTTTTCTGTAATAAATTACTTTTTTAATAAATTCCGAATTGCATTATGCATATCCTTTAATTTGGACGGTACGTGATTCTCTATGTGTGCGACTTTCCTTTCTCCTCTTTTTCTGTTTGGAGCGCCCAAAAAGCAAAAGGCAGTCAGAGATGTTTTTTAAATTAAAAAGAAAAATTATTCAGGATGGTTAAGATAAAAAGGCAATGTATACTTAATCGTTTGAGAATGACAACACAAACAAATTTCAACAATGAGTAACGAAAGATCAATTCAAAAGGAACTCCATAATTTTCAAGAAAATGGCAACACTGTAATATTTTAAACATTGTTTGATTATTGCATTATTATATTATATAAACATTTTTTTTTATTATCTATGTCTGTATACATGAAAAATAATGAAAACAATAATAATAATTCATTTTGTTTTAAATTTTCACTCCAATAAATGTTTTTTTGTTTCCAAATCCGATATAAATGTACATATCTTTATGTGCGGCCCGCGAGATTATAATGTTTTTCCGAAGTGGCCCGCAAGGTCTTTTGGTTTGGACACCTCTGAGCTAGGTGATCTCATATTAACTGGGGTGGTTCATTAAAGTGCATAAAATTGTGTCATTTCCCAAATTATCTAGGTATTCTGAGAATTACCTAGATAATCTGCACATTCTCTAGGTAACTAGAATACTAGACACTCGTTAATTTGCACATTGTCTACTGGGCACTCGTTTAAGAGAAAATAAGATCTTTGTAGAACAACAGCAACGTTTCTATACCCTTAAATTAAATATTTGTTTTATTTGTTTTTTTATATCTAAAGAAATAATTTAATACAATCAAGCAAACAACAGATTAGTTGATAGAACCAATCACCAATCTATTGAATATTTGTCTGTGTTTATTTATGACTACCATATTGTAACTATCACTTAAATTTCACACTAAATTTTAAAAAGTTAATATCACTAAATTTTAAAAAGGGAGCATTTTTTATAAGAGTATGAAAAAAAAGTCAAAAATTCTTAATTTTTAAAAATTTGTCAAACTGAGTTTTTACTTTCAGAATCGACTTAATAAATAATATCATTTGAATATAACACACGAATTATTTTTACTCTTACTGTCTCTAAAATTTTTATTGAAAAAGAGTTCTGTGTAGCCTTAAGAAAAAGAAAATCAAAGCTACACTTGTAGATGAAATAATTTGTTCTCTAAACGGTTTTTAAAACCTTAATGATTAATATAAAGTATAACTTGACTTAGTGGCGCAACAACCCATGAGGGCCAGGGCCTACTGAGCCCAACTCAGTATAAACGACCTTGGGCCCTGAGGTGCATGAGCAGATGTTCCGGTCATGTGGTTTAATTTTTCAGACTCGAAATTCCCAGTGTTAAGTTCCCAAGCAAGCTTGGTACTCATTTATGGACCCACTGAAGGAATGAAAGGTTGAGTCAACCTTGCCCATACCAGGGTTTGACCCTCGGACCTGTGGTGTAGAAGTGCGATGCACTAGCCACTCAGCCACTGGACTTCAATATAAATTATGGTAAATATTATATACTGCCTGAAATTTTTGCCAACAGCTGCTCAGTACCAGCTGTTATTCAAAACCAAACAAATATCACGTAAACAAAATCACAAAGAATTCTAAGCAGAATTCATTTCCAAAGATGCCTCAATTAATTTTTTTTCCCTTTGTAAAAAGACATCTCAATCACGAAGCCAAAAAGCACTTAAGAACCCTAAAGCTAATTCATATCCCCATCATACTCTCTTATTGATTTACCACTGTTGCCATTGTCCTATTTCGTCTACCACACCAACAAGGAACACCTTCAAGTAAAGATGGATGCCTTATTGTGGACGCATTATTCGTTTAAAAAGAATGGCTTTTCTGATAGATAAACCGACGCCAAAAAGTTCGCCAAGGGAGTCTTGGAAATTAATCATGCTGTAGGATTAGCGAAAGGAAAATTTTTGTGATCCATTTAAAATGAATCGTAACTAGATTTCTTAAGAATCTACAAATGAAGCATGATGGGTAGATGTATTTTTTAAGGAAGAAGTCGGTTACTTTCCCTTTGTGTCGTTTTTACGTTTTTGACAAGTCTTCTTTGGTTACGCTGTCAGGGGAGGGGGTAAGGGAGAGAACGTAGCTTCTGTAGATAGAAACACAGATATCATAAATCATTTTTTGAAATAATTTTTCCCGTTTCACTGTTGTCGGCTGTCAAAAGCGTTGAGTTCTCAAGATCTGTGATGAGTACAGACAGGTTTCTTTTGAAGTTTGGGGTAGGCAAATAAACAAGGATTTTTTATTATTCTTATTTCTTTCTACGTTTTTTCTTATGAATTGTATTTTAGTGCAACCAAAGCCAGCTCAGGTCATTGACCGAGGGAAGAATCATAAGTTTATATTTCAGTAAATCAAGAGATGTGATAAAATTAGCGATAACTAACCCTTTTGTGGTCCATTTATTTCTCTTTTGAATTTCTCACCATTTTTTCATGTTTTATTAACAATTAAACAAAAGCATTTTTGGAAATATAATTTATTTAGCCGAATTTTATGTTCACATTTAAATTTTAGGGGTGGGAAGAATACTTCCCAAGGAACCATTCACCGTCATTAAGAAAATTAAATATAATGGTAATTACTTGCCACATGAAAAGATGAGAAGTATGTTGCAATCTACAAGCGGACATCACATTCTGCACCCATGTAGTGGGATTCCAGAAATAATTTGATGAACTTTACAAGCAATTGCAAAAGTGTGCGGTTGCTCAAGGGTCTTATTTCGAAGGAGAGGATGTGTTTCAGCAACTTAACTGGTAATACTTTTTAAGTTATAGACTTAGTCCTGGAACTTTTGAATCCTACAGCGTATATATAACGTGCTCCTATACTTTAAAATTGCTTTTTTTATGAAGAAATCTCTGAAATGTGCACTTGCAGTGCTCTTATCTTTTGAAGTTTAGAAATAGTGTGTGAGTGGATAATTATACCATGGAATTAAATTAAACCAGGTACGGCTCAAAAGTCATTTAAGAAAACCGTAGTATATCCGACAATCTAGATGGAGCGGAACATGATTATTTACGTTTGGATCAAAGTAGCAATGAAGGATGAAACAGAATTCGATAATGTGCCCAAAAGATATATTGGATGACGAATATGATGGACTTCTTCATGTTATCCAACCACCAAAATTCATAAGGAATGTAATTTCTTTTAAATAAACAGCATTTAGATTTTTTATGCTTATCTTTTCTTAAGATATATTTTATTTTTTTATAAAGCAATCATTTTCATAACTATGGTATAATGAGTACCCGTAAGTTTTAATCTTATTTTTGTGTGTGTTAAATGGCACGTTATCCACAGGACTGTACGGCATTGGCGCACACAAGGGGGTCTCTCGGGAATCCGGACACCCACTCCATAGCCCTTGATTTTTTGGAGGGGATTGGTTAAAATCCTATTTATTATATTACGTAAAATTTAATTATGTATTTGTTATTAATAATTAATTTTATTAATTAATGCTAATCATTTATTCAATAATTAATTTTGTATTGTTAATGTTCCCGAAAATTGACAAAATCAAAAGATATGTTGTGCGGCATATTGGAGCATGATACCAAAATGGTGGACTTTTGACCCTGACCCCCCTTGAAAAATTTTTGTGTGCGCTACTGCTGTATGGTATGCCCATTACAAGCACACTCTATATCAGTACTCCCCAACATTTTTATCGTCACAGACTGGTCAACGTTTTATAATTTTACCGCGGCCCACTGAGAGGGGAGGGGGAGAGCTGATTGTATATATTTTAGATTGTTCTGATTGAATAGTTTTAATTTAATTGTATTTAAACATGCTTTTAGTATAAATGCAGTTACACCAAAAATGGAAAATTAATTGATTTAACATGGAATATAAAGTGATTTCTGTAAGAAAACGTCAAACCTGAGAGAAAAAGTACACCACAGTAAATAAAATAGAAATAATTGAACGTTCCTTGTATGGACTGGTAGGTCATCTGCCCGAGGGTTGTGGACCACTGCACTGTATGATTTGAAAATCAAAATTTATTATAAATTTTCGAACATTTTTTTTTCTGAAAAAGGGTTCTATTCCTTAGCGTCACGCGAACGCTGTTTAGTAATTACTCTTAATCAGAAAACTTCAAAACCCGAAACACAGAAGGAAAAAAGAAAAAAAATGATCACATTTATCATCAAAACATTTGGAAACGGCCCTCAATTCTCGGGTACCTCCCTACCTTTTGTACATCTCGTGCCATTCCTCTGTTCCGCAGCCCCATAAATCGTGCTTGTAACAATTATCGAGAGGGGTGAGGAACGGAGGGAGGATTTGGCAGACGACTTATAACCACCGGGCGGGGCTGGACATCTCCATCCTGTAATGCTTGACCGCTCGTTACGCATCTTGAAGAAGGGCATTTCGCAACAGGTGGAAGTGTGGCATTGTTTCCGACTGCCGTCACATGAGGAATTTCCATTCATGGGCTCGCGTTTCTCAATGAAAGCGAAGTTTCGTGCTGGAAAGTGTTTCTGGCGCGACATCTGCTGCTCCTTCAGGGTCACGGCCGAGTCTTTCACAATGGCTCCCACAGGATGGGGATGACATTAGAAGTCACGAAGAGATACCCGATGCCAAACAATGTTCTAAGCCTCGTTGGACTTGTTGTGAAGACACACGATACTTGCTCAAGCGAGCCGCTGCGGTTTTTTTGTTTCATTCATTAAATAGATTCCAGTTTCTCTGAAGACGGAGGAGCAGACAATGGGGTGGTCACGAGAGCTCGTGGGGAAGAGACAATTATTTGTACTGCCCCCCACCCTTATCTTGGCTCACACGTATTTTCATTTATCAGGGTTGAACCAACACTTGCGTGAAATTGGATGGAATCTTTTTCTTACTGACTAGTGTACGTCGTTCAAATAAGTGGTACACGATTGTTGTTGGATCAAAATAATTTTTTTATAAGATGGGAAATTTCTTCTACGAAACGATTTAATAGGTCTGAGATCTTTTTAGGTCAGAAGCATTAGCAAAAATTTTGCATATTATCAGGGCCGTATTATCTGTTGGTTTACTACAATTGTCTCAACCCGGAGATTGCAGGTGTGTGTAGCTTGGGTCATTGAAAAAACAGACGTGTTGTTATTAAAAATAATGTTTTTATATTTCAGATTAATCACTTTATGATTAATTCCAATTTAATAACCTTGGAAGCAATCCTAACCTAAGTTTATAAGAATTTAAAAGGTACATTTATCTCTGATTCACTTGTCAGCTCTTTCCTAAACTGCTGTAATCTTTTTCAATCAACTTCTCCAGTCTTTCCACTTCTCAGAATAGCCGTTAAGGCTTGAATACTAACTTCAGGACAAGCGACTCATTACTCACGATCCGCGATTGACGTTCCACGATTAACTTCAACACACCTCTTGCTAGGGTTTAAATAGCATTTACATTAGCATAAAATCAAATCATTTCTACGAAAGCGGTTTTAAACTCAAAGAACAATTTCCCCCAAGAGGATTAGTTGAAGAACCTTGGATAGAACCCGTCACACAATGAACAGAGGTTTGTAGACTAATTTTGTAATGGACTTGAACATAAAGGGCTGAAAAGGCTTTATAATAATAACAATGCCTTGGGGCACTGTAAACACTCATGTCTTTTGATAGGTGACTTAATATACTGAATAAATCCTACAAATTATTTTGCGTTGTATAATCTATTGACTTTACGAAAAAACGTACTATATTGTTCGAATTATTTGGGACAAATGGAAAAAAGGCGATTTTTTTCTAAAACCTTAGCTTTTTTTTTTTTTTTTTTATCATTGCATACCTTAAATAGACTGAAAAATCTGTATATTAGTACGAAGTAGGTCTTTCTTGAGCAGAAATGACCTTTTTAATCTGTCTTGGCATTGACTCCACTAGAGTAGCACACACACATGTTCTTGATTTCATCATCTTGGAAACACACTAGTATAGCCCTTTTCATCATTTGCTCTGTTGTCGTGCGATTCATCTTAGCGAATCTTGGGAAAATTCCATCAGTTTTAAATAGGATTTAAGTCTGGGGAATTTTCAAGCCAATCGAGCACTTTTATTTTATTTTCTGCTTAAAAGTATGGACCAATTTTGAATAGTGACAAAGGGGCCAAGTCATGCTGAAATGTTCCACAAAATGTTTCCATGAATGGAACAATCCTACTACGTAATATTTTTATATATTTGACAGAATTCATCATGTATTTTAGAGGAACTGAGCTTCCAGGGTCATTTATTGTGAAAAAAATTCAAAACATCTGTTTATAAGGGTGTTTTACAATCTGTTAGATATGATCTGGGAACAAAGTTTCAACTTCACTTAGTCTAACTACACTTGATTTGTATCCCTGCACAAATAAATGTTTCATCACTCAAACTTACCTTCTCCCAATCGTTAACAGTCCATGATCGGTATTTTTTGGCCCATGCTTAGCGTTTTATCACCATTTTCTGAGTTAGAAATAGTTTTTTTCCTCGGTTTTGTTGCCTTATGGCAACCATCCGGAAACCTTTTTCTGTGCAAGTTATGTACTCTCACTTCAACACCATTATCCAATAAATCCCTTCAAAGGTTTATGCTTGTCTTTCTTGGATTTATTTTGCTACTTCTTATTAAAATTTTATCAATTCTTGGAGTAGTTTCGCACTTGTGATCACATTTTTCTTTTCTTTTTGGAGACGATGATCCAGAATTTTGAAATGTTCTTAAAACACTTAATTTGATCGCACCAACTGCCATAGTTATATTTCCCACAGTCATAGAAGTGTGTTCATTGATAGAGATTTATTTTAGAATGGTTCCTCGGGTGAGTGAGTGAGTAAATATTAACGTCGCACTGTTCAGCTACAGGAGGGCTTTTGGCGACGGACCACGCAAATTTGAACCACAGTCAAGTGACGTGGACAACACCTGAGCAGGAACCCCACTCTTCTAACTACCACACCACACCAACGGGAGGACATTCCAGCTCTCGACAGATTTAACGTGGATCGCTGCCCTACACGGCGGGTCTTTAGTGGTACTGGGCTCGAACTCATGACATGCCTGCCATGATCCAATGCCTTGACCACTGGGCTACCGCAGCCCCGAATAGTTCCTCGGAGTAATATCCATATTTGAGCAAGTAAAAGTAACGCGTCTTATACAGAATGTAAAATTGAAATTACCAGCTGCCCCACTGAAAGGTTCACAACTGATCTTCTGATACATTAAAATGGATAAATTATAGTCGAAGTCGATCAGTCACGCTACCTAAAATCAGATATAACGGGTTTGAGGTGTTTCATGACATCACTAGTAATCGCATACCAACTCAAACAAGAAAAACATGTTTGTCTCAATTAATTCAAACAGTCTGATACTTCATTTGTTTTTCAGTATCGCAAGTCCTTTGCGTACTTTTTCCTACTAATGTTTTGTATTGTGTGCATGTGTGTGACTGATTTACTTTACTACCATTCAACAAAAACGTAATGCCAGAAAAAAATCCTTGCTGTCAGTTTTTTTTTTTTTTTTTTTTAATTAAGAAGAATCTTAAGATCAAGCTTGGTTAAGATAAAGAACTAAAATATTAATTTATAAAATTCTAATTAGACTCCATACTTCCTCATATTCCTCCAAAACGAAAAAAAATGACAAAAGATAATAATTTTAATAATAATTAAGACGAGAAAAATCTTGGAATTTTTGAGACGAATATATATATATATATATATATATGTAGGATTTTCCCTTTGAAACATTTGTTAAAAGGTTGAGTCATATCCTTTCAGAGGACCATAAATCTCAATTTTATTTATTACTGCATTCCGAAGCAGCGCCATCTAGTGAGCTTTCGTAGCTCCGGCTTGAATAATTTTTCGGCAGAGGCCTACTAACCACTGCTTGTTCAACACGTCGCGTCTTTACCGCATTTCCGCGCCCAGCGCGGCACCACCAGTCCTAACATCCAAGAATGAGAAAGGTTTATTTCCCCGTCTTCTAAAGGTATAACTCAACTTTTAATTAACCTAATTCCTGCATGTCTTTCTCTTTGTAAATATCCCCTTTGTAAATATTTCCCTTTTAACTTTAAATAAATTCTCTTTTACTTTGAAGTATTTGTGTTTAAATGACTTAGATTCAATTAATAATTCATCACTCACCCTTAAATACTTACCCCTAGACAAGCCACCTCGCCAATCTAAAATCCCGCCTTCTGAAGAGTCTGATTTTTATTCGAAGATTTATTCGGACTCCCACAGAAATAATTGGGGGATCGCCTGGGATTTGATTTCGAAAATCTTCTCTAAATAATAAGTTGATAACCTTCTAACTCTCTTCTTCTTTAAAAAAAAACCCATTTTTGGCTGCACGCCTAAATTATAAACGGACTGAATCGAAAATGCGGATTGCCTCTCATAACATACTAACATTTAGGTGAATAAAACGAGTCACACCTCAAGATCTTACAAGATCGCTCGCCGAAACCAAGTTATTTTCTGCCGTGTACAACAACTACAAGAGTTTCACAAGTCCAGTGAACACATCCAGGAGCCTTTGAAGTTTGTTTTCAAGTAATTAATCACACGTCGTCAACTGTATCAGGTGTGTACTGTTTTTTATTTCAGGTGTGTACAGTATTT
Source organism: Trichonephila clavipes (assembly GCA_019973935.1). Taxonomy (NCBI): domain Eukaryota; kingdom Metazoa; phylum Arthropoda; class Arachnida; order Araneae; family Nephilidae; genus Trichonephila; species Trichonephila clavipes. Next base: position 375,603 of record BMAU01021268.1, read on the forward strand.
CGTTTTCCTTGCAACAGGATAAAAAGGAAAAAAATCTAAAAGAATACGTGAGTCACCGTTAATTTGATTATGAAAAAATTGTTGTAGTCGATATCATGAAGTAATTTATATTTTTAAATATCATGTGTGTTTTTCTGAAATACTATTTTCTATTTGCGTATAGAAATCGTATCAATTAAAATTTTCTACAAGTATATCTTTTAAAATATTAAGAAAGTCGTACGTAAAATATTCAAATTTTTATCTCATTTATTAACGAATCGCATTGAATTTCATGTATGTGGGAGACAACAAGGGGTCCAAGACGTGTTTGTCTTACTTCACATTTATTTTAAAACTTTAACAAAAATTAATTAAAAAGGTAGATATTTTTACAGGTAAGTTTGACGATGATATTCAGAAGGTAACGCCTGCTCGCGCACCTCTCTCGTCTCTCTTCTCTCTAATTCTGCTCTAATGTCCAAGAGTTTTAGTTTTGATTTGCTGCGCCTGCGCGTGAAGACTGCTTTGGCTTTGGCTGCCACAATCGGCCAGCCTGACTGTACGCTGTCCGCAGCGGTACGTCCATAGAGACCAAAGGAGAATCTGAAACATACAAAAAAGACGGAACAGACAAGGACTATACGACAAATACACAAAGATTTAACATATCATAATTCTGCTGAACTAGACAGTTTCTCCATCATGTGAAGGCATCTCTTCGACATCCGGAAGGTTCCACAGGAAAACATTGTTTCACAGGCATAAGAACGTCTTTTTTAACAAGTTGATCTTTGGTTGAACGCATCGATATTTTCCTCTGTAGAGTTCTGGACGTCTGTTCAAAACGATTTCTCTTTTTCCTTCGCTTCCACTGCCAGGGCTGAAAGATCCTTCGGAGCAACACAAACCGTCGATGTTCACTCTTCATAGGTAAAGGGTTAGGTAAGCGGGAGATAAATTCCACGGAACTCGTTTTCATGGCGCCATTGGCTTTCTTACACAATACTATAGGTGAACAATAATCAAAAACACTCTCTTTTATAATACCTTGTCGTAACCAATCATCAATTTGATTGTTTACCTGTAATTTCTCAGAACAAGATAAACGTCTGGCTCTCTGACACACAGGAATATCATTTTTCAATTTAATATTCATTTTTAACTTAGTACTCTTAATTTTTATTACATTTATAATCCTTAATTAGAGAACTCAAATCATTTCTAGTATTAAAGTTTTTAACATATGGCAAATCATAACTAGAGTTTTCTATCACATTTGAAACAGAAACATTTGGAAAAGAAACACCATAATCTGCACTCAAAGAGGATTCACTTTCACTTAATAAAACATCGCTCTTTGCGTGGCCTAGTTTTTTTATTTCAGAATATACACTGGGATGTATAATAAATTCTTCGGTCAAGGTCGGTAATATCGCCGTTCGCACACTTATACCGGAAGAGTGTTGATCAAGAGAAATATTTATGGGTTTAACTTCTACCATTCGCTTTTCGCCAAAACATGAGCTTAATGTTATGATTTCTTCGGAAGGTGTTTGCACTCTAATTAGTGAGGAATTTAAAACTGGGATCTGGCAACCTGAATCGATCAAGGCTGTTACGGGCTGATTTTCCACAAAAATGTTTACATATTGAAGATTTGCGCATTCATCGCTATTTTGTTTTTCGCTCTCGATTTTCAAAGTATTCACGTTTATTCTATTATGGATGGGGTCGTTAGATTCTTTAGGTTTAAAACGCTTCTCACAGTCTCTTGCGCAATGAGATGAATCACCGCATATAAAGCAATTTTTATTTTCTCTTTCAAGATTTTGGGGATAGTTCTCTTTAATCTTTGGTTTAAAGTTTTGTGATCTATTTTTAAAGGGGTCTTCGGTATATCCATAAGTAATAGGAGTTTCTTTATGTGATCCGTTTTTAGATGAAATATAAATATCACACTCTTTAGCTAAATTAATAGGCCTAAACCAATCTTCTGCTTCTCGAATGCCAATGTGAGTTGCAGTTTCCTTATTTAAAGTTTCAAATAATTTATCAGAAATTATAAGATCACATAGAGATTCAAAGGAATTAACTTTTCTTAACGAACAATAATATTGGAAGTTTGCCGTCAATCTTGCAGCAAATTGGATGTATGTCTCGCCTGATGATTTTACAGCATTTTTAAATGAGTTTAAACACTCGCGAGGGGTTAATTGGAATTCTCTGAGTACTATAGATTTTAGTTTTTCATAGTCATTTAATTCTCTTCTTTAATATACAGTAAGACGTTATGAGCTCTTTCGCCCAGAAGATTTATTAAAATTTCAGATTTATATTCGTCATTTATTTTCTTGGTTAAAAAAGCGCGTTCTAATTATTGGAAAACAGATTAAAATTTTCAGATCTGGTGGGAACAGGAAGAGATAAAGTTTTAATACTTGTTATCATATTTTCTATGTTAGTTTCGAACTGTTTTTCTTCGACTTTAGCTGCAGGATTTAAACTTAATGCTTTATTTTTAGCCGTTTGAAGTTCGATTTCTTTTTCTAATTTTGCTAACTGAAGTTTCGCGAGCTCAATTTTCTGTTTTTCTAAAGTTACTTCTCTTTCGTTTCGCGATACTCTCTCATCTATACAGTTTTGAATTAAAGTTTTAACGAAATCTGATCACTTTCAAATGTACTACTGTTCTCAATTTTAGTCTTTAGTATAGCAATAGTGTCCGTGCTCTCCACAGAACCGTCTAGATCCTCAACAACTCTTATGAGATCCTCTTTAAGAGCGTTTTTATACATTTTAGAAAAATATGGAAAGATCCTACCTTTTTTTCTAGCTCCCTTGTTGCTCGCACGTACGATGTATCCAATAATTGAAAAACTTCGATTTCACAGATTTCACCTCTTCGCAGGTAATATAGTTGAAATTGTTCGAATTGACACCTCTTCGCAGGTGTTTGTGAGTGGTTCCAACCTCTACACAGGCGGAATTTTGAGGGTTCGTTGAAAAATACACCTCTACACAGGTTGTTTTGTTATTTGTTCCGACCTCTACACAGGCGGAATGAAGTTGAAAAATTCAACCTCTACACAGGTTGAACGAAGTTTCCGAAAAATGGCGGCGCGTCTCCTCCACGGACGGCTTTTTTTTTTTCGCTGTCCAAACTTTGATCAAAATCGAAATTTTTTTTCAATCCCGGCCTCTACACAGGCGGAGTATTCATGCTGAGTTCAAACCTCTACACAGGTTGAATATTTATGCTGAGTTCAAACCTCTACACAGGTTGAACGAAGTTTTCGAAAAATGGCGGAGCGTCTCCTCACGGACGCTTTTGTTCATTGTCCAGACTTTGGTTCAAAATCGAAATTTTATCGATCGCGGCCGAGCCCCCATAATTTGTGGGAGACAACAAGGGGTCCAAGACGTGTTTGTCTTACTTCACATTTATTTTAAAACTTTAACAAAAATTAATTAAAAAGGTAGATATTTTTACAGATACGTTTGACGATGATATTCAGAAGGTAACGCCTGCTCGCGCACCTCTCTCGTTCTCTCTTCTCTCTAATGCTGCTCTAATGTTCAAGAGTTTTAGTTTTGATTTGCTGCGCCTGCGCGCGAAGACTGCTTGGCTTTGGCTGCCACATGTATGTGCGAAAAGTTTTCATTTCTTTAGTTACGTCATCGACCTTGAACTAAGAGATTAATGTTTCTCCCATTCCTAAACATTTACCGTTTGGATGCAATCGTAATTTCGATGACTCATATAGTGTAACATTTCTTTTTCCCGCAGCTGTTTAGTAATTAATTAATTTTTACGAGTATTCCAGAAATATATTTTGAAAGAATATGCTGTTTTTTAGAATTGATGAATGATCATGTATAATCTTATTTTAATGGTGTATTTTATCGTTTAATATATAAGTATTTTGAGTTCATTTTTGACAGAATTATTATGCTTTCTATTGAAACATGTGTTTATCCTTAGAATGTGCTGATGAGATCCTAAAAAGATTTTATTTTTATTGGTGTAATAAAAAATATATATGAGATTTTTCTTTAAGTGACTAACTTCTAATTGTTTGCTTTTTTCAGCAAAAAACTTTAAATGATTAACTTTTTCATATCACAATAAATTTAATCACTGTTTCTAAACAAGATTTATATTAATTTATTTTTTCTTTCAAATTCTTTTGCATTTATTATAACGAAATGAGAACTGATATATCAAATGGTTTTTTAAAAAAAAAAAGGTTTTGTTTTTAGTTGAAATTAATGATTTGACTACTTTAAATTAAGCATTACGTATTTTAGCTCGCACTGTTGTCTTTATACGTTACTGGTTTAAAATATTTCTAAATGAATAGAATTTGAATATTTCAATGTATATTTAGTGTATTTTGATGCAATATCATTTTAACTTGAGAATTTTTGTAAATGCAAACGAGAATTGCCAATAGCAACATCATTGTTTTTGTTTGAACGCGTAACAATTTTGTTTATTCCTTTGGTTACTATCTAAACTTAAATTTAAATTTTAAAATGGCGTATCTTGGCAAAGGTCGACGCGAAGATTTATTTGTCTTAGCCACGGAATTAAATTTAAAATTCGATAAATCGATGACCATCGCCACACTCAAAGATCTAATTATTGGTAGTGAAAATTATGACGAAGAACTTACCAAAAACATACATTCAACGATTGTTGAGGATCGCAAAGTCAGAGAAGAAAATTTACGCATTGAAGAGCAAAAAGAAAAATTAAGCATTGAAGAACGAGAAGAAAAATTACGCTTCGGACAATTAAGGTTAGATGAGCAAAAATGCAAATATGAGTTTGAGTTGGAAAAGTTAAGAATCCAAACACAATCCAAGTTAGGCGCTGATACATCCAAAGAAAGTGATACTAAATTCTCGTCAAAGAAATTTCAAAGTTTATACATCGTTTTGATTTGAAAGAAGACATCAGTCTTTATCTAAAATTATTTGAACGTCAAGCGCAGAGATTAAATATTGATCAAGAAAACAGGGTTTCTCATCTGTTAGGCTTGTTACCGACGGAAGTATCTCAGATCATAGCGAAAGAGCCTGACGATAAAGCTAACTCTTACGAACACGTTAAAGATTTACTGCTGAAACGCTTTAAACTAACTCCAGAAAAGTTTTGACAACTATTTTTCACTCACCAAAAAGCACCTGAAAGAACATGGATTGATTTTTACCATGAGTTAAACACTTACTTCAACGGATGGATAGATGGATTGAAAATAGATACTTTCAAAAAGTTATCAGATCTAATCATTACAGATCAACTCAAACGAAAAACTCCTTTTGAATTTAAAGAATATTATCTTGATGAATGGGCAAATATGAACTCCCCTGTTCAATTAGCAGAAAAACTAGAAGAATTCGAAGACTTTAAAAGGACTCTGAAAGGATGGACATGGACTCTCTCCATGTGAAGAAACAAGAATTCAGATTCACAGAAAAGAATCGCAGATATGAAACACCAGGAAAATTCGAGTATAACAGGAAAGATAAGAAGTTTCCAGCGTCAACGAATTACAACAAACATTACGAAGCCCCTGTTACCAAGTACGAATCCGTTCAAAGATATCAAGACAGCGCGCAGAAAGGGTATTACAACAAAAATTACGAGAAACACTCAAATCACAATGCTTCCAAGCATGCTCAAACAAACTATTCAAAATCACAGAAATTCAAAGAACCTCCAAAAGAAACTTGCACACTCATCGTTAAGGAAGGTTTACGTACTAAAGAGATATTTTTTGGAAAGGTGAAAATCACGGCGCTCATAGACAGTGGTAGTAGCGTAAGTTTGCTTCGAGAAAACTCAAGCAGAAGAATAATGGATCCAACAAAATTATCGAAGAACAAGATGCTTCTCACAGGTATTGGTGAAGCACAAGTGACAACTATCGGTTCCTTTGAACATGAGTTCAAAATAGATGATGAAAATTACTCGTTAACTTGGCATGTTGTACCGACTGATAAATTAAAATTCGAAGCAGTTATTGATCAGATCTTTGGAACAAGCATCGATAAGTTTTACTAAAAAGAAGTTAAATTCAACAAATATGAGAATCATGCACAGCTTATGCAAATATCTGCTGAAAATCTTCAAGAAGAACTAGACCTACGTCATGTTGAAAATCGTGAAATCAAGAAGGAACTTGAAAAGTTAATTCAAGACTACAAGCCAGAAAAACAGCATCTACTGACTCACAATGAGAATTATTTTAAAAGACGAAGAACCAGTCTGTCAACACCCTCGTCGACTAGCTTTCACAGAAAGACAAGAAGTAAACAAACAGATAGAAGAATGGCTCAACGAAGGCATTATACGTCCGAGTTCTGCGGAATATGCAAGTCCAATCGTAATTGTAAAAAAGAAAGATGGATCTTCGAGAATGTGCATTGACTACAGAAAATTGAATCAGAAGCTTGTGAAAGATAAATTTCCGTTACCTATCATCGAAGATGTTTTAGACACTTTGCAAGAAGCAAAGGTATATTCTACATTAGATTTACGCAATGGTTTCTTTCACGTCGATGTTGACGAAGATTGCAGAAAGTATACATCCTTTATCGTCCCAGATGGACAATTTGAATTCAAAAAGTTCCTTTCGGACTAAGCACAAGTCCAGGAGTTTTCCAACGCTACGTATCAAGTATATTTAGAGATCTTACTCGGAAAGGAATTGTAATAAGTTATTTAGATGATCTCGTCATTCCAGCGAAAAACGAACAGGAAGGTCTCGAAAAACTTAAAATTATTTTTGAAGTCTTAAAGAAATACGGATTAGAAATTAAGTTCAAGAAGTGCCAATTCTTAAAAAAGAAAATTGACTTTCTAGGTCACATTGTAGAAAGCGGAACTATTAAACCATCTCCTACGAAGACACTAGCTGTCCGAAAATTTCCAGAACCAACAACAATAAAACAAGTACAAAGTTTTCTTGGTTTAACTGGATATTTTCGCAAGTACATCAAGGATTATTCAAAGATAGCTAAACCACTTAGCGTTTTAACAAGAAAAGGAAACCTCTTTGTTTTCGTGACTCAACAAAAAGAAGCATTTGAAAAATTGAAGAAAATCCTGTCCGAAGGCCCAATCTTGCACCTTTACAAGTATGGAAGAAAAACAGAACTGCATACAGACGCCTGTAAACAAGGGTACGGCGCAATTTTGTTACAAGAAGCAGAAGATGGAAAGTTATATCCCATTTACTACATGTCGAAAAAGACAAATACAGCAGAAGAAAAAAGTATGACAGCTACAAATTAGAGGTACTAGCAAAATTATCAACGCATTAAAGAAGTTTCGTGTTTATCTTTTAGGACAACACTTTAAAATAGTAACTGACTGTTCAGCATTTCAGAAGACTATGCAAAAAAAGGAGCTAATTACTCGCATAGCCAGATGGGCGCTTCAATTAGAAGAATTCGATTATGAAATAGAGCACAGAGCTGGAAGTCGTATGAAGCACGTCGATGCTCTTAGCCGATATCCCGTAATGATGGTATGCAATGATACATTAACTTCAAAGCTTAAAACGCACAAGAGGAAGATGACAACATCCAAACATTGAAATCACTTCTAGAGAAGCAAAAATCAGAAGAATTTTTGAGCGAAATTGTATATTCTACAAGTACTTAAATGGTCGAGAATTAATTGTAACACCTAAAGCAATGCAAGCTGAACTAATTAAATTGATTCACGAAAATGGTCATTTCTCAGTAGGAAAAACAGAAGAAATTGTGAAACAGGAATTTTTTATCCCAAATTTATCCAACGTCGTTAAAAAAGTAATAGTTAATTGTGTGTTCCATGTATCTTAGCTAATAAGAAAACTGGCAAAAAGGAAGGGTTTTTGAATCCTATTTCTAAGGAAAGCATTCCTTTAAGTACGTACCATGTTGACTTCATTGGTCCTTTACCCTCCACAAACAAAAGTTATCAACACATTTTCACCGTAGTAGACGCATTTACCAAATTTACTTGGCTATATCCCGTCAAAACTGTGTCTGCTGAAAGTGTGCCCTCGAAAAACTAAAACAACAGCAGAAGACCTTTGGTAATCCCATCAGAATTATCTCTGATAGAGGTTCAGCGTTCACTTCAAAATTATTCAACGACTACTGTGATGAAGAAAACATTCAACATCTACAAATAGCGACAGGTGTTCCTCGAGGAAACGGACAAGTTGAACGAATTCATCGAACTTTGATTCCAGTTCTTACCAAACTATCATTAGACGACTCAACGAAATGGTACAAATACGTCGACAGATTACAGAGAATACTAAATAGTACTGTAAGTCGCAGTACGAAATGGACACCATTCGAACTATTAGTGGGAATCAAAATGCGTAACAAGGAAGACATCCTAATCAAAGACTTACTTCTAGAAGAAATGGCGAAAGAATTACTAGAACAACGCGAATTTTTAAGAAACGATGCAAAAAAGAACATCGAAACCCTACAGTCTGAAAATAGAAAGACGTATAACAGAAGAAGAAAGAAAGCTTCGTTATACAAAGAAGGTGATTTGGTAGCTATCCAAAGAACCCAATTTGGAGCTGGACTGAAACTAAGACCAAAGTTCTTAGGCCCTTACAAAGTAACAAAAGTTAATTCCAAGGATAGGTATGAAGTGGAAAAAGTTGGTCAGCACGAAGGATCGAACTCAACCACCACCTCAGCTGATTTGATGAAACATTTTTATGCTTAATTTAATTTTTTTTATTTGTTATTATTTTTAATTTTTCTCATATCCCTCTTGAGAAATTAATAGATGTTCTATGGTAACACTCGTTTCCATAAATCATTTTATATTCACTTGTAATATTTATTATATTTTCGTATTATTCATTATCTTTCTATTGATGCGAAGGATTTTTTTATGGTTTAGTTAATTGTAGATCACAACATAGAATATTTTGTTTTTATATGCTTTATTTTAGGTCCGGAATTGTGAATATTAGGTATACATCTTTTCATCTGTAATATTTTATTTTATTATCTTTAAGAATCGTATTATTTGTCTTTATTGCGTCCACATTCCAATAATCATCAAATTTATAGTTGTAACTAAAAATAGTTTGTATTTAAAAGTACTTTAGCTCTCAACATTTTGTAAGAGCTGAGAGACCAGCTCTGTCAGGAGAGGGTGATTTTGTAGGATTTTCCCTTTGAAACATTTGTTAAAAGGTTGAGTCATATCCTTTTCAGAGGACCATAAATCTCAATTTTATTTATTACTGCATTCCGAAGCAGCGCCATCTAGTGAGCTTTCGTAGCTCCGGCTTGAATAATTTTTCGGCAGAGGCCTACTAACCACTGCTTGTTCAACACGTCGCGTCTTACCGCATTTCCGCGCCCAGCGCGGCACCACCAGTCCTAACATCCAAGAATGAGAAAGGTTTATTTCCCCGTCTTCTAAAGGTATAACTCAACTTTTAATTAACCTAATTCCTGCATGTCTTTCTCTTTGTAAATATCCCCTTTTGTAAATATTTCCCTTTAACTTTAAATAAATTCTCTTTTACTTTGAAGTATTTGTGTTTAAATGACTTAGATTCAATTAATAATTCATCACTCACCCTTAAATACTTACCCCTAGACAAGCCACCTCGCCAATCTAAAATCCCGCCTTCTGAAGAGTCTGATTTTTATTCGAAGATTTATTCGGTCTCCCCATATATATATATATATATATATATATATATATATATATATATTATGAAGTATTTTTGTCCGGAAACAGGTAGAGAGAACTAAGCTTAAAAGATGAAATTTAGAACTTAACCGTATCTGAAAAGAATTAAACATAAAAATTTTCACAATTCAAAAAAATCAAATGGGTTGGCCATCTGTGTGTGTGTGTGTGGGATCCGTATGAAGAAAGACACCACTACAAAACGAAATTCCTCGGCTAAATCTATGAGCACTCGTCCTAGAGGCAGGCCCAAACTCATATGTGTTGATTTCATTGAAAAAAATTAGATATTTTTAAGATCAAGAATTGGAGACAACTGTTCTGTGCTTTGTCTCAATATTGGCTTGGAAGAAGCTTCTTCAAAAAGCCAGGGCTCACAGGGGATTGTCGAATCACTGAAGAAAAAGTGAGATTGATTCTAATCGAAGAGTCATAATATAGTACTGAAATATTATATAAGAAAATTAACTTATTTGATATTAATATAAATTGTTATCATCAGATAGAAATAGTTTTTAAAAGATTAAACGAAATAATTGTGAGAAATAACTTGATGAAGGAAAACTTTACTATACCTGGTGTCTGTAAAGTATGAATACACTTCCAAGTATTAATTACAAAAAAAAAAATCAAAGATACATTCACTTACGGTGTTTTTGTTCTGTGAAAAATATCAAAGATTTTTACAATGCTTTATTGCAGGATTTCAATCTGCGCATTAATAGTGACGAGAAAAACAGCTCATACGTGATTTCTGGCTACGTATTATAAAACATTACAGAATCAACATTCTGAATGGCCGCTGTAATTCAACTTTTCATTTCATTCGTGTGTGGTTATAACTACAAACACAAAATTAACACAGGCATAATCGCCTCAAACTTCACAAGTGAACTCATGGCGATTAGAGAGGCCCTTATATTATACCAACAAGACCCCCATGTTATTGATTCTACAGAAGGATTAGTAATCTTCTCAGATTCTAAATCAGCTATAGAAGCCATAAGAAACGGAGAGACCAACACCCCCTGTCATATTATTACCCTTCTAGAACAGCTGCACAACAAAAGAAAATCCTGTATCCTGCAATGGATACCCGCACATGTCAACATTGAGGGTAATGAATGTGCATATATATATATATATATATATATATATATATATATAGTCTCGCCAAAGAAGCTAGAGACATCAATCATAAGTGCACCACCATCACACTTGACGATGCTAACGCAGTAGCCAAACATAGAATTATGAATCACACTTTTAAAAAAAACCCTAGTTACGGAATTGGACTGTTCCCGAATTATAACATCCGCAATTGCCAGATTGAGAACTGAACACCTTAAGGGCATGAAGATTCACCCAGACAAGACAAGATCATATGTTCAATGCAAACACTGCCCAGATCTTCAACTCACGCCCAATCACATCTTGGAATGCCCAGCCGTCGCAACAAAGTTACTAAAAATGGGAATGGTCCCTCCGAGGGACTCTTTGCGGGAAACCCTGTACAGCCCTGATGCTCCTAGAATAGCAGAGGCAGTGATTAAGATTTTCGATGGAATTTAGTGATATCTACTGCATTTATTCATGGACACGAGAACAACATTTCATTCGTGTTACGAAATGGAGATTAGTAAATAATGTTCTTCACGTATCCCTACAAGAAGATGTTACATCTAGAAACCTGGTTGGTCACTCTATTGGACTTCCTCTTTCCATCCTATTGGACTTTTTCTCATTTCCATACTCCAGTGTGGTGATGCCCTATTTACGTTATACCCCGGGATCGACAGGTGGATCACGAAGACAATTTTGGGTGACCGCTTGAAGATTAACAGTTAGTAATTATATACGGAAATATTCAAGATTGCCTGATTGTACGCTGACTTATTCTTCTACTGACTATAATTACGAAAACTAACTTTAGATGAAATTGTTTTATTTATTTATTCATTATTTTTTTTTTGTATTTTGTATTTTTTTATACTAAATGCATCATTAGATATTATTATACTTGTGGCTATTATTATTATGTTTGTGTGCGTATTTTGCGCTTTGTTTTAAATGCAGTTTCAAAAAAGTGAGTTTTTTATTTTATTTACGTAGCTAAGAACATATTCCGTATTTATTATTAAGTTATAATAAATATTGTTGACCTTTACTTTACCTCACCACACCTACGACACTGGACAATGCGCGCACTCGTGAATTTTTCAAAGGGGCGCAGCGTGGTGGTCCAGGGTCGAATGTTTACCATTCTCACATATCCTACCCCAATACGCAGCCAAACATATCTATACATATAAATAAAAATGAAGTGTCTGTTTCTAATTTGAAATTAACAGCTTTTTACTAAATGCATTTAAAAGTATATACGGTACTTACATGAAAAAATCAGTTTTTAAAACTTTTGTCTGTCTGTCTATCTGTCAGTCTGTTTGTTCCGGCTAATCTCTGAAACGGCTGGACCAATTTTGACGAAACTTTCACTGGCAGATAGCTAATGTTATAAGAAATAACTTAGGCTACTTTTATTTTAGAAAAAAAATTAGGATTCCTAAAAAATAAAATTAAAATTAAAACCAATGAAATAGGGAGCAATATCCGATTCAAATAGGGATTATTTATTTCAATAGGGACTATTTTTATTCGATAGGGATTATTTTTATTTAATAGGAATTATTTTATTTCGCGAGCCTTCTGTCTCAACGATTGCTAGCAGTTATATCAAACTTTTTTCTTTGATTAGGTTGCTGCCATTTGCGACATTTCCCGTTCATGTCTTGATCCTAATGATTTTACAGTCCTTAACTGCATTGTTAAAGGTCATGCGTCCCTTTCACTCCCTTCCTTGCGGCTTCGTTTGTGTTTGCGTTTCACCCTACTTGCTACTTAGACCTATTTTGTTCCTAAAGATTTTAGTTCACCCCATGAACAGTGTCAAAGGTCATGCCTTTCATCTCTTGCTCAACAAAAAGCAAAGAAAAAATAAAACAAAAAAGAAACATAGATTCACAAAGTAGAAGAAAAGTTTTCGTAAACTCTGCGAAGTGAATAAACACTTTTTTGTAAAACGCCACGAAGTCGCGGATAACAGCTATTTAACATAAAATAAATGCACCAGAAAGTATTAACGTATAACACATCCAGATAAAAATTATTTACACTATTTTTATCGTTTATTACACAAAATTTGTAGCTGTGTTACTCTTGCTGAGCAGATAGGTGTTTTCAAAAATCGACCCACAAGAAAGTTACGGGGCGTCATAAATAATAATAACAATAATAAAAAAATCAGCAATTATATCTAAAGACTTAAAATTTAGCAAACATGATTTTTTCGTTCAGCTGAGTTATGTAATAAGCTTTTTTTGTTTAATTTAGACAATTCACGTAAAATTAACTCATTAAAAACTTCTTTATCCTTCGGTCTGTATTTTTAATTTTTAAATTCACCCGTGCGAAGAACGGGTATACCAGCTTTTAATATATATATATATATATATATATATATATATATATATATATATATATATTTCATTATGTAGATTGTCGGGAACAAAGAACAGTAGGAAATAAGTTATTGAATGAATACTCGTAATTAACATTAATTGATCAAAAAAATTATTAATAAAAAATACTTAGTTAAATGTTACGTACTATGTATATGGATAATATTCGATCGAAAAAAAATCATGGGTTATGGAGGAGAGTCCGAACCCGTGGAGCCTCTCCCCCCCCCTTTGTGTGCCAATGATACTGGGTGGATCGCAATACCCTGAAAAAATTAGAAGAAGCCCGTACCCTGGAAAAATCTGCCCATCCCTGTTACACACGTTGTGACGTTTGGGAAAATTGATGGGTAGCTTGAGATGGGTAATGATTGAGTTAAGAAATTAAAGAATTGATTTATTACGTCTACAGCTATTAATTACAATATGTACATTTGGTTACAAATTATTCAAATATGTATATTTGGTTACAAATTATTCAAATATGTATATTTGGTTACAAGTTATTCAAATATGTATATTTGGTTACAAGTTATTCAAATATGTATATTTGGTTACAAGTTATTCAAATTATTGACTATTTCCATTTTACAGAGTATGCCATTTGTGAAGGAGGAGGCAACACAACCTTTCTTTCAAGTGTTTCAAAACACACACTCTCTCTCCACACTCATGGGGTGGGGGCGATTGCCTATTACACCTCCAATTACCCTCGGGATTCAGGCTCACAAGTGGAGAGGTGTTTTTCTCACGACCATCGGTTGTTAGGGAGAAGTCAGATGAAAGGATCCCACAATATTTTAGGGGTGTACTTACGGATATAGAGGACGTTATGCTATCTACATAAAGAAACTGATCTTGCAGCAGCGTGGTGGTAAACATTACAATGCGTTGCAGATTTAAATTCGATAAACCTTTCTACAATTTGCATCCTAGCGGTGATGCCATTTTGAAACGAGAATGTTCCAAAAGGTGGATATTGCTCCATCTAACTTAAATTTCATTTAACAAAAACTTTAATCTTTTCTTTATGGAACGTAAGAAACCGTAAGTGAAAAATCCTTGCTTATTTTTAATTCATTTTTAAAAGTGTAGCTATATTTTTCGGACTCTCTCTCTCATATATGTTAGGGTGATTTTTTTTCTTTTCTTTTTTAAGTAAAGTTCTAAATGATAAACATGAAATTTTTAGCATTAAGAAAACATTTCACACATTGCTGCGTAAAAAAAAAAAATCTACTCTTATTTTGTTTTCTGGTAGCTTTTTTTAAAAAAAAAATTTAAAATACGTCCATATCTTTGATACTGGTAACTAGCTGTCAATCATTGACAATAGTATACTTAATTTTTTACACGACTATTTGGTAAGCGAAGTAACATCTGTTTTATTCAGAATGTGTCAAAATCTGATGTAACTTTCTAGTTAGGGTTTTTTCCCCCCCTCTCCATTTTGAGTCTTTAATCACGTAGGTTCTGTTGACAACTGTACAAACCTTTGAATCCTTTTGTTTATTTCTCAAGGTAAAATGACAGTGACATATCAATACAACTCTATAATAAAGAGCTTCTCAAGATATCTCGACACGTGTGGTGAAATTCAAGATTTCACAGTTCGATGCTTTTCATAGAAGGCTTTTAGAAATATCGGTATTTGTCGAATTTTCCTTCCTTGTTATATCAATTGTTACTTCCCATCTTAAATTTTTTTCGGTCAATCTAAGAAATTATACATTAAGCTCTGACAGAACAATCGTACTTGAAGAAATAGGAGAAAATCTCTCCTCTAAAGTCTTTTACATCCATTCAATCCCACACGGTGATGCAACAATGCATTAAATTTATTTTTAAATGATTCTGCAGTGTCGCTTAACCCCCTCCAGGCTCATTTTATTTCGTGATTATGCATCAAAAAATGTCAATTTTTTTTATGCTTATTTTCAAACATACATATCTTTTTAAACAAAATAATGCCTTTCTCATACAAATTTTCCCCCCAAAAAATAATATAAGAACAAATTTACATAAATAAATGAGTAATTCATTCGTAAAATTGTTCTTTTGCTTGGCAGAAATCATTCGACTTTGCTATCAATTTACAGAAACGAAAAATATAAAGCTTAAAATACCCAGCTTTTATCTTGAATTACAAATTTTATTCACATCTTTTGCTGTGACATAAATGATTATGAAATTGTTAATCAAAATCTGATCGTGTACGACAAATTCAAAAACACGGTACTGCACATGATTCAACATCGCAATTTGGACAGTAGAATCTTGTTTTTCTTCTTTCGTTTACTGTCTCTCTTTGAGCAGCAAATAGTGGAGCACACTAGGGGGGTGACCTAGGGGTCCGGAACCCCCCCCCGTAGCCATTGATTTCTTTTTCGAGAGGTTGTAATCCTATGTATATATTACGTAAAATTTAATTATGTATTTGTTACGAATAATTAATTTTATTAATTAATACAAATTAATTATTCTATAATTAGTTTTGTATTGCTTTTGTTCCCGAAAATCGACAAAATCAAAAGAATATGTTGGGTGACGTATTGAAGCGTGATACCAAAATGGCGGACTTTCGACCCTGACCCTCCCCTTGAAAATTTTTTGTGTGCGCTACGGCAGCAAATAATACACTGTCACGTAGGATTAGTCTTCTTTTCTGTTGGGTGAATGTAACAGACACACACACACACACAAAGTGTCTTTCATATAAGCGTGGAGAGGGTTACTCAGCAGAAGGACGTCCTCGTTTTGCAGAAAATTCCACTGAGTGGTACTTTTCAATTAATCGAAACCATAAAAAACACATGAGAGATAATTCGGGAAATAACAATTGCGCAGTATAAATTTTCACAGTGACCGAGCTTCATTCGGGATGAGACAGGATGGCACGCTTTGCTTGCTCGAGCTTAGCCCGGGAAAAGTCGGGAAGGGGTTAATGAGTACTTGTGAAGGATAGAAATCATGTCTAGCGTGTGTGTGATAGGATCCTAGTATACGGGGTTTTGTTACTTCACCACTGGTCTTATTTTATGTTTGTTATTAGTCTCATTCATGTCAAGATAAAAACATTCTATTTTAGATGATTCCCCCATTCATGAAAATATTCCTAAAGTTGTACCATTTTTGATCGTAAGGACTTGTTCAATATTACTCGCTGAAACAAATGAGAATTTTGTGACTTCGGACCTAATTTCATATCGGAATGCCACTTGGCTCGATTAAGAAATCACGCCAAGCAACGCTTGTTGTCCAATGAAAAAGATTCCGAGATGGCGGTCTAGCTGTCACAAATCGTGAGGAAAATAATTTTAAAGAACTACTTTTTACTGACGAAAGTTTCTGAAATATTGAAATAGCCTAGAATTTAAATGAAATAAAAAGAAAGAAAGAATTAAAAATGTGCTTACTTTTGTAGTGAACAACATAGGAAAAGATGATTACCAGGATTAAAAAAAAAGTGTGTGTGCTTATGACCACACGATAAAAGTGATAACTTCAAATTTTATAATGTTATTTCAAGGTTTAGTTAAGTGAATAAAAAAACAAGATATTAGTATTGTCCTACAAAATTATTTGTTCATATGTCTGTACTCATAAAGTAATATTTTTGCGCGAAATATGCAATCATATTTGGGAATTAATTGTATTCTAAGAAGGAAACAATAGGTTTATGGTAGCTGAAATACGTTATTAATCCTTTAGATTCAAAATTGTATTTAAATATCTATGAAAAAAACTCCGTCAAGTGTTGTTCCGTACTTCCTCGTGCTTCATTTGGATCATTTGACATAATTAAATTGAATTTTGATTTTAAAAAAATCAACTAAAGTTTTTGATTTGTCTTTTGAAAAATTTACTTTATAATTTCCACTTAAAATCATAGGTAATTTGTTCAGATAACCCGATCCGGCTTTGTGAATTTTGGTTGTAATTTAATAATATTCAATTCTATCTATGAATTAATTTAAGCAAAGGGGAAGTTGATTGGGAAGAGAGGAATCTAGGTCAAAACCTTTAAAAAAGTATTAAATCAGAATATTTATATCACCTAATCTCTGGCTTATACTAGCTCTTTTGTCATTGTATGGCAGTTTTGTACAAATATATTCGGTGCTTCTGCAAGGAAAGTCTTCTTAATTATATTTTGTTTTCTTGTATTTAAATTAATTAATGTAACTTTTTCTTAATACCTGTATACTTAATTTTGTTAATTTAATTTTTTAATTGTTTTAATTTTCTTTTTAGACTCAAAGTATATTTCAGTAATGTGATTAATAGAACTATTTGTTCATTGGTATTCCGATTCGCTTGCAGAAATAGATTTTTATTCTTAAGATCACTGCAATATTCCTAATGATAATAATACTATTTACTTAGCTCTATAAAAATTTGTCCTTTTTCTATATTTTATGTTTAATTTTTATGTAGGGTTTCTTTTTCTCTCTAAGCCTATTTTTTAAAAATATTACGTTTCACTTTCCTGCTTCAACTAGAATTAGAAAGAATCCCGCATTCATTCCCTTAGAACAGGGTTGTCCAACCCGCAGCCCGCCTTGAATAATTTTGTGGCCCATGAGATTCTTTACAACTTTACAAAATTCGACTATTTTGTGCAATATTTTTTTGTTTAAAAAGTTTTTTTTTTTTGTAAAAAATAAATCCTATAACTGTTATTATTTTATCACGCTGCTTCTATTACTGCGAATCTCTTTTTTTTCTCCTAAATTGAAATTTATCAAACATAAATCGTGCTCAAACTTAACACACGAAAATCTGCAACATCAATTACGATACGCGAATTACACATGCATTGAGATCGACTTGCAAAAATTAAGTGAAAGAGTTGAGAAACAGATATCTCACAAATTAAATAAATTAAATATATTACTTGACCACATTGCTTTATTATTATTACACTATCTATGTCTGTATACATGAAAAACAATAATAATATATCAGTCTGTTTTAAATTTTCACTCCAACAAATATTTGTAATGGATCCAAATCTATTATGAAGATATATATTTTTATATGCAGCCCGTGGGATTGTAAAGTTTTTCGGAAGTGGCCGACGAGGTCATTTGGCTTGGCCACCCCTGCCCTAGAAATAGGTGAGGGGGAGCCACACTTAGATCGAAGCTAGGAACTTTACTTTTACTATTATTGGTGGGGGGTGGGGACAAACTACCGGATTCCCGAGCGTGATGTTCATTCAAGTTCACTCTCCGGCAATTCGCGCCAATAGAAGTTATCACTTCAAAAATATGAGGAATTTAGAAATGCCGGAGAAAGAAGAAAAAATAAAGTAAAATATTGAAAATACATTGTTTGAAAAACAGAATTTTTTAAAAAAATTCAAAAAAAAAATTACTATCAGGAAAAGAATAATAGTTGTTGAGTGAGGAATGGCATGAAAGGTTATGAATTCGATTCAGCAAATTCTTAGTTAAAAAAAAAAAAGAGAATAAAAATCATTACTTTTAGAAAAAAAAGTGGTCTGTAATAACTAAAAGCCCAGCTCACTTATATTCTTTAAGAAAATTTCCTGTTACTCACCAATGATAATAGGAACATCCATATTCGAAAATAGTAAAAAAAATACAACAGAATTCTGAAGTAGTAGCTTGAAGTAGGAATGCAACGAAAATGGTTAAATTTTGAAAAAGAAATCTAATTAAAATCATCTGAAATTAATAGGGTTGTGACAAATCTATACGGAACTTTATCACTAACCTTCTGAGACGTCTTTTTTAGGGAAATATAATTCCCTACCTATTTCCAATCAACTCCAAAAAGACAGGGATTCCTTATTATATGCAGATTAGATAAAGTATTTAAGTCAAACGGAATAGTAAAGTGGGAGGCAGTAGGAGAGAGAGATTGAAGCAGGAAGTTATAATAGTGAAGTCAAAGATTTATTATTGAAGATTTCTAGGTGGATAAATTAGGCACAGGAAGAGCTGAGATTCAGTGTGGTAAATATTGATTTATAATTAAAGTCTCGTTAAAGTTTTATATTAGGAGTGAGATTAAAGTTAAATGTTCAATAGGAACATTATTGAATATAATTCTGGGATCTCTTATTACGGTAATCTCTGCGTGATCGATATTCTAATTGTTAATTAATTGGATCATTAAATATTTAAGTTTTAATAAAAGGAAAGTCCCTTTTAAACTTCATAAAGCTATTTTGATTTATTTGTTATTAAAAGTCTTATATTCTATTTGGGAAAGATAACCAAATAAAGAAAGTTATTTATAAAAATGGCTACTGGTTCTTCTTTGACTCAAAATTATTCTCGTTCTCAAAGTGAGATCCAATGGGATCTTCACAGGGTTACCGTGAAAGGCAAACCAATTAAAATTAACTATAATGTACGTTATGCCCATAACAACCACATTATACACAATAAAAATATCAAGGTAACCATATTGTAATGTTTTCCCCTATTTTGGCGAACATAAACAACAACTTGGCGCGTAGCACTGCGATACCAAATTAGGACCGTGTCTTCTGATGCACACAGATGCAGAAATATTAAATATAAATCCTACATTTGACACATGTATATTGATTGTGTGTTTTCTCCTTTAAAATGAAAAAAATATAGTTTGAGCTAATTTTTAAGAGAAAATGCCTCTGAAGTACTTAAGTTTAATACTTTGAGTGTCAATATCATAGCTACAGTGGAGAAAGTATTCGTATTTGATCTATGAAATAAAATGGGACGACGCAATGTGAAATATTTAAACCTAATGACCAATTAAAATACACGAGAACTTGAAACAAAACGTAAATTGTTCTAAAATCGCTAAAATTTAATTATTTTAAAATTATTATATACGTGCGTGTATATTGTGTTACGGAAATTTCGGGCTATGTTCGCTCCCCTACCGAAAGAATATTGGGATCAAAAAGATTGTCTGTAAGCCAGTGGTGCACACAAGGGGGGAGGTTCAAGGGGTCCAGACCCCCCAAAGCCCTTGATTTTTTTCCGATTGATTATAATTCTAAGTATATAGTATGTAAAATTTAATTAATTTCTTGTTATTAATGATTAATATTATTAATTAATGCTAATTATTTATTCAAAAATTAGTTTTTTACTGTGTTTTGTTCTAAAGGAGCATGATACAAGAATGGTGAACTTTCGACCTCGGACCCCCTTGAAAATTCCTGTGTGCGCTACTGCTGTAAGCCAAGGAAGGTTACTGTTTCAATAATAGTGAATGAATAGGAATGACCTTGGACAAAAATTTGGCGGCCTATTGGAATATTCTAGAATAGGGGTCGGCAATCTTTGAGCTGTGGCGTGCCAAATCAATCTACGAATATGATTCAGCGTGCCGCATAGTAAGACAATTTTGAAACAATTCGATGCATACAGTGTTAGAGAACCGAGGTCAGTAATATAAACTTACAGCTTTATTATTTATTAATTTTGCTTCATTTAAAGAGATTTCTTAACATGAAAGAAACATCATATAATATAACCAATTTTTCCACAATTATAAAAAAATTAAAATTGTACATATTATGTACTTTTAAACATATTTATTACAATAAGAAACAGACAATATAAAATATAGCATATAGCTAAATAAAAAGATTCAATAAAAATTTTAATGTCAGCCTAATGCTTACACCAATCTACTTTCATCTCGTAAAATCAGAGGTAAAATTTGGAACTTTCAATTTTATACGATTCTGAACTTTCAGTTTTCAAACAAGCTCTTTCTTTCATTATGAGGAAAGATGCTTTACTAAGATATGTTGAACCAAAACCGAAAAACAGAGTGCATGCAATTTTATCTTTTGAAACAATTGAATCTCTCCTGCAATGACTTTCAATAATTTACAAAATAGCTGTGAATTTATATATCTTTAGCTTTTTTCAGATTTTTTCGTCATTCCGTAAATGTCCATAATTCTGAAGATGTTTGTCCAAAAAAGTCCAGGACAAATTTATCAACTGCCATATGCTCATAAATTGACAAATTTGTAGAGTAGCGCAGAATACCACTGAGAATTGTACATGTGCCAGATGTGGCATGCGTGCCATAGGTCTCCGACCCTTGTTCTAGAAGTTCGTAGAAGGTTCTTCCTAGCCTATATAAAGCCGATGCAAGGAAGCAACATTGGAATCAAACATCTGACAGATACTGTGCACTTCATTTGTCTTATATGCAAAATTGTGATTACGGATTTGAATTGCTGTGTTCAGTGCTCGAGTGACTTTTTAATCTGTATTATTATAGATTCAAATACGAGTCTTATTATTTCCTCTTATAGAAAATCTATTGTAATAATTAGAGAAAAACAGAACGGATCAAAATTTACTCCGAAAGAAACTGCCAGCATTTGAAAGCGTAACAACACATATTATTTTCAGTTTTAAGATTAATTGTTATAACACTTATCAGTTTCGAATATTTGCTACTTGCTCTTCCGAATCGAGCTAAATTTTAGTTTTTCTTATGTGTTTAAAGAACTAATAAATTTTAATTTACTTGCGAAGAAATAATTACTCATCAGTAGGTAGAGAAATCAAGAGTAGAAAAATCCAAGGAATTTCTTTTTCTAAAACTGTAAAAGTACCGATTTTTTCCCCTAGTTCCTTTTTACTCTCTTCTGACCTACTTTAAAGTCAGAATCAGTCTTGTTCATAATCACCAGGGCTTGAACGCAATTGAACCCCATTTGAAATTCTTCATAAATTTTCTGATCTTGTGAAAAGAAACTAGATTGGGGAAAAAGAATTCACTATTTTTACGTGAACTTCAGAACTTTATTTAACATGTTTCGAATTACCAATTTTAGTTAAATATGCACCGTTTTGTTCTATAATTGCTATTTTAAAGGTAGCTTCATAATGCCTCTCTCATAAAAATCTTTGTCCCTATTGACAATAAATTCTAGAAATCGATTTTCACAATCTTCTCTTCATACCAATTTCTTATCGCTAAGGAAGTTTTGTAATGCAAGAAAAACATGATTCTCGCTTGGTTCCAGGTCTGGAATACATGGTGGATGCATTAAAAGCTCTCGGAGTTTCTGGTGGGTCACTATAGATGCCGTGTGGCCTGGCGTTGTTCTGATAGAACGCAACACCTTTGCTGTTGAGCAATTTTGTCCATTCCTGATCAATCACTAGCTTCAAATGGTCCGATTATTGATAGTAGAAATCTGAATTTAGTGTCTGGCTATATGGAAATAACTCATAGTTAATGATTCCTTTCCAGTCCCACTAAGCGCACTGTATAATCTTTCTGGTTGGGCCACCATCTGAACCACTTCATGATTTTTTGACCACGTTCGTTTTCCCACAGTGTTGTCGTATGTGACCCATCTCTCACCCCCAGTTACCATCCGCTTAAAAAATGAGTCGATTTCATTTCATTTGCCCAAGGCATCACAAATGGAAATTTGATCCATCATGTATTTTGTATTAGTTGGTGTGGCGCCCAAGCATCAAGCTTCGCTTAGAATCCAACTTTGGGCGAATGGTTTAAAGCTGTCGATGTTCAGCTCCTGGGCGATGCTACGTCTACTAACATCCAGGTCAACTTTGATTATTTCTGTGATTTTATCAGCATTTTCAACGACGAGCATTCCTGGACGAAATCGACGAAACTAAAATTGTACATAATTGGCTGTTACAGTATAGGGACCTTAAACACCATTCACACAATTTCAGCCGTATGACTTGCATTTTCGCCTTCATCAAACAGTAAAATGTTCCGAATTTTCTCTTTGTTGACACACTTCCACTTTCAACACTCTATTAGTCACACACAACTGAATGGACCAAACAAAAAAGGGCAAAAGAATTTTTTTAGTGTAAAATGCCTCCTTTCCATCGAGCATAAATATGAAATGATTTGATCAATATATTACGAGATACCAAACACTACAGCCATATACCGAAAAAACAATGGATTTCTTTTTCCTCAACCTAATATGTTGGAGTTTTTCTGCAATTCATTTAAATTATGGTAATCTAAATGAGTTGCAATAATCAATCTTACACACATATATCAGAGAAATAACACATATATCACAGAAATACATGCCACTAAAATTAATTACATAACAGGAAAAAGAGCAGAGAAGGACTAAAATACAATAACCACTTATATAAATGAATATACTTTCTTAATTTGTGAAAGATCGATGGAAATCATGTCCGTATTGTCGATATTTGAGATATATCATTTTAAGAATGTCATGATATTAAATTTGGACACAATATAAAAAGTTTATTATCATTAAAATTGTTGCAAAAAAAAAAATTTTACCAATAATCTCTTTCCAGATTTTAAACTTATGCTTTACGATTCTTCATTAAAAGTATTTTTTTCCCCTCGTTTCTTCTTTTCTGGCGGGGGGGGGAGGGGAGAAAAACAGTCACATATCATCATTAGTTACGCATTGCGTCAACCTTGTGTGACGCATAAATTAATAATCGTCTGCATTTTAATTTGTGTCTTTAAAATTATATATATTTATAGAGAGAGAGAGAAACAGATTTACGGGCAATATTAAATTTTTAATTTATATACTGTTATGGATGGATTAATAACATTTTTAAAATTAAAAGTAAATTCATAAAAGTTTAAATTTTTAAATACTTGAATCAGCTTTCTTAATTTTCGAAAGGGAAAAAATAAAAGCAAAAATAGAAAGGAGTAATTGTTACTGAACACATTATTTCCTTTCTCTGCGTCAACACAGGGATTTGATAAGAAGCACGAGATAATGATTTCATTTCCACTTGCTCACCGCGATGTCGTCCTGTTATTGTGTGCCACTATCTGCTTCCAAATGTAACTTTATTGAGGAAATGAGATAACAACGCGCTCATTTCTGTTTTATCAGTTCATTTCCTGTCAGTGAATTGGGTGCAGAAAGTGGGAGACAATGATGTGAACTTCGACTAATAAATGGATAGAATGAAGTTTGAAAGGGAAATATGGTGCCAAAGCAATATTTGCAATTTCAGCAAATGCTACAAGGGGGGGAGGAGAATATAAGTACATCATAACTTTCCATTATCTATTAAGAGAACGGAGGGGAGGAGTGAAAGTAAATGTGTGTGTGTGTTTAAGACTTTTTTAGTGTACAAAATTCTTAATTTTTTTAAAATTCATTTTTATAAAGTAGACTTTTAGACATGAATAACTTAAGTATATACAATCGGAGTATACAAAGTCGCTAAATACCGAAAAAATTCATTAAACAGATATTACTCTTTTAATGTACTTTAGAAACCACATAAAATAAATTTTAAACTCATAATCACTAAACATTATTAAAAAAGTAATTATTCACATATATATTTTTTAAAATTAATATCTAATTATTTTATAAACCTTACCCATTAAAAAGAAATCTACGAGGAAAACAAGGAAAAAAGAGCATGGTCCTAGAATACATTGTATTTTCAACTTTCAAAAATATTTTTATATTAAAATTAATTAATCTTAACGACATTTTCTAATTTTAAGCCTACGAGTAGTTTTAAACATACATTATTTTATATATAACCAGTAGTTTTAATCATACATTCCCACATGCGTCGTAAAATTTAATTACTGACAAAATCTATTAATTTTATTTGAGTTTTTTTATTTGAAAAATTACAGGGAGCACAATTTTGTTGCTCTAAGTGAGATAGATGGCACATGGTAAAACCAGTTCCTGGCCATTGATCACCATGAAATATGTTAAAAGAGTGAATAATATGAACTGTCGAGAAATATTTTTAAAATAGGGAGGAAAAAAAGTTGAATCACAAGCGAAAAAGTTGGTTAAATAGAAAATGTACTTTGCGAGTTGGAGGTTATTTCAGAAAGAAAATATTAAAATGTTCTTGGTTCCAAGAAAAAGTTCGCTAAATAGAGGTTCGTAAAATAGAGGTCCGACTGGAGTGAGTGCATATCAACGTTGCTCTTTTAAGCAACACAAGGGTTACTGGTGACGAATCTCGTAATTTTGAGCCATGGTCTAGTGCAAAGGGTGGCCAACTCGCGGCACGCATGCCACGCTGTGGCACGCGAAGACTTTCTGAAAAATTTAAAAAGATAATAATAAATAATATTTTTAAAGCAATTTTATTGAAATGCGGTTGTCTCAGACAAGAAACCCTTCAAAACTTGAATCAACATATGTCTGAGAAGGAATTTTTTTCTATTATGAACATATAAAATCAAGATATCGCTCAAAACTGGCTGGTATGCACCTAAAACAGCCTAATTTTGTTAGCATATTCAAGAGCTAATCCTAATATAGATGACTTGGTAAAAAGAAAAACTACTAATTCAAAAACCTCCTTAAGTACTAACTGTTTAATAATTATTTAGAGTTAAATGCTTCACATGTAAAAAGTTTATTAATGATAAAATCTAAGTTTGTACACTTTTGTTTTATTTATTATATTATTTTTATTCCACACTACACTTAGACTTGCACTAAAAAATGCGCTAATTGCGTAAAAATCCCATAATAAGCCTTTAAGTAACTTTTTTTTCTCACTTATGTTTGTTTGTTGAAAAGTTGAAAGGGGGATGCATATATATATCATGGAATTGTCCTGGATTGGAGTAATTCTCAGATTGACAGGAGAAATGCAACGTGCAGCCGTTTATCATATTATATTTTATTTCAATATTCAGCAAAGCAGTCTGTACTCCAAGTCCTATTATGAACGTAAATGAAACTAAAACGAGTCCTCGATCGAGAGCCAGTGCGTCGTTCGTTCACGTGGTTTTTTTGTAAGTCCGCCGAAGTCAAAGTCCTTATGCGGGAGGTGGGTTGAGTTGTTCTGGTAGTAAGTTTACCCCAACTGACACTTGAAGGGCTGGGGATTCATCACATTATATATATTTAGATAAGGGCCATCTTCCCAATAAAAGGTTGGCCACCTCTGGTCTAGTGACTAGGACGGCACCTGAGGTGGCACCTCTCTTTCCAAACTACAACACCAAGCCAAGGGAGAACAGATTTAACGTGCATCAGACCCCCTACATGGCGGATCTTCAGTGGCACAAGGCTCGAATTCATGACGCGCCGGTAACGAGTTCATAACTATAACCACTAGGCTACCGCTGACACACATTTAAGGCTGTTTTTGCCATGTGTACGAGAGCGTAAACTTAACGCGGAGGACATTTTCGTACAGAAAAAAGGCCTCTCAATCTTTATAAAATTTTGACATTGTAACTTCTGTATTTGTTTATAATGTAGTGTTTTTAAAATTTCAAAATATTTTATAAGTAATTAGTTTTTTCTCTTAACATGTAAAGGGTTTGCTCACTTATTATTATGGTATAGGAGAAAAATGCGAAACACATTTTGTCAAAGAAAAAAAGTGTCAACTCTGATAAACATGA
This sequence comes from Trichonephila clavipes, assembly GCA_019973935.1. NCBI lineage: Eukaryota > Metazoa > Arthropoda > Arachnida > Araneae > Nephilidae > Trichonephila > Trichonephila clavipes. The sequence goes on from BMAU01021268.1 coordinate 402,240, forward strand.
GTAGTATGATAAAATGTATGAGTGGATATAGGATAGTGAAACCAGAACATAAAACTAATGTTTGAGTACTTTTATATCTGGAAAAATATTCCGAATTCGGGTCCTATTCTTTGACATTAGCCGAAGACAACCTTAATAAATAAACTCAAAAAGAATTGGTCGTGGTTATCGAGTGGTCATGTGTGATAACACGTGACTGTTTCTATCGATTCGTGGTTCGAATCCTCTGACATTGAAGACTCGCCATGTAGAGGAGATGATGCCCATTTAATCTATTGAGTCTCAAAGGTTTCCCGTTGACACATATGGAAGTTTTGAGAGTGGGGTACCGATTCGGGCATTGTCCGCATCACTTCATCGTGGTTCAAAATGGTGAACTTTAATGCCAATAAACACCCTCGAGTTGCTTCACGAATACAACGTTAATAAACAATCAGACAAGAAAGTAAGTAGAAAAGAATTATGATTATGTTTAAGTAATGCTTTCATTAGAAAATAAAACAGTGCATATCCATTACCACAGAATAATTTGGAATATTTAAATTTATTGTAATAATGCGAGAAAATGGAATCAAATACTGAAGTTTTTCTTCTAAAAGTGTGAGGAAAAGGCTATGATTGAAACGATAGTGGGTAAAAGTCTTCAAAATCTTACGATGACTAACATAGAAAAAGGCCAGAAAAAAGGGAAAGAAAGGTACGCGTATCTTTTAACATCAAGAGAAAATAGTCTTAATCAAAAATAAAGAGGAAGAACATTTGAAAGAGCTTGCTAACATCTATGTTCAAAATACACAAAAAGAAAAGGATTCTAGAAAAAAAAATTAAATATTGTAGCGGGTTCCTGCTTGCATTTTCCTTAACTGATTTACTATAATGTTTGTGATATGGAAACCTCTACTTATGGAAGAAGAAATACATGTGAAGAAGTATTACTATTTAAACAGAAGAGAAAGGTAAAGGTTGATAGAGAAGTAGAATATAAAGAAAGGTAGAGGGAAAGAGAAGAGGGGTAGAGAAGAAGTAGATGACTTAACTGAGATTAGAGCAACTTTACAAGAAATTTAGAGTGCGTGTGCCTGAATCAAATCTATGTATTAAAAGTCTACTGTATAGAGCAGAGGTCGACAACCTTGTAGCTGTAGCTTGACAAACCAATTTACCAATATGATCAGAGTGCCACACACTAGGGTATTATATATTAATTATTATTATTATATAATATATAGTATTTATTATATGTTAATTTTGCATCATTTAAAGATATTTCTTAACATAAAAATAAACAGGAGAAAATATATAACTGTTTCTTTAACAAAAATTAAAATTGTACATATATTATGTGTTTTTAAATATATTTATTAAAATAAGAAATATATAAGCAAAACACACATAAAATATAAATATTTCACTTCATTATAGTTAAATAAAAATTTTAATACAACATGGAGTTTGCACCGCTCTACTTTTATGTTACAAAATCAGGGGTATAATGTTTGACTTTCAATCTGACACAATTCTGTGCGCTCTATTGTTAAAAATTTCTTTGCGGACACGAAATATTTTTCATATAAGGAAAAATATGTAGAGCTAAAGTGAAAAGCAGAGTACATGCGATTTTCTCTCTTCAAACAATTAAATCCTTTCAGCAATGAATGACATTCAATAATTTCCAGAACAGCTATAAATTTATCTTTAGAGTTATCTTTCAGATTTTTTCGCAAATGTCCATAATTCTGAAGTTGTATTTTAAATAAAGTCTTCACACAAATTTGTCAACTTCCATCCACTCAAAGATTGACAAATTTGTAGAATGCCACTGAGAATCGTACCACGTGGCCCATGTGGCACGCATGCCATGGGTTGCCGACCCCTGGTATAGAGATTTCAAAAAAAAAAGGTTAGGTATTATAATAATTTGATAGAGTCTGGTTAGTTAAATCTTGCCACATATCTAACTTGACACAAATTATTCAAAGATAGAATAAACTAGTTGTAGTAAAAGTCTGATGCTTGTTGAGTAAATATGTCCCTTACAGGGGCACACAAAAGGAGGGGTCCACGGGTCTGGATCCCCCGTCACCCCTGTTTTCTTTTCCAATTGATTATAATCTTATGTATATATTAATATATTTAATTATAATGTGTATAATTATGTATATATTACGTAAAATTTAATTGTTTGTTATTAATGATTTATTTTATTAATTAATGCTAATTATTTATTCAATAATTTATTCCTTACTGCTTTTTGTCCTCGACAACCGAGAAAATCAAAATAATATATATGATGGGCGGCATATTGGGGAGGGATACGAGAATGGCGGAACTCCCCCCCCCTTCTCCTTGAAAGATGCTTGTAGGCGCCAGTGATCCCTTACTATAAGCAAATCAAGCCCGTGACAGCATGGCTATAAAATGAAAAATCAGATAATCCTGATGGGCCCTCTATGACAGTTCCTTGGAGGCATTTTAGAGACCCCTTAAGATATTTCACACATGTTGGGGGCTTTGAGGCCTCGTATGATACGGTTATAGCTACATCCCTGATGTAATGAGACTGATTTGAAATTCAAACTCTTTTAAATTAAAATTGAAACATAGGAATAATAAAATAAACTCAGTGGTGCAATAACGATGAGGGTCAAGGCCTACTGTGGCCATCTCAATTTTCATACCGTTGGATACTGAAATACATGAGTAGATGTTCCTGGCAGGGGATCAATCTGACGCGAAACCCCCAGTGTTTTGTTCCCAAGCAAGCTTGATACTCATTTATCGACCTACTGAAGGGATGAAAGGCTGAATAGGCCTTTCCCAACCTGGAGCTTGAACGGTCCTGTGGTGTGCAAGCGCGATACACTACCAATCCACTAGGCTTCAATATTAATAATAATCTATTTATATGTAGGAGAAAAGCGATGCGCACTCGCTCAGTCTAGATCTCCAATACTATTTTATTTACAAACTTGAGATTTGGCAGGCATGTTTTGATCCATTAAGAATGGCTTTTGCCTAAATCTGACTCCCAAGCAGTGGCGCACACAAGGGGGGGTCCTGGGGGTCCGGACCCCTCCCCCAAAGCCCTTGATTTTTTTCCTGATTGATTATAATTTTAAGTATAAAGTACGTAAAATTAAATTAATTACTTGTTATTAATGATTCATTTTATTAATTAATGCTGATTATTTATTCAAAAATTAGTTTTTTACTGTTCCCGAAAATCGACAAAATCAAAAGGAGCATGATACAAGAATGGTGAACTTTCGACCCAGGACACTCCCCCCTTGAAAAATTCCTGTGGGCGCTACTGCTCCCAAAGGTAGAATTATGGATGCGCAAAACAGGAATATACTTCCGTTTTTGAAATTCACATTCTGTCCTATTTAAATCTAGAGGCAATGGCTCTGAGAATGTTATTTTGTATGCATTCGAAAGCTTAATGCTAGGATCTCTATCTCTGAATAGCTTAAAAGCAATACTTAATCATGCAATTTCATGAAGAATCCAACAAAGTGGGTAGGTAATGACTAGTGGTATTATACTTAGTTTTAGAACTCTTAGACCATAATCCAGACTGTCCCTTTCTGGGTCAATTCTATTTTATAAATTTCATTTTCATGATTTAAGGACAATGATTACGCATATTATTAATGCCTTGATAGTAGTAAATTCTGATATAAGCATTGTCGGTTGCTGTTATTCATAGAATTATATTTGTTTTATTGATTTATTTATACTTGTTTCCATCACTTATTGGATAGTTTTTACAGGCCTGGACAGTTTTTTATCGAAAGAAATGTACCAAAATCTACGATTTTTTGCTGGTTTTTAAATCAAATCATTTTTAAGCAACAACCAGAGATCAGTCGTGCATTCACACAGAGAGGTCTTTGATATATATAATTTTTAAATAAATGACTAGAAACCCGGGGTTGTGTCGGTTCGAATTATGTCCGGTATACCGGACACAGGTTTTCACAAATAGGATATTCAAAATCTACCATACTTCCCTTATTTTAATGAACATGCAGATTACAATGTTTTTCCCCCAATTATCTTTTAACAACCTTGGGGAATGAGAACTGTGATGATAACAAAATCATAAAAGGGTTATTATTTGATATTACAATCACAATTTGGGACGCTTTTAACCGACAGGAAGTACAAACAACTCGCTCCCCCGTTATTCTTAATTTGCATGAACATTAACTTCCTTTATGATATCGGATTAAATTAAATCCGTAGAAGTGACTTCCTGTTCAAAATTTCAATATATCTTCGATTACACGAGTCGGCTTCCTCCTCGGGATATAATTCCGTAATTTAATTCCACGGGAGCATCCCTAATTTGAATATGGGCCATCCCTTCTGTAAGAGAGCTTCCTCCCGACAATCTCGCCACTTTCATCCGACGCCAATTTGAATATCAGTCTCCAACCATACCCGTACTTCCTTTCGATGAGAATTTCATTCACAAAACGATTTTTCACACAACTGCCCGTTATGAATGGAAGATGGGAGGCTCTACAAGGGTGATAGCCCATAGTAGAATGCCCGGATGCTTCCACTACGGTCAAGAGAGACAGGAAACAGCGTCACAGTTTTTTGAGCTAGAAACAATAAACCACCTTGCAGACAAAAAAAAAGAAGGGATGGAAAAATATTACCTCTCTCTCTTATTTTGTGTTTTTTTCTTTTATTTTCTTTCTTTCTTTTTTTTTTTTAATAAATGAAAGAGATGGCGCGTATACATGTCCGAAACTGGATATGTAACTTGTACCGGGCATTCTTTCAAATATTTTTCCCCATTGTTCTCCCCGGTACATTTTTGTTTGACCAGAAATGTTAAGTAAGGTGACTTCCGTGGTTGGTCAAGCGATGTTTCGGGCACAGGTGGTGTTTGTATCGTCGGGTGTGTATGACGTCTGGAGAAATTAACTGAAAACTTTTCTACTGTTCGAAGTGAATAGACCGTTTACTTTTGTGAATGGGTTCTTTGAAAATCAAAAGTGGATTTTTTTTATTGTTGTTTTCTGCGGTGAAAGTGTTCTGTTTGAGAAGATTGGAATTTTGTGGGTCACTTGATTGGTTGATTGTGGGGTCACACTTGGAGAAAATGCGCTACACTATCCTTCATTTACTAAAGAAACATGTATCTGCAATGTAGATAATATTTTATTGAATTTTGAAAAGAAAAAAGGACATGGAAATGTGAAATGTCAAAGAAAAGTGTCTAAATAAAGATGTATCGCTAGGACATCCAAGGAACGTGGGAACATTACCAAAAGAAAATATAAGAAAGAAATAGAAGAAAGATAAGATACTCCACATAAGAAAGAAAAGAAATTAGTCGGGTTCCGCGTGTTTGTAAATCCTGTACATGGTTAAACTTTGAGGGCTGTTTATTTAGCATTTTCATCTGCTGATACCAGATTAGTATCATATGATGTTGTTGATTTAAAATTTTCTAGCTAACTTTTTCATTTGTTTACTTATATTTTAAAATGGAATTTCTCAAACATGTACTTTTTGTTCTGGGAGCGATACTGGATAGCTTGTTTTAGTTTAAAGATTTATTATTATCTCTTTTGATATTCGATTGTCTTTTAATGTACCGTTAGACATAAATAAAAAGAAATGTTGTTTACATATGTATATATATATATAGGTGAAAAAAGCGACTGACTGACTCACTCATCACGAAATCTTCGGAACTATTTGGCCTACAGTCTAGATATTTGGCAGGGATATTCCTTTTAATGAGAACAAATTAACTAAGAGAATGGGTTTTTCGAAAATCCACTTCTAAGGGGATGTCGGGGGGCGTTATGGAAAAGTTTCCCGTTTTCGAACTTTTGCAGCCATAGATTTGAAATTTGGCAAATATGTTTCTTTTATATAGAGGTCCGTTAAAAACGGGGTTTGCGGAAATTTTGAGGAGTTCCAGGGGGCGTTATACACAAAATCTCTCGTTTTTTGAGCAATGAGTCTTACAGACTTGAAGTTTGATAAGCACGTTTCTTTTAATGAGCAGAGATTCGCTTAAAATGGTATTTGCAGAAACAGGCAATGGGGAAGGGAGGCTATAGGGGCGTAAATAATAAACATACTTCTGTCTTAGGAATTTTAATCCTGTCACAATACAATCCGAAGCTTAATGCTAGGACTTAGATAACAATAGCCTAAAAAGAATGTATAGGCTTACAATGTCATGAAATACCCAGTGAAGCGGGTGGGTAACGGCCAGTATTTACATATAGGCAAACATCTGTACACAAGCATGTTACAAAGTAATAAAAAGACAAATATGTAAGAAAAAATATAAATTTTACTTATTTAAAAATTTGTACAGTCCTTTTAATTATTGATATTTCTTAATGCGCATTTGTTGGTAACTTAAAATTAAACTTATCAATCATTCATACGTAATCATTTAGAAAGGCGAATACTTATGAATATGCCATATTATGTTGTGTCCAATTCAGCCTTAAATTCAGTTTGCATTTTATAAGTAATTTTGTATTGTTCAAAATATTCACCTTTTGCCAAAGACTATGTTCATATTTCAAATTTTTTTCTTCAGGTGTGCTGAGATCGTAAGTGAACTGCCCTTTTTGTTTAGTACATTATGGCGTTCTTCGACGCAACTGTTGTGATTTGCACATCCTAAAAACCACTATTATAGTTGTCGACTACTGTTTTTCGTGTTGGTTGAGGGTAAGATCTCGCTGATCATTGAGGTTCCTGAGGAGATTCGAACGCAGTAAAGATTTTGAAGCCATTAAATTGGACACAAAATGATAACAAATGACTGCTCACATTAATTCACTTTTATAAATTAAAGGGTTAGAATTAAGTACGCCATATGCTGACAAAACAACTAAATAATAAAAAAAAAGAAATAACGATTACTTATATGAAATGAGATGCAACCTCAGAAACTCGCCAAAGAGAAATTCTCCAATACCTTCTAATAGCGACTATAATTCAAGAAACCGCTGGTATGGATATATTGTCCACCTAACGACTATTCTCTATCTCACTGGCTATTTATATGCTATTTAGTAGTGGCGTTCATTTTCGGAGTGGAGTTGTTCTATCTCAAAGTGGAAATATGTCTGGAAGAAAAACAACCCGAGTTAAAGAGGATAGACCTCGCGGATAGCCCATAATTTCAAAGAACAAATTATTTATCCTGAAGGATGTCAGGATTTTTAAAAAAATACCTAATTTATTGGATTTCAGTAGTAACTTATATATCTTGTCTTTTTTGTTGCTCCACTCTTTTTACTCCCAGGTTAGATTCTTTTTTGGTATACTTAGACGGATGAGATCCAAGAATAATAATTGAATTTAATAAATAATACTCTATTAGATTTTTAGTTAAGTTTTAACGCTTTTCGGAACTCTAGAACTAAGGAATAAGGTGAAACTTCAAGCTGCCGATAAATTTAACATTTTCACTCAATAATTGAAATCGTACTATAGTATGCATAACCCATTGCACAAATTAATGAATTGAATCTGAAAGTGGCTGTAAAATAGCTTTAAAAAGAACTCTCAAAACAATTATTTTACATTGCAACCAGTCAAGCAAAAAGGCAGAAGCGTATGAAAACCCTTCACCACCCAGGAAAAGTTTATCCTCAAAGAGAAAGATAATCATCTCTCCTCATTAATAATCTCCTTTCATCAACACTTTTAAGCTATTAACGGTATCCGCACAGATACTCATCTCAAGTCTCCGCCTTCTATAAATTTGGTTTGGACAATTCTATTAGAAACTCATGTTGACATTAATATTTCCGTCTCAGAACATGCTTTCCTGTCGCCTCTTTAAATGTGCCCATTGAACCGACTATTGCTCATGGGGGGAGGTGTGCCGAAAGTTAACAGAACAAAACCAAAAAAAAAAAAAATTGAAATAAATAACACTTAAGATAAACCAATCCATCATTCAACTAATACTTTGAATTAAATGTAGTTTTTTTTCTCAGTATATCTTTTGCATTTATTCAATGACATAAAAAACACATTTTAGCGTACAAAATAATCATGCATAATTTTTCTTTCATAAAGGACCAATTTTTTACTTAATCATACTCGTATTTTAGAGAATGCTTTTAAGGGTAAAAAATTACTAATTGTTTCGTTTTGTTTTTGAAATGAGCGAACTCCATGCTTCACAAACTTATTGATGCAAAGTTTTCATTTATACTAGCATCGTAAAACTCTCTACAATAGTAACTCTTTTACCTTCTTTCTAGATTCAATAAAAAAAGAGATTTTATATACAACCTAGCGATTTTTTTAAAAAAATTATGAAGGTACGGGGCTGAATGTCAGCGCAAGTATCGGGAATCTTACGATTCATTGATGATGCAATGCGTAAACATGTCTCTATTTGAATATTCTTAAATATAATCTTCAATACGCATTCTCTATGCCCAAACCTCTACTACCAACAGCCAAACTACCTAAGCCAAATATTGTTTGTCCCACATTGTCCGTCTAATGTTGCTCTATAATTCCACACATGTTTTCCAACTCAATCCCTTAACTTAAATCCTATCGAACCAATGGCGTAACGTACACCCCCGCAATGCGGGGAGAAGGCCCAAAGCCTGACTGGCGACAAGTACCTATCCTTTGTAAAATCCAACTAGGGGGGCCAAAAAGTTCTCCGTTGCGCCACTGTATTGAACCCCTATGAAAAGAATATAGCAGAGTAAATAAACATGATATATACTGAATGTGAATCAATTAAAAAGATTTCTCTTTTGAATGAAGAATGAGTGGAAACTTTTCAAATGACGGAAAAATCAGAGAAACCCAGTCAAATAAGCTTTAAGCAGTTATCATAGCATGTGCCACAAATTATTGACTGTATTTTATTTTGATATTTTAATTGCTGTACTTTAAATTCTTCCTTTAATTGTAACGAGTTGTAAAGTTCTATTTATTTTTGTAAATTTAATAATTTGAATTTTAAAAAAAATGCTATAATTATCTTTCTAATATTCTTAAGATTATATAAATATCTGTTTTGATAAAAAAAAATAATGAATTGAGAATTTTTGACCCATTTCTTGAAAAAGTGCAAGGTGGGCCTGCACTTATGTCCATCACTGTTAGTAATGTGTTACAATTTTAGAAAAATATCTTGAATTATGGTTTGCTAGTAATCTCTCTCTCTCTATAAAAATTTTTTTTCCTGATGGTGTAATAAATTTATTTGGCTGCTCTCCTGATGATCATCAAGAGAATGTTATGCTACAGTATCCGCCTGAACATATCTATCATCGCTAAGTCTATGGGGAATGAATGCCTCCCGCTAAACTGAATTTTAAATTAGGCTTTCTCGTCATGCTGTTAGGAAATTTATGATGGACTAGTGGCGCACACAGGAATTTTTCAAGGGGGAAGGGGGCTCCAGGGTCGAAAGTCCACCATTCTTATATCATGCTCCTTTTGATTTTGTCGATTTTCGGGAACAAAACACAGTAAAAACTAATTTTTAATAAATAATTAGCATTAATTAATAAAATTAATCATTAATAACAAGTAATTAATTAAATTTTACGTACTAAATACTTAGAATTATAATCAATCGGAAAAAATCAAGGGCTTTGGGGGGTGGACCCCCAGGCCCTCCCCTCCTTGTGTGCGCCACTGTGATGGACTAAGTACTAGCACAAGATTAATAGTGGAAAATATTCAGAAGAATATGCTGCGTATGAAATTTTATCAGAAAATAAGAATGGCGAAATTGTATGTATACTAAGAATCACACTTGGATACTGGAAAAGACTTGAATATATCATTCGTACTGATACGTACGCAATTCTCTGTAAGATTGGCGTTTGCCATGACTATTAATAAATCACAGGGACAGAGTTTTGAAAAAGTCGGCTTAAGTGTAACGTCGATGGAAGCAATATTTATTCACGGACAGTTGTATATAGCTCAGTCAAAGTGCAGAAGCAAAGACGGAATAAAAATTCACCGCAATTTAGAGGAAAAAATGAATAGGAGCACTGTTTTAGAAGAGGCACTAAATTGAAATACAAATTAAAATGCAGAGATGAAGACTCAAGAGAAAAAAAAAATTTTTTTTCCGCTTTCAATATATTGAAGAAAAAAATAGAACTACATATAATACACACACACACATGTAAATTACAGTTTTACAATTTGAGCTATGAGTATAAACAGTCGTATAATTTGTACAATAGGGGTTTAGGGGTTAATCTACCGTTAAGCGGACAAGGGGTAACCCCCCACGTACATATAAATAATATGTAACATTATGATATAGTAAAACTTTTTTACTAATCTGAGTAATAGTCAACTGACAATGGATACGTGGTTGAAGTCAAGCTGCTGACTAGAATCCCGGTTCCACATCGCAGACCTTGCCTTTTATTTTCTTAATTGATTCAATGTTTATTACAATCGCACTTTGCACGACAATATGAAGGTTATTGACAATAAACCTCTCAATTCTGAACTGTGATTAAGGCGCTATCTTGTAAAAAAGCTTTATCATAACCAAGGTACAATAATTCGTAGCAACACACCACACACATCTCAGGAGCACTTTGATTCTATTGGGTTACATACAGTAGCGCACACAGGAATTTTTCAAGGGGGGTCCGGGGTCGAAAGTTCATCATTCTTGTATCATGCTCCTTTTGATTTTGTCGATTTTTGGGAACAAAATAAAGTAAAAAAACTAATTATATTGAATAAATAATTATAATTAATTAATAAAATTAATCATTAATAACAATTACTTAATTAAATTTTTCGTACTATATACTTAGAATTATAATCGATCGAGAAAAAAATCAAGGGCTTTGGGGGGGAGGTCCAGACCCCCCCCCTTGTGTGTGCCACAGGTTACATATGCGCTTTTATCAGCTAAGTAATCATATCAACAATTTTTTTAAGAAACTAATATATAAGGCTGACTCTTCGCACTTTAGGGAAACGATTTTGATAGTTAATTTTTATCAATAAATATATCTTTTGAGGAAATCTTCTATCTGATAGCCAAGATTCTTAACAAAGCTCTAGCTCGAACTTTTCATGAAAGTAAATTTCTTCCTAGTACTGCCATGCAAATTTTACTCCATTTCTCTTGAACCGTTTTCTAAAGTCGGTTCAGTGTTCTTGGATGCCGTTTTCCTACGGTTGGTTTTAATAAACCGAAAGCACAAAAGTACATTGCAGAAGCTTAGGGTGACTTTAAAGTGCATCATGTGTTCTGATTATTTCTTTGCTAAATAAGCGGTAGATGACCTAGATATGTGGCTAGAGGATTTCTCCATATGAAGGCTCAACTTTATCAATGTCCTTTTCATATCTGCATTAAAAAAAATGCATAAGATAATTCAGATAAACGAGGAATTATTTTAATGACAATTGTTTCTGTAAAAAACCACAAACGTCAACGATATAACCAACTAATATTTTGAAATTAAAACAAAGGTAAAAGAACGAATTGGAGAGGGGAATCCCAAAAAAAAGCATACAAATTTTAAGCGATTCATTCATAGATCCTTTGGCGGCTGGAAAATCACTCAACCATCCAAAAAAGATCCATCAAAAGATCTCAGAAACGAAACGACATAAAAGTTTCCCATTATACCCAAAATGAAAAATTACCTCTCCCTCTAATTAATAACCGACCTTTCATCAACACTTCGCCTAGCTAACGATTTCCGGAACGATACCATCTCTGGACTCCACCCCTTATAAATCCCAACCCCCGGTTCATTCAAACGATTTTTATGGAAGGGATGCGTGGGAGAAATGCACGGATGGACACACGGACAGGGGTGGTCGACACGTGTTGAGGGGTAATGAATGGAAAGGCTCTATCCGCTCATTATTCGCACGGAGGGTGAGAAGTTGTTCATCCGTTAGGGTCTGACAACCCCTTCTGGGGATGCTTTTTTTTTCACTGAAGATGTTTCGTCCGATGATTTTTGACCGGATGAGGCACAGATCTGAATAGGAATTCGAGAGAGTGAACTTTTGGACACGCTTTTGTTTTTCGTTTTTATGGTATGACTTTTTCCGGAGGGTTTGCGTGGGGAAAGGATATTCATCGTGAAATTTTTAGAATTCGGATGTATGAGGAAATGGTTTTATTTTAGATAGATGAGATATGCCACATATCTTCTAGGCACATTGGATGTTTCATTGCTTTTCACAGGAAGTAAAAGCAATTTTTCATTCTCTCGACTGGGAAAAAATCTAGCGATTTCATAGGTTGCCTTACAAGGAAAAAGTTAATGCGGTTGCCAATTCGTCCTTATTTTTAGTAACTGTATTCTGTAAATAGGATTTTGTTCTTCTCTCTGTCTATTACATTTCTTTCATTCGGTATATGCTCATTTCTCTTAAGGTGCTTATATGCAAAGAACTGAAATAAGATGCATTTTAACAGTATTAAGGATGGAAATTCAGTTTTTTGATTGTATTATTTTCAGAGTGAATGAGTATTAAAAGTCATCCTATAAAACAACATGAGAGCTATTGGCATCGAACCTCAGTCAAGGGGTGAGAAAAACACTTGAGATGGCATCCCCTCTCCAAACTACCAAAACACTCCAACTGGAGGACTTTGAGCTTCGAGTTCGTGACCATAGCATTATTTACAGAAGTAGCACGAACAGTGCCCAAGATAAAAAAAAATTCAGTTTGTCTCAACTCTGCCTTTTTTACATAAGCAAAGTCGAGAAGAAAACTTGCAATCATTGAAATTTACAACAGCATAGTGATATTTTCATTCAAACAAAATCAAGTCTTCATACACAAATACTTCTATTTTTAAATATTTTTAAAATCTATTTTGCAACGATACACGCTACAACGCTCGGTTTATTAAATAATATGTCTGAAATTAATATTTAATTTGAAATTAAAAAAACAAATTAAGTTACAATTTATTATTATTATTATTTTAATCAAGACGTAAAACTAAACGTCTTTTTGGAGAGTACACTCACATTCAAGTAAAAATTTTCCTGGTATTCTAAGAAGTTTCTTCAATGTAATGAGATAAAGGTTGCTTAGACCACACACACAAATGGAACAAAAGCAAATTATTATTGTTGTTAGTATAATTATTATTTAAATTTTCTACCAAAGAACCACAGTTCACTCGTTAAATTTTGAATTGTCTAAATCATAGGTTCTCAGAGGTCCCTACGCACCTTTGAGAGTACGTGGACCAAAGAATGGAGATCACGAAAGGTCTAGTATAAAGTAAAATATTTGTGACCCATTTCTATTATTATGAAAATTAAAATAAATTGTTTTTATGATTATTACGAGTTGAAGGGTAAAGATTAAAAGTACGAGTTTAGGGTAAAAGGTAATAGTTTTAGAGTAAAATATTACAGATTACATAAAATTAGATTAATGATAAGCGTCGCACGCTAGAAATCGTGTCGATTGTGGGTGCGGCCGTTTGTGAGGTTTATGTATGAACGGAATCTCGCCGCTATACAGTAGAACTTCGTTTATCCGAATCAATTGGGACCGGACACCGTTCGGATAACCGAATGCGATCCATGCAGTATATGAAACCGGACATTATACGAATATTGAAAATCATCACATGCGGGAAACGTGCTTGGAGAAAAAACAGAATAGGTGCAAAATATCACAATTTTACCTTTATTGTGGAAAATAATCACTTATTTTTCGCTGTACCATTGTACACCTTTATTTTTTCTCTGCAAGGTCTTTAATTCTCTTGAGCAGCAGTATTGAGTAGGACAACACTCTGCTTGTTGTTCGTACCGCTCCATAGCTGTCTCTAATGCAGGAACCCTTGCTACTTTCCTTGTTGTTGTTGTCCTCGTCTTCCTCCGTTTCATCGTCGACAGAGTCTGATTCTTCTTGCACATAAGTCACAATCTTGACATCATTTAGCATTTGACAACCACAGTCTTCTGCATCGCATGCCAACCAAGATTCTTTATGTTCATCGCATTCTTGAAATCCTAAGATATCCGGTAATCTCCTCCCTGTGGTCGTCATTGAAGTCTTTTTCACCTTGTAAATCTGGCCATAGCTTATTCCATCCATTTTTCTTGCTTTGTCTTTCGAGCGAGTCCCACGCTTCGGCTAACATGTAGCAGGCGTCTTTCATAGTCTTCAATTCACAACTCAACAAAAGAGCACGTATGCAACCCCTCACTTGGAAACAAACTGACTTAATAATCCATTTAGATGTTTACCAAATCATACAACTGAAATTCCCTAAATATCCCTGACCTTGGGTTTTACCGTCATTTTAGTTCTCACGCGAAACAACTGTTGAGCATTGCACTGTTCGAAAACGTATTCATATATAGTACAAGTAGTGGACAAAAAAAATTGGTCCGGATAATAAACGTACGGATAACCGACGTTCTACTGTACTTGCATAAAATAAGGCAGCATAAAAGAGTGGTGTGCGTTTATTGAACAGTTTTGTTTTGTTTAGTACATGATTCAAAGATGTGAAGGGAATGTAACAAATTTCCCTTTGTTTTGAACAGAAAATAGAAGTGCGGGTTTATCCAATGGCCGCTTGGAGTGGGCACCCAGGGTCCCGGAGCCTGGGAGGGCCTAGATAAGCTGTACTTAACTAGATCCCAAAGCCTCTCCTTGGATCCGACAGTGTCAAGTGGACCCGTAGATCTTCTGCGCCCAGGGCCCAAAATAAGTTTAAGGTATCCGACTACGCGTTCGGAACCGTGATTTTCAAAAGCGCATAAATGGATAATTTTCATGATATTTAGTGTTACTTAGATTAGAATATATGCATAAAACTGTTTTAAGGACGTTTTGACAAAAAAAATTTATTTAAATACAATATTTTGGCAAAAAATTAACTTAGAATAATCTTTTTTCCAAATGATCTTTTGTGAAAAATGCTTCTATTAGAATAATATTTTGCCTGTATTTAGCTCAGACCTCTCTTCAGAGGCTCAACTAGAATTTTTGAAACATATAACTCAGAAGTGGGTTTATTCATACTTTGCGACAACAGAGGGGAAGAATTATAAGAGAAAAACGAGAATAATTATTTCAATTGGTGGCAGTAGCGCACAGAGGAATTTTTCAAGGGGGGGGGGGTCCGGGGTCGAAAGTTCACCATTCTTGTATCATGCTCCTTTTGTTTTTGTCAATTTTCGGGAACAAAACACAGCAAAAACTAATTATTATTTAAATAATTAACATTAATTAATAAAATTGATCATTAATAACAAATAGTTACATTTTACGTACTATATATTCTTAGAATTATAATCAATTGGAAAACATATCAAGGGCTAGGGGATGGGGGGGATTCTGGACTCCCAGCCCCCCTTGTGTGCACCACTGATTGGTGGTAACTCTGAAAATAATGTGAACTTTTCAAAAATTCTAATTGAGCCTCTGTAGAGAGGTCTGAGCTTTATACAGGCAAAATATTATTATATTAGAACCATTTTTCACAAAAGGAGAACATTTAAAATAAAGATTATTCTAAGTTAATTTTTTGCCAAAATATTATACTTAAATAATTTTTTTTTTTTTTTGAAAAAATGTCCTTAAAACAATTTTTTGCATGTATTCTAATCTGAATGACGCTAAATATCATGAAAATTATCCATTTATGCGCTTTTTTAAATCACAGTTCCGAACGTAGTCGGATACCTTAAGCCTTCAGTAACAGAAAACAGTATTATTCTTTGTATTGTTAGTTGTTAAATATGCTATACGTAAGAATTTTTTGAATACCATTGATGTCTTGTATATAAATTTATTAACCGAAGCTATATTTTTTTTTTGTTAAAGCTAATTTACAAAATATAGTTTTATTATACAATATTTACCAATATCATTTTCAAAGCAAAATTTATAGTTTTGCATTGAAATATAATTATATTTCAAGGAAGGAATGAACTAATTTTAGGTATAAAAAGTGGTCCATGGGTAGAGTACGTTTGGGAACCACTGATCTAAATGAATATGAAGGAAGGAAGATTCGTTTTGGGTACCTTCCGTTCCGAACGAATGCGAGTACTTTACCGATCACGCCAAAACGATCATCTTCGTGTGATGTTGGTACTAGTTCATATAGATATCACACCACAACATACTCCCCTGCCAGTGTTTCGACGAATAGGCGAACGAACGATACCATATTCATGGCGAGCATGTAAGCAGTTGCGTCATACGTGCGTGTGATGCCTTGAGAATTGCGTCATTTGTGTGACGGTTTGAGAATTGCGTCATCATTTGTGTGAAACGGCTTTGAGAAGAAACGGCTTATTCGCGTCAATGTTTGACGGTTTGGTTGCTTTTGCGGTGGATAGATGGCGCCACGACTGCGGCGCGCGAAGGGCGTGGTTCATATCACAGCCAGGGACACCAATGAAAGAAGGAAGGATCTAGGTACCTTCCGTTCGGAACGAATGCGAGTACTTTACCGATCACGCCAAAACGATCGTCTTCGCGTGACGTCGGTACTAGTTCATATCGATATCACACCGCCACAAATACAACAAATGGAACTAGTACGATTAACAGCAACATTATTTAGGGAGAGATGCAACAACATTTTAAAAAATGTGGTTTAAAATTTAAATTTTTAGTGGAGTTGTGAAAATTGCTAAAACGTCTCTGAGCTATTCTATCCTGTGAAGTTTTCTTTTGAACAGGAATAATTCTCGACAAGAAAAAACAAATTCTGGCCCCTTCCCGATGTCCATTTGTCACAATGACATCCAGTCACTCTGTTTGACGTCACTTGACAAATCCTCTATTAGACAACGTACGACCTACTAAACGAAACTGTTGACGCTTCCTTCGCTGATGAGCTGACGAAGCAAGGGGCACATGGAAAAGAGAGAAAAAGGGTGATGTGAGGGGAAAAAAAGGCACGCATATAAACCATTCGTCCAATCAACACAAAGCAACGCGTGCGGTCTGTCTAAAAATATCGCTCGCCCTTTTATCAATTTTCCAAGCACAAAAAGAAAAAAAGTACTCAACTTTCTAAGAACCCCAAACTCATCCACTCTTTCTCTCTAAAGAAGGGGACTGTGAAGATTTGACAAGAGGGCCCGAGAGTGAAGAGAAATATGTACACAATATTTATTCTACAAGGGTGAACGAACAAAAAAAGAGAAGAAGAAAGAGGGTTGAATCAAAGGGGAGTGGTGACGTGCCCAAGAGGACTCCAGCTTCATTATCCAATGACAGAGTGTGACGCACTGTGACGCATGGCGTCGCCTTCGATTTGCAAAGGTTAGAGATGACGGAAGATCTGAAAGTGAATATCAGGTCTCTGAGTCAAACGTGTCTGGGTCCTTTTAGACTTTTATTTTCCTTTCTTTATCGTTTGAGGTCAACGAAATGCAATTTGTTGTAAGAAAAGCACACGCAAATGGCATGTCTGGTAGAATGTTTCTAACTTCAATTTTCTTTTTTTTTTCCTTTCAAATAATCACATAGGGATGATTCTACCAGTATGTAAAAGGTCATGGAACGAGATAGGATTAACTTAGTCTTTATGTCATAAGGATCCGGATTGCGGTTTTTCCGATTACAGTACAGTCCCATTTCGTGAGGTAATGCAGAAAGGTGAGTTTTACGTAGAATGATATAGTCAGATGATGCATTTTAGATTACATGTTACGCAGAGATGGTAATTTGAATCATGTAATATTGTTCTTAACTTTTAAGGACTATTATCACAGGAAGTAAATTTAATGGAAAAATCACATGTGGTAAAACTTCAGATATGATAGTCTAGCCCAGGGAATGGCAAATTTTCGAGAGAGACAAAACAAACAAAATAACTTAACAAAAACGAAAAGTCATATCAGTGACGCACGCAGAAATTTTTCAAGGGGCGGGGGTAGGGGTCCATGGTTGGAAATCTACCATTCTCGTATCATGCCCCAATACGCGATTTTGTCCATTTTCGGGAACGAAAAACAGTAAAAAATTAATTATTGAATAAATAATAAGCATTAATTAATAAAATTAATTATTAATAACAAATACTTAACTAAATACGAAATTAAATTTTACGTACTATAAAAATAGGATTATTTTGAATCGAAAAAAAAAATCAAGTGCTTTGGGGGGAGGGTTAAGACCGGGGACCCCCTTGTGTGCGCCACTGAGCCATAAGTTTTCTTAAACATGAGCAGGTAGAAGGGGGAGGGGGCAGTAATGGTCGCAATGATTCTTGTGGTCAAGTTAATGATTTCTTACAGTATTTAAATAAAGTTTATTTGAATTAAAATATATTTCCCCCATTCCTTAAAGAAACGAGAACTATTGAACATATTTTTTAAAAATATATTTTAGTAGTACAATCCAAGAATAACCATTGTCAAAATATGATAAAGTTGAGAATTCGAATTTCAAGCTCAGTGAAAAAATTTCCGTGATAATAATACTGCAAGTGTTTTATTCTGGAATTTCGTGTTTATGCTAACAATCAAAATTTTACCTTTAGTTGTTCTTATATAAAGGGTGTTTTTTTTTAGAGGTATAGAACTTTAAATTGCAATAAAACAACGATGTATTATTCGATTGACATGAATTTTTTGTATTCGAAAGATAATTTTGTGGCATTACATTTTAAATATGATTTCTGGCATAGGACTGCCACAGCTGGCTCGGATGTAGTCCAATCTGGACGTCCAATTTTCGATGACTTTTTCCAACATTTGTGGCCATATATCGGCAATAACACGGCGAATGTTGTCTTCCAAATGGTCAAGTGTTTGTGGCTTATCCGCATAGACCAATGACTTTACATAGCCCACAGAAAATAGTCTAGCGGTGTTAAATCACCAGATCTTGGAGGCCAATTCACAGGTCCAAAACGTGAAATGAGGCGGTCACCAAACGTGTCTTTCAATAAATCGATTGTGGCACGAACTGTGTGACATGTTGCGCCGTCTTGTTGGAACCACAGCTCCTGGACATTATGATTGTTCAATTCAGGAATGAAAAAGTTAGTAATCATGGCTCTATACCGATCACCATTGACTGTAACGTTGTGGCCTTCATCGTTTTGGAAGAAGGATTCCACCAGCCCATAAAGCGCACCAAACAGTCAGTTTTTCTGGATGTAACGGTGTTTCGACATACACTTGTGGATTAGCTTCACTCCAAATGCGGCAGTTTTGTTTGTTGACGTAGTCATTCAACATCGCTAAACAAAATTCGCTTATGAAAATCGGGAAGAACGGCAATCTCGTTTTGGGCCTATTCGACGAATCTACGCCTTGCTTGATGATCGTTTTGATGAATTGCCAAACCAAACTGAGAATAAATCACTTGACAGCTGTTAAATCGGTCGCCATCTTGGAAAGTAATGCCAACTTAAACTTCTATACCTGAAAAAAACACTCTTTACAAAAGATCTTAAAAATTAATAATACTCTTAAGCTCGTTACAAAATAAGAAATGTAATTTTGTTAATTCTGTTGGGAGTTCAAGTATATGTCATATTCATTCATGAATATTCCCGAACACATGTATGCAAATTAATAAACGTTACAGGCAGTCACTGTAAAGAGTGCCTTCCCAAAGCAGAATGTTTGCTAATAAATTAAATTTTTAATGCCTTTTAGAATCAATCCTCTTTTTTCAGAAATTTGTCGTTCAGATGAGCTCTACGTGCCTCATCATTCATTTTACGTGTCATTCATTAAAACAAAATTGGAGTCAACTACACTCGTGAAAAGGTAAACATAAGGCTCCAAGACCTCATCCCTGTGCCTCACAACATACACAGTGCCTCTTCAAAGACTTGGAGGTGTGTGCGACCATACAGCGTGATGCCTCTGAACATGGAGAATCCGCTATCGTAACGGCCAATTTCTCAGACATTGTGGTCAGCTAGCGTGTCCTTAGTTTTCTTCAAATAAAAGTACGATGAGAATATATGGAAAGAATCTGGTTGGAAGAGACCATATCCCCTACCAACCATTTTTTTTTACGTCCTGTAACTGCTATTTCACATCTTCCGACTTCAATGAGGGTTACGTACGATCACGCATGTGTGTTTTAACTGTTGACTGAAAAATTTTGCATTACATCAGCTCGATATATATACATACCAAATTTTATTAAAATCAGTCCAGTAGTTCTAAAAATATTTAACAAAATCTGAAAAATTCTCTTGATTTTAAACAACAACGTATTCAGATCGTAAACTTAGTTTACAATTATTTTATAAAATAAAAATTATTCTAAAAAAATATTAATTTTACAAAGTAAAACCTTTTTCTTGTTGTAGAGAACTGTAATTAAAATTGAATATAGAAAAACAGGGGCATCTAAGCTACCTCACCAAGTCAAGTCGGTGGTTTCAAAGTATTAACCCCAGAAATTCCTTAGTCTTTCAATAAAGCAGACTGGAGCAAACAAATCTGCCTGGCTTTTTTAGTGAACATCTTCTGACTTCAATTTTTCTTCCAGTGGCGTAAACGCACACCACCGCAACCCCCAGGCTTGTAGGGGGCTAAAGCCTGATTGACGCCAAGTACAGTTTGAGGCACAAAATCTAACCTTGAAGGGGGGGGGCTAATATTCTCCGTTACGCCAATGCTTTTTTTCTAAGGAACCAAATCTTTTCCAGTTTATAAAAAAAGTTGCATTATCCAAGCTTTCTCTAATTATATCTTCGATTGTATAGGGCTCTAACCCATCCATGGTTCTTAATTTTCTTCAGGTGCCCAATATCATGGACCTAGTCTAGCCCTGATGGACTCTGAGGACTAATTTAAATCACAAATCAATTATTTTATTATAATACTGTTCCACGAAAGTTATGTTATAATCTAGTATTATGACTATAGTATATTATTCTACATTTATACTATAGTTGAATATGTGTGTTTACGTAATTCATATGAATGACACTATGGTAAGACACCCAGAAATGATTCAGAACCTACACGTTTTCAAGATCCCTTATAAGATCAAAATAACACACACATTCATAAGTCTTAAATAAATTTACTTATAAATGAGTGATTTTTAAATGGTTTTCGTGGTGCCCGGTTAATTCCCACTGTACACTTATGAGACAGTTGAGCATCTTTATATAATTTGCATCTGTGGCGCAAACAAGAAGAGGGGGGCTCCTTTTGGGGTCCGCCTTCCCAAAGCTCTTGATTTTTTTCCGATTAATTATTCTTCTAAGTATTATAGTACGTAAAATTTAATCAAAAATTTGTTATTAATGATTAATTTTAATAATTAATGCTAATTATTTATTCAATAATTAGTTTTTTACTCCTTTTTGTTCCCGAAAATCGACAAAATCAAAAGGAGTATGATACAAGAATGGTAGACTTTCACGCGCTCGCGCGACCCTGGACTCCCCCCTCCCGAAAAATTTCTGTGTGCGCTACTGATTTGCATACATCTATCTGTTGAGCAGAAACAGTGTATTCTTAGTCAATGTTATAATATTAAATATGCTTTTATTATAAAGGGAAAGAAAACCTAGAAACATTTTTACCCACTAATTAGAAGAAAAGTGAAGAAGACATGTAAATACAAATTAGTATTTCAGAACCCAGTTTCAATTTGTCTTTCACTGCAATTTCCTTTTTGAAATACTCAGAAATAACCAAAGTTCTGTCATTTTTTACTAGGCAACAAAATATAATGTTCAAAATTATGCGAATTCTCAAAACGCGCTCAGTTTTTTTTTTTTTTTTTTTTTTTTTTGCCGTAACTGTGATGTCACGCGAAAAGAACTCCTAAAGTGAAATAAGAACTGATGATATCTGTTCATGTCGTAACATTTTAAATTCGAAATCAAAGCACTCATCTCATTTCATTCGCACGTTGTTACTTTTGCTCATCATACATTTCCTTTTAACTAGTTCTCCGAAATGTGATGTACATATTTTTCTCCACCACCTAACATAAACAGTCAATTAATCTCTCTCGACAAAGCTTTCCCCACTTAATTTAAACTTGCGCAAGCATATATTTCTTTTTAAGGTCTAAACACTCATTCAACCCCTTTCAAACATCTGTCCTCGGTCATTTAACAAGCCCATCTCTTGTGAAACACCAAACCAAACAACTTGACGAATTTCCACCCTTCGCTGCAAATTCATCGCCACCCTACTCATCCTCCTCTATGAATTATCACCCGTAAACATATCCAGCGACTTCTCAGAACTATCCACCATGTGTTGGATTCCACGACAAATGGCGCTAGCGAAAGAGTAAACTTTCATGTAGGGCGGCCGCCAAGCTGTGTGACGAATGAGGACGACTACAGATGTATGGACAGACTCGATTTGGATATCGGAGAGTTTGAAACGACGGGTGCAAAAATACTCGGAGGGCGGTTTGAGAAAACATTCCAGAACCATGATTAATTACCGGAGCGGGGGAGGTTGAGACCGTTCTAATCGCGCTTGATGTGTAGCTGTCATTGTCGTCTGACCAAATCCCGGTAATGGATTCTGCAACAGTCCTCATGTTCAGCTTTAATAGAGCAGATGTTTGTTTTGAATCAAGCACTCTGAGTAGTTACTAATGATGTTTTCAGGCCTAAAAGTGTGAAAGAATGTTGGGAATCAGTGAATACATTGACTTAAGTAGGGAATTCGTTGCATAGAGGTGGATTTCTAGGGTCCGCTAGCGAAATACTGCGTGGGGGATTTGTTTTCCTCACTGAACGAACGCCCTCTGAGAAACAAAAAAGTATGCTGAACATATCCATGCATATAAAAAAGCTCAAATATCACACATTATACTTGTGTGATACTTGATCTGTTTTATATGTTTGGATTGATCCTTCCAATATACGAGTAGCCATGTGTAATAACAACATTCATAACTTATAAGGTATCCGACTACGTTCGGAACCGTGATTTTGCAAAAGAGCATAAATTGATAATTTTCATGATATTTAGTGTCACTTAAATTAGAATATATGCATAAAACTGTTTTAAGGACATTTTGACAATTTTTTAAAATTTAAATACAATATTTTGGCAAAAAATTAACTTAGAATAATATTTTTTCCCCAAATGCTCTCCTTTTGTGAAAAATGCTTCTATTATAATAATATTTTGCCTGTATATAGCTCAGAGCTCTCTACAGAGGCTCAACTTGAATTTTTGAAATATATAACTTAGAAGTGGGTTTATTCATATTTTACGACAACAGAGGGGAGCAATTTTAAGAAAAAAAACGCCAATAATTATTTCAATTGGTGGTAACTCTGAAAATAATGTGAATTTTTCAAAAATTCTAATTGAGCCTCTGTAGAGAGGTCTGAGCTTTATACAGGCAAAATATCATTATATTAGAACCATTTTTCACAAAAGGAGAACATTTGGAAAAAAGATTATTCTAAGTTAATTTTTTGCCAAAATATTATATTTAAATAAATTTTTTTTGTCAAAATGTCCTTAAAACAATTTTATGCGTGTATTCTAATCTGAGTGACACTAAATTTCTTAAAAATTATCCATTTATGCGCTTTTTTAAAATCACTGTTCCGAACGTAGTCGGATACCTTAAATTTAAATTCGATGATGCTATCTCAAGCGATTTTGATTATAAATTAAATGCTATTCCTTAGTCAATCATAAACAGGGAATATTTCTACAGGAGTGTAGCTACCGCCTCAGCAACCGTGTCACGGGGCCCCCCAAAAGAGCTTCCAAGGAATTTCGATACAGGGTCCACTCAAGTTTGTCTACGCCAGTGTATTTCTACAAAGCGATTTAAATATTGACTTAAATCTAAGTTTATGATTTTTATAAGTTATGAAAAATTAAAACGTTTTCCACTAAGAGAGAAAAAACATTAATAATTTTTTTACATTCGTTAAGTTTAAGTGTGAGTGATTCATATCTATATCATTTTCAGTGGAAACCAATAATATAAATTTTATGCTAAACTATGTTTGATATCCTTTAATTTAGCAGATAATTGTAGTAAATAATGTATTTTATTTCAAGAAAGAGGATTTCTATGCTTGCAATCTTGAACGGTTTTACATGTGAATTGAGCGGCCTGCATTCTAGACCTCGAATAGGATCTATGTGTATTCTTTTCAAAGTTTAGGTTGATTTGTCGTACCCATGCTGCATACTATCACCCCTAGGAATCTGTCGGTCGAATTCAACAGCACCCTGTACGCGCAAATACGCATTATTATTAAAATACACAACTATAGTGATTATGTGCGAAAGAATAGGATATAATTTGAAAAAAGATTTCTATAAAATACCACAAAATGTCAGTGAATGCTAGTGAAAATTGTGAAACTGTTAATAATGAGATTGACTAGAGAAAAGGTTCTCAATATACCTAGTTGAAAACAATGATGTATTCCTCAAGCTTAGCTGCGTGGAGATTTCATTTATAGAAAAATATTGCCATAGTTCGTTAAGATTCGGTTTGGGAAAGCAATCCAGAAGAATAAAAAAATAAGTATGAAACTTCCGTTATGTAGGCGTGTGAGGGCGCCCCCTCGGGTGCCCTTCTCCTTGATCATTAGCGTGAGCTAGAGGTGTAGGATTAACGGAAGAACTAGAAGCAGCCATGATCTTAATCTGTCTTTATTAAGATCTTTAACTTAAACGTTTCACAAATTAGATAATAATAATATAAGTGAGAGAATCTACGGTGGCAAAACATACAATATATATATATATATATATATATATATATATATATATATATATATATAATACCTAAATTACTTAACCCGGACCATTATCAATAACTGATTCGCCTAAACTCAATTCCAATACTATCACAGATCCTAATATTAAATAGTCAATCCTACCTTGATATAGTCTGAAGTAGCGATCACAATAATCCTAGATGAAGTTGCGTATTTACTCGAGTGCAATGGTATGCACTTTGACTTTAGGGATCTCTATCAAGTATAATTTATGTTTACTGTCACTTAACGTTTTCCAAAACCTCCTCACGCTTAAACCACGGATTATCCTTACATTCCTCAAATTGCCACCTATTTTACTCTAAGTTCTGATATTTAAAAGCTTCCTAATTTGCATCTTTCCTTCCCGCTGCACTTCTTGGATTTGGTTGGAAAAGAGTTTCCATTAATTCTGGCTCCAAAGAACACAAAGGACACGTTAAAGAAAAGACGCGTGAGCCCGTCACAGGTGTTCAATTCGGACCTAACGCTGTATATCAATCCTAATCGTGCGCACATTTTGGGGACTCCTTTCTTTTGTTCCGTTATCCTTTAAAATAAAATGCATCTTTGAATTGTATTCTGTGGAGTAAAGCAGTATTTTTTTTAGAAAAAGAAACAAAATAGAACAGAAATAGTCGCAGAATCATTGGGACAAATATTAAGGGGAGGTTGGGAGGAGTCGGATTTTTATAGCAACCCATGGTCGAAAACGTTTTCGTTCGACGCCATGTGGCGTTGATCTATAGGGCATTTAAAAAAACAGACCTGGGCGGTCTGTTACCGCGGTCATTTGAAGTGCCCTTGGCCCGCAGAGAAATACGGAGAGTTTTACACACGTACTTTATTTACGTATTGGTAAAAGGAAATGCTCGAACAGCAGAAAGATGGTATCACGAAAGGTACCCAAAGAGAGATGCATCGGACCGCTGGATGTTTGCTTATTTGTAACAGAAATTGAGTGAATATGGATCATTCAAACTCAAACTCAGTGGCGCAACAGTCCATGAGGGCCAGGGCCTACTGTGTCCATTCCAGTATACGTGACCATTAGGCGCTGAGGTGCCTGAGCAGATGTCCCGATCAGGTGGTCAGTCTGAAGCGAGATCCCAGTGTTTAAGTCCCTAAGCAAGCTTGGTACTCATTTATAGACCAACTGCAGTTGGTATGAAAGGCTGAGTCGACCTTGCCCAGCCCGGGAATAGAATCTGAACCTGTGGTGTGGAAGCACGATACGCCACCACTCAGCCGCTGGGCCTTCTATGGATCATTACGAAAGATAATAGGCGTAGTAAGGACGAGCCACGGTATCCAACACATTTCATTCCATACGTGGAACAAAACATATTGGATACCATTCGAAGGAGTTCGAATACCATATTGGAAGTTTAATTCACTCGTAGCCCTTCCTCACTATGCGCATTACCTCGTAATGATCCATATTCACTTATATTCTGATGCAAATAAGCAATCATCCAGCGGTTCGGTGCATCTCTCTGAGGATACCTTTCTACATCTCGTGCATATCTGCCAGCTCGGTATTCGTAAAATTTTCCATACTGCTCTGCGGGCGATGACAACTCCAATGCGCTTGTGAACAATGCCTCCTAACGCCGAATGAAGTTGCTTTCGATTGTGGGTTGCTATGCAAATTTGAATGCTTGTGATGTCCCCTACCCCTTCCCCCTCTTAAAATCTGTCCCAATGATCCTGGGATACCCTGTATCTGTGACGAGTTAACGGGAATTAATACACTTTACACAGGGATAACTATCTTGTTGCAGTCGTTGAAAGGATGAAGCAACTTTTTGGTATTTTGATCTAGTTTTACATTTTATTTTACACTCAAAGCAGCAACACCAACATAAGGGGACAAAAACAGCACACAAAAGCGTCATTTTTTCGTTCCGGACATCTTAGCTTTTATAGCTTTGATAATCGAATGATGGATCGTTAAAGAATACCGTATAATTGGTTAGATAAAGTTGTAGTTAAAAGGATATTTCCCATAAGGTGGGTAAACTAAAGAATTACCTATCGCACGATGTATTGGAGGTTTCAAGAACATCATAAATTAAATAAAGTCCTTCGAAATAAAATTTAAATGATGAATTATTACGTATATTACTTTACAAAACTTGCAGAACTACTGTTAAATTTATTCAGCCAGTAAAAACATTTAAAACTACACATTGAAATTAAACACTTAAATGATATCTCCAGATAAAGTTAACAATTTATAGATACCTCGCGATTTTAACCTTAAAAGTCTTTTTTAAAAAGACTTTTAAGACTTTTTTAAAAATAAATAAATTTTAGAGATAATGAAATCTTTAAAATAATAATAAAGAAATATAAAAGGAATAAGAGAAAAATTCCAAACTGAAGTATTACTCGGAAACTCTAAAACATTACCTAAACTCATTCACAAAGAAATCCTTAAAAAACAAAAAACAAAAACCCAGCAAATTATCTTCCGTGATTTTTTTTAAACAACTTACGAAAACAAAAAACTTTACTGAACAAGGTAGGCACTCTTTTGCTGTATTATTCATTTAAGAGTTAAAGGCGACTTTAAACCTATTTTATTGTTCCACTCTGTTTCTTTTTCCCATTCAAAATTTTTTCATACCTCCCATATCGTTAAGCACTATACCACACATAATATTTTATAATTTACATAATTTCGCAGAAACACAAATTCGTGCGGGTTTTCTCAGGTGTTCTTTGAAACGCTCATGCGCTGCTACAAAATAATCCCACCCTGCACCCTTCTCAAAGCGTAAAGCGTTTATAACATCTCCCGAAAAAAAGGCCTGTTTCAAAACAGACAAAAACTTCGTGTGGGCCCTTTAATGCCCCCATAAAAAAGGGCCGTAAACAACGAGGAGATTGTTGCCGCGGATTTGATAGGCTTTTAACCAACAAAGACTACCATTTGCGTTAATGTTAATCTCCATTTAAAAGCCATATACATAATGCAAAGTTTACCATTTTCGTTTTTAGAGGTTGGTGTTTTTTTTCCAGCGTCTCACCTGTTGATCGCGTCTCGGGTGGGAAAAAACAAGACGTGAAAGGAGCGATTGTCTTCTTGCTGTGTGTTGATGAATAATTCGTGATCTGTTTTGTCTATTAAATATTTCTGGCTTTTTTTAAAATGCACTTGCGTGTTCTGTTTCCCACAATACGATATCGACTTAATATTAAAGGGAAAAAAAAGGGATTGTTTTGTATAATTCTTATAGGGGAATCATAGGCATCCGAATCTCGCAGTACCCGAATTACTAAACGCAGCGTTTCTTAAACTTTCGATCACCGTGGCCCCTTTTATGTATTAGAGTGACATTGCGGACGCCCAAGATTTTGAACATCCCTCCCCGACTTAATATATTCTTGATCAAAATACAAGTTCAAGTAAAGTTTTTTCATGGAGGACTATTTAGTATTCTAGCCTATTTTATTTAGTATTCTAGCCTATTCTATTTAGTATTCTAGCCTATTCTATTTAGTATTCTATTAGTAAAGGGTGTTTTTTTTAGAGGTATAGAACTTTAAATTGCAATAAAACAACGATGTATTATTCGATTGACATGAATTTTTTTTTATTCGAAAGATAATCTTGTGGCATTACATTTTAAATATGATTTCTGGCATAGGACTGCCACGGCTGGCTCGGATGTAGACCGATCTGGACGTCCAATTTTCGATGACTTTTTCCAACATTTGCGGCCGTATATCGGCAATAACACGGCGAATGTTGTCTTGCAAATGGTCAAGCGTTTGTGGCTTATCCGCATAGACCAATGACTTTACATAGCCCCACAGAAAATAGTCTAGCGGTGTTAAATCACCAGATCTTGGAGGCCAATTCACAGGTCCAAAACGTGAAATTAGGCGGTCACCAAACGTGTCTTTCAATAAATCGATTGTGGCGCGAGCTGTGTGATATGTTGCGCCGTCTTGTTGGAACCACAGCTCCTGGACATCATGATTGTTCAATTCAGGAATTAAAAAGTTAGTAATCATGGCTCTATACCGATCACCATTGACTGTAACGTTGTGGCCTTCATCGTTTTTGAAGAAGTACGGACCAATGATTCCACCAGCCCATAAAGCGCACCAAACAGTCAGTTTTTCTGGATGTAACGGTGTTTCGACATACACTTGGGAATTAGCTTCACTCCAAATGCAGCAGTTTTGTTTGTTGACGTAGCCATTCAGCCAGAAGTGCGCTTCATCGCTAAACAAAATTCGCTTATGAAAATCGACCATTATTTTCGAAATAAAATTGCACAATTTGAAAGCGTTGTTCAGGCGTGAGTCTATTCATGATGAATTGCCAAACCAAACTGAAAATAAATCACTTGACAGCTGTTAAATCGGTCGCCCTCTTGGAAAGTAATGCCAACTTAAACTTCTATACTTGAAAAAAAAAACAATCTGTATTTAGTAGTATGGCACATCTTTCAGTTTTTCCACGAGACTTTTCAGAGTCCGTAAAAGAGGAAAATCTCAACGTTACATGAGAGACTCCGAAGACCCCCTAGAGAGGAGCTGCGGACCAAAGTTTAAGAACCGCTACTATAGAGAGTACAGCATATTTCACCTTCACCTCATTATTATTCAAGTTGACCCCTTTTTTTTCTAGTACAAAATGTATTCCCCATTTTTTTCTATGTTAAATGAGATATCCCTTTTCTTGTTAAAAGGTCAAAGTAATTATTTACGTGATGAGCACAGTTTAAGGACCACTGACTTATAGCTACCCGAATTCACTTTTATTAAACCATGTTTAATATTAACCATGAATTTTATCCCGTACGACAGTGATTCTCAACCGCTGTTTGACGGGGCTTTACGTGATTTTCTATTAATCCTTTGGGGAATCTTTGGGGCCAGCAATTGAGTTATTTCACAGATATCCCACTCAAGAAGAAACCTTGATATGCAGATTAGCTAGTATATATATAATTGAAAGTTTAGTAATCGTGAGGAGAAGGAAAAGCAGCTGAGTAGCGGAAAGCTGTGCTGTTACGGTAAGGATCGGAATTTAGACGTGTGATTATAGGATATGCTTTAGCTATTTTAATAAATTAAGGAAGTTAGGATTCTTAAGATAACTTTGAGTAAAGTTAAGTTATTAGGATTTCATGCTCTTATTCACATAAGATTTTGAGTTATCGTTATATCACTCTAGATTTTCCCTCTATAGTTTGCTGGACTTAGATTATTATATTGTGTAATAATAAATAGGATTTCTCCCGGTTAGTTTGGGTAATCAATCTTTACCTCCTACAGATTTAGGTCGAGTAGATAAAGAGATGGCTTCCCCAGGCGGGAGGCTATTACAGCTGTGTCCCCATTTTTTTTTTAATTAACTATTATACTCTGGTAAAAAAATGAAAAAATCCAGAACGGAATAATTTGCCCATTTTACAGAAATATACTATTGATGAAATTATTATTGGCCATTTGGCAATACTGGAGGAGAGAGTAATTCATTATTTCCAAAGTTTAGATATAAAAAAATTGATTGATAAAACTTAATAAATATTTCTTATAGAAAAGTTTCTTATTTTCATATGCTTATAATTTTTAAAATTATGATTATATTTTAAACATTTTATACTTTTCTGAAGCCCCATTCTTTTATAAATAATGTGTAAAAGATTCGAATTTTATTCAATTTAAATTTAAAAGAACTATACCTGTTTGAAAATTGTTTATATTTTCGGACCTCTAGAGCAATTTAACACCCCTGAGACCCCTTACATCACTAGTTTTTTTTTTAAGAGCAAACTGTAGCAAACACCTTGCATTTTATAAAATTTTCTATAAGAAAATGCGCAATGAGCCATAAATTTTTGGTAATTGTAAATATATTTTAGATTTCAGTTTGTAAGGATCTTGCCTCCATGCCTAAGGGTGTGGGAGAAAGGGACTAGCCATATTCAAAATCACTTAATTTATTTACAGCAAAAACCACAACACAAGTTCAAGCAATCAAAGCTAAGAGATGCACCCAATTAATCAATATGAAGACAATTAACGAGGTACGCGATGTATGAGAAGACTTTAATTACTTGTATATATATAACACACACACTTACCTCAATTCAATTACTCTGACTTCCTAGCTATCTAATCTAGATTAAAACTTGAGTGACAGATCATCACCTTAATTATTACAATGATCAATTACTAAATATCTGATTCACACTTTACATTTGATTAATCATTGCTCCGCTAACAATCTACCCTACATCTCTCTCTCTCTCTCTAACCTAAAAGCTTAGATACTATCTAGCAGTCATAATTAGCATGTTCACGTTTTCTTCTTCGGAAGAAGCTTTCTAATAAAATAATTTTTAAGGACCAAAAATACCTCAAGAATACAGTTAGTAAGAAGATCGCGGATAGAGCCGTCACAAGCTCACGGCTTTTATAATTGTTTCAAATGTGTTGCGTAAAAAATAGCGGCTTTGACAACTTTACGTAGAGTGCTTTGAAGTTCCATATAATGTTCATCATTTTAATAAAATTGCCATATAATTTTCAGATTGGCATTTTTCATTTATTTAAATTGTAAGCACCAACAGAATAACATAAAACTACTAATGTAAAGCATTTTAAAACACATTGTCTTCAAACGCAGACAGATACTTTAAAGCAAACGTTTTTACTATCGCTCTGCTTTAATTTAGAATATTTATTTCATCTTGCCTGGAAAACTTAACTAATTTCTGAACCAATGGGCTCAATTCATGAAGTCACATGATAAAAACAAACATGCGTTTTTCATTGAATTCAAAGCAAACATTAAACTAATTGTACTTGTTGTTCTATTTTTGTAAAACTCAGGTAAAATTTCAAATTTCATATTTGAGTAAAGATGTTTAAATGTCAGGGAAAAAAATTTCTTCAAAAAGAAAAATCGTATTTTATGCTTATACTTTTAAATAAAATGCATTTTGTATACAATGTACTTTTTAAGAGAAAGTTTCTGCAAAGAGCAAAACTTGGCAACACTGGAGCGCGTGAACTGATTAGCAGGAAACACAAAAGTTTTTTTATCCTGTGACTATGACGTCACATGAGTTTTTGAATTGATTGGCTAAAATCACGTGGCCATCACTATCATATGACTATGATGTCACATGAATTGAGCCCCTTGCTAATTTAAACCAAGGTTGATAATTTCTATTCATTTCGTTGGTGCTTGATATTATAATGTTGCAGCTCTACAATTTTTATTAGATTCTAATGAAATACTCAGATATAATATAAACTTTTGCATTATGGATTGCGCCATAGAAAACCGATTTCCCTCTCATATTAGAATCAGTCCCTTGAATAAGTATACAATTCGATGGAGATCCTAAAATGCAGATGTTTTTTCAAGATGTAACTTCAAAGGGGCAGCATAACTTAAAAACCATAGGCATGTTATTAATGGTAATGGAAATCCTTCAGTTTCAGCTCTCTTAAGAACCCGAAGGATGTAATTATCAAGAAGTAATAGTTGTAATTAAGGCAAAACCTCCATATTACGCCAGCAAGGGCGAAGAAAACAACTTCTACTTTAGCGCCCGTATCAGTGATGCCATTAATTATATTAGGAAAAAAGGTGATATTGAAGAAATCGTGATTGCATGCCGGAAGCGTTCTAACGTTCTGGGAGGTATCTGCGCATCAGTTGCCTGTCAACACCCTGTCGGAAAAGAAGGCCCACAATTTATGGGTTTAAAGTGCAAAGAAGCCGTACCTAATTGAAGGCTTTAAAAATTAAGGACTCTGGCGGGTAAGAATTGGGTTGGGTTGCAACGAGGAATTTGGGGTTATTTAGAGAGAGGTGCGGTTGAATTGAAGTGAAGAACTAAGTAGATCATGAGAATGAAGATTGTGCGGTTAATTTTCTTCTTAGGTTCTATAATATGTTGAAATAACTACAAAAGGGGGAATGTCAGTGATTAAATTGATAAATAGTCTTTAATAACTGAACGTGTGCTTATAATGAGCAACCATTAAAGTTAAATGTCTTTTTCTTTATTTATATTTGCTATGTTTGTCGGATAATTTTTTTCGAGTTTTTTATACGATTATTAATGTACGTAGGTGATGAATTAAAATTTAAAATGTTTCTAAGTTGACACATATAAAATGGATCTAAGTTGACACATATAAAATGGATCTAAGTTGATACATATAAAATGGATCTAAGTTGACACATATAAAATGGATCTAAGTTGAATCAAACTGTTACCAATACATTGAAGTTGACCTTGTAACGGGTTCTCTTCGGGTTTCTTACTAACCCTTTAGGACAGGTGTGGGCAAATAGCAACCCGCGGGTTAAAGGTGCTCTGCAAAGAGTTTTTTTATGGCTAGCCAAGACAATCAGAAAACTTTACTGACAAAAAATGCTCCCTACATTTGGGTCAGCATATATTTGAGAGCAGTAGCGCACACAGGAATTTTTTAAGGGGGGGGAGCGGGATGTCCGGGGTTGGAAGTTCACCATTCTTGTATCATGCTACTTTTGATTTTGTCGATTTTCGAGAACAAAACACAGTAAAAAACAATTATTGAATAAATAATTAGCATTAATTAATAAAACTAATCATTAATAACAAAAACTTGATTAAAATTTACGTACTATATACTTAGAATTATAATCAAGTGGAAAAAAATCAACCCCAGGGGGTCCGGACCCCCAGGACTCCCCCCCTTGTGTGCGCCACTGTTTGAGAGCAAAGTTAATCTTGCTTGAAGAATAAGAAGGGCAAATACAGATGCAAGTTGGCAGGGACGTCTTAAAGCATAGGCCAACTGGGCCTCGGCCACAATAGGGCCTTAGTCTCATTTTCGAATCAGCCTTAATAAGATCATGATTCGAATAATTTCAGTGGTCAAATGTTATTTCCGGTTGTATTATCTGAGAAACTTAGGAATTTCTAACGATATGTCAGCTAGCCGTGGGCCTATCACCATACGCCATCATTAATCCTTTTTCAGTCAAAATGTTGCTATCGGTAGAGCTGCCGGTTTGTGCGATTCTAAGTCATCAGTGGCGCACACAAGGGGAGGGTCCTGGGGTCCGGACCTCCCCCAAAGCCCTCGATTTTTTTCCGATTGATTATAATTCTAAGTATACAAGTACGTAAAATTTAATCAAATATTTGTTATTAATGATTAATTTTATTAATAAATGCTAATTATTTATTCAATAATTAGTTTTTTACTGTGTTTTGTTCCCGAAAATCGACAAAATCAAAAGGAGCATGATACAAGAATGGTGAACTTTCGAACCAGGAGCCCCCTTGAAAATTTCCTGTGTGAGCTACTGTAAGTCATGCATGTTTATTTGTTTCGAGTTATTGTTTGTACGAGTATTTGGTAACGTATGCTATGTACTCTCTACTTTTAAGGGTCATAGATGGGGCCTACATTTGCGTAGGGGCCCATGGCCTCAAGAAGTCTTAAGGTAATCCGACTACGTTTGGAACCGTGATTTTGCAAAAGCGCATAAATGGATACTATTTATGATATTTAGTGTCACTTAGATTAGAAAATGTATATAAAATTGTTTTAAGAATAGTATTACAATAAAAAATTATTTAAGTACAATATTTTGACAAAAAATGAACATAGAATGACCCATATTCAAAGTATTCTCCTTTTGTGAAAAATGCTTCTATTATTATAATATTTTGCCTGTATACAGCTCAGACCTCTGTACAGAGGCTCAACCAGAATTTTTGAAATATATAACTTTGAAGTGGGTTTATCGATGTTTTACGACAACAGAGGGGAGCAATTTTAAGAAAAAAAACGCTGATAATTATTTCAATGGGTTGTAACTCTGAAAATAATGTGATTTTTTTCAAAAATCATAGTTGAGCCTCTGTACAGAGGTTTGAGCTATATACAAGCAAAATATTATTATAATAGAAGCATCTTTCACAAAGGAGAACATTTTGAAAAAAGGTTATTCTGAGTTAATTTCTTGCCAAAATATTGTATTTAAATAATTTTTGTTTTGTCAAAATCTCATTAAAACAACTTTACAATGTATTCTAATCTAAGTGACACTAAATATCATGAAAATTATCCATTTATGCGCTTTTTTAAAATCACGGTTCCGAACGTAGTCGAATACCTTTAGACGTCCCTGA
The DNA here is from genome assembly GCA_019973935.1 of Trichonephila clavipes. NCBI lineage: Eukaryota > Metazoa > Arthropoda > Arachnida > Araneae > Nephilidae > Trichonephila > Trichonephila clavipes. Next base: position 437,148 of record BMAU01021268.1, read on the forward strand.
AAGTTGGCTGACATTAGCTTGTAGGCTGTGATGAGACTTTCAACAAGCTATCTCCCTCTTGATTTCAAACAAATTGTAGAAAAGTGTGATAGGATGGTATATTTGTCTCATTAAACTGCTTCATAAATTAAATGTGCTTGCAGCTATGGATGATACGGAATTTCCCCAATAAACAAATTGAATAAAACTGCCACTAACATTTATTGATTTTTATGGTACAAATAATATCTTTTTCTGAGATGTAAAGTTAACTAATGAATGCAATGATTTTAAAAAGATTTGACCCTACGGTATCCGCCGCTTCCACTATGTGGCCCTCGAGCCAAAACAATGCCCCACACCTGCTATAGAAGAAATATTTTTTCAGATATTGTTTGATTGGAGAACCTTTTTTTGAGCTGTGATTTAAATTAAGTGATATTACTAAAGTCAAAATTGAATCGATTTTGAGAGGGAGAGAAAGCTAAGTTACCATTGAACGAGTTATTTTTCGAATATACAGGGTGATTCACTATCAGACCGTCATTCTTCCAGAGTGTGTAGGGGATATAGAGATGACTCAGAATCACATAGGAATTCAGGGTCGCAAATACTGTAGCTGCGAACTACAGTGCAAAGAATGAGGCAAAAAGAACAAAAACAGCAGCACATTAATGGGGCTGAAAGCATTTTATCCTTCCAACAGTTACAGATATTCCTACAATAAGATCTTCAACTGAAGGAGCGTGCGTCTCGTACACCAGACTCATCATGTTGTGACTGATCTATACGCGTTTCTTCAATTCATCTTCTTGAGAAATCTTTAGGCTTCTTAGGCAATTTGCGTTATTCACAACCAACCCTTCGGAAGACGAGAGTCGTGATATTTAAATTATTATACATAGACGAGGCTTCCTAGCCCGAGGAGAGAGTAGGAGTGAAGATATACTCGAGTCAGGTGAGATTGCCACTGAAGGTATAAGAATTATTGTGATTTGAGACTTATTAAGAGGAACCTTAGGGTGACGAGATTTTCCCTAAGATTGATTGAATTGATATTAGATTAAATTGGATAATAGGTTAGATACTTTTTTAGGTAAGGATCAAGTTTGATAGTCTCCTAATCGTTCGCGTTTTACCGTTATTGTTCAACTTTCGCAGTTAACATTGAGACATTCTCTTTCTATTATTAGTTGAAATTGTGTCTGTTCTTTGTGTTGTAAATTTTTCGATTAATTGGATCATGTCCAGTGTTTCTTCCCTACCCCCCACATACATCTAAGTGCCCGAGAGAGAGGTCCGAGCCTCTCACAATGTGACCAGAATCAGACTTTTACTTTCTGTCCACACTTGCAAAGAGTTCGTGTGATCTGAAACACACCTATTTGAGTGACGCCTTTGGTACCACAGCCGAGCGGAGTGCCCATTACAATCCATAGCTTCAAACACGATCAGCATGTTAACCCATTCTTCGTTTGAATACGAGGTAGTCCTACTACTTTGAGAAACGAATCACAAATGATGACTTCCAGCAGGTCACTTCAGTGTCACCTACCGCAAAAATGCCCTGAGGAATCTCCCAGAACGTACGGAATTCCATGCAGCGCCACTGTCAGGCCTGTCAGCCGACTTCCGGTCATAATTTCGAACATCTGTTGTAGTACAACCTTTCGATAAAATTTTTCTCTCCCTTTAATGTGTTGCTTTTTCCGTCCTTTTTTCTCTGCCTCTTTGCACCATAACTCGCAACCATGACATTTTCGAACTATGTGATTCCGAGTTGTCAGTGTACCCCCTACACACCCTGTAATTTTGTCCATCTGGTGGTGAATCACCCAGTAGAAGAATTCATATTTGAATCGTCGGGTCCATGTGCATGTTGCCAATTGTCGTCCCTATGCCTTGTAACTGCGAATTAGCCTCATTAAATTTAGTAAACAAATATGTTAAATAAGTAATATCACGATTTGGTTTAAGGTATCCAACTACTTGCGCCAACCATTTTTTTAAAAAAAAGGGAGTCATGGAGAATTTTTTGTGGTTTTTAAATTTATTTAGTATATTTTAAGAAAAAAAGGCTAAACTCTTAAGAAGAGAAAAATAAATTATTACATGTAAAATGGAAAAAAATGAGTAAAATTACATAAACGGGGCCCGCTCTGTACAAATAGTAAATGAACAAATTCTCAAATTTTCAATTTTGATGTATTTGCTGTTCTTTTTTTAATGACCTTCAGGGTAAGAGATATTTTAATTTTATAAAAACTAGAGCACTTTATCTTAGTTATTATATGAAATTGCTTAAAAAACAGTGATTATATTCACATAAAGAAGTGTAAAATTTGTAATAAAACAGAGATTGATAAATCTGAAGGTTAAAACACTTCTACTGTTATACAGAGCATACACAAAAAATTTCAGCAAACTATTTTAAAAACTTTTTGAGCAATCATTGTCCCTGTTGGAGCTTTTCGAAAAAAACACACATTTCGAGTAAAACGTATGTTAAAATTTGACATCTTATGTAAAGTTATGGCATCTGCTTTTACTAAAACATTTGTAGCTTTTGTTCTAGTGAATGGACAATAAAAACCTTGGTATTTTTATAAAGCTAATAAGATGGTCTATAAAATAAGATCATAAGAAAATTTGTCATTTTTTAAAAAAAAAATCATGATTTTAAAGTAGTAGGATACCTTAATGAGAGTTCACTACCTTAGATCCCCTCTTTGTACTTCATCGACCCCCCCAAACTATATTTTCCCTGACGTGGATCCTTTTGAAGATCGTCATAGAAGGTTGCCCTGGGGGTCGACATAGATCACTTTGGGAATTACTGGTCTAGAGTCACAAGTGTTAAGAAATGTGGATTGCGCTGCAGTACCCTGAAGCAGTGGCTCAATAGATAAAAAAGAAAGTAAGGGAAAAAAACCGAATGAGAGAAATAAAATAATTTGAGGTATTCTGAGAGCAGATGTGTGTGATAATGTTTTGTCAGTCAATCCGCAAGGTCTGATTCTCGAATACTTTGTGTTGAGAGTTCGATACATTCTTACCAGCAAGAGCAAGCAACTTGGTCACCTTTAGAGTAACGTCTCTCGATCACACACTTTAATGTATCTTAAATCGATCCCAACTTATCATAAAAATGCCCGCACGTTAATAACAGGTCTGAATAATTACTGCACTACCACGAAATATTAGCTGAGAGAGAGAGAGAGAAAAAAACATTTAAGTGTTATCGATTTCAAGCAGTGATAAACTTTGACCACATATTTCTTTATCGCCAGCGAAAGCAAAAGTTAATGGATAGAAAGTTGATTGTGTCATAATTAATGGCCTCAGAGACCCGTGACTGCATGCAAATGACACCGTTCCACCTTGATGGCTCTGTTCCAGGTTGCGTGCGCGCTTCCAAAGGTCGCCAACCGGTGCCTGGAGACGCCCCGTGACGTCACCGGGATTGGTCTTCGTGACATCAAAGGGTTAAGAAGGAATTTTGGATGATGTCAATCTATCCATCAGTTGCATAAAAGAGAATTTTTTCAAAAATTATTCCTAACTTTCTTAGCTTCTATTTGCGGCCCCTTTTCGAATATTTAAGAACATTCCTTCTCAACGACGACTGCCTGTCTCATTTATTATTGTAAAGAATAATTATTTAGAATGCTCTGTTTCATGAACTCCTTGTTTAATAGCTTGGTTGATAGTCCATTTTTAATTTTGATTCATTTGATTTTACATAGTAAATGTTGAAATCATGTGGAAATGATCTATTATGAGGGAAAAAATAATCCTATCTCATAAAATAACTCATCATAAAAATACAGGGTAAGCACACAAAAGATGGACCCGAATTCAAAAAATCCTATTGTTGAAACTGCTGCACGTATTATAATACGTAATACATTTTAATGCAGTGTTTCTCAAACCTTCAATATTTGCGACCCAATTATCTGTTATAATTTTCTTCTCTCCCCCATACAATAACAATATATTGCATGCAATAAAAATGTATTTTGATGCTAAAGCTACAATACGAATTTAATTATAAACCGAACAAATTATGAAAATAAGTGCTAAATTTTATATGACCAACCCATAGTAGTCACTACTAATTACTAAACACGTTTTTAATTTTGTATTGATAAATTAATTATCAAATACTTTGTGCAGTTTTGATGCATTTATAAGTATATTATATCAGTGTGAATGTGTGCATTTTGTTTTTCATTATGTCAGAATGTATTTTGTTTTGTTTCCTTTCAGTAAACTGATAATTTTTTAAACTATTTTATTTTCGACTTTTTGATACGCTAGCGCCCCTCACGTAGGGTTATCACTCTCCCCTAGGGGGAGGCACGCCCCACAGTTTGAGAAATTCTGCATTAATGTAAAGAGAAATATACCAAGTTTTCCCCCACCATTGGTTAATAGGTTGCAGCACATTCAAGGTCGCTGTGATTAAAGATTTAAACAAGGCAACAATGACAAAGAATTTTTTCCTACGAGAGTTACCATCTTTGAACTTGGAATGCCCCTGAAAAAAGGTAGGGAAAATTTTACAAAAATAATTCAGTTTTAAGCCATACTCTCTCTCTCTCTCTCTCTCATTGGCAATTCTTACAACAAATAGGACTGCAAGTAAATATTTGTGAAGTATTACAAATCTTTGATTGAGTGATGCTACAAAGTGTATGGAATGAAGTGGTTTACAGATTAGACGCATGCCATGTATCAAGAGAATCACACATCGAACATTTGTAATTGAAAAAAAAACTTCGTTTATTTCTCTTTCCAATCATATACCACTTACTGTAATATGTGCAGTAGTATTAATATAATATTTTAAAATTGCGTCCATTTTTTGTGATCACCCTGCATGAATTCCAAATGCATTATATAAATTTTAGTTTTATAATTATAACAACAGAAATAAACTATATAACGTAAATTAATAAATATAAACTGTAGTTTCGTATGTGACGTAAGAGTTTCAGAGAAATAGATAAAACAGTTTCTTACATTTTATACAGAGAAATTTGAATAAAATGTAAACATTGGTTAGCAAATTTTCTTAATTATAAACACAGTTCACTTCCACCCTTTTTTTTTTACCCGAAAATATTACATCCATAAATACACAACAATTTTATCATTTGTTTTCTTTCAATTTGTTACAAAAATTTTGAGTGATTATTTTGAATGACTGTTATTTAGACGAATCTAGGTAAGTTTTATTGAATTAAAGGTATAATAATCAAGAGATTTAGTGGAAAAATAGGCCCCACCGTTCTTACAAACGGCTTAGCTATGCTTTTAGAAAAAATTTTGGACATTCTGCACACATTCGATAAAAAGTAATTTTAGAAATAATTGTGTATAGATTCATTTAGATCCGGGGTGGGCATTACGTCGATCGCGATTGACCGGTGGACCGCTAAAACATTTGGGGGGACGCCTGAAGATTTTAGCAGTTAGTAATTATATACGGAAAATTCAAGATTGGCTTATAGTACGCAGACTAAGTTTTCTACTGACTATAACAACAAAAACTAACTTGAGACAAAATTGTTTTATTTTCTAATGTATTTTGAATTGTTTAAATAAATTTATCATTTGATGTAATTACATTTGTGGCTATTATTATTAAGTTTAGATCTTGCGTTTTGCTTTAAACGCGGTGTTGTTTGTTTATTTTAGTTCTGTAGGTAAGTACTTATTCTGTATATTTATTATTAAGTTGTTATACTAACCTTTTTCCTTACCTCATCACACCAACGACATTCTTTAGTGGCGCACGCAAGAATTTTTCAATGGGAGGGGGTCGAGAGATTCTCGAATCATACCGCAATTCGCAGCCAAACATATTTTTTTGATTTTGTCGATTGTAGTGAACAAAAAATAGCAAATAAATAAATTACTGAATAAATAATTATCATTAATTAATAAAAAATTAATAATAACAATTACTTAATTACATGGAATTATAATGAATCGCGCGGGGGGAAATCAGGGGCTATAAGGGAGCGTACGGGCCCGTGAACCCCCCTTGAAAAAATTAGAAGTAGCCCGTGTCCTGAAAAAGTCTGCCCACCCCTGATTTAGAACAAATTAAATCTTCAAGATCTTGTAAATTCGTTCAATAAGATATTATATTGCTTACACATATGAATTACGAATGTTGTTGTAATAAAAAAAAAATTTTCTTCCGAAAATGTAAATTAAATTCTCTTGATTTATAAAATCCTTCAATAAGATCGCATTCAAGGTCAATTTCAAACACAAACATAATTTTCTTTCTTCATTATTTATTTACTATTATTAACTTTTTATTTTACTTGCAACTGTAGTTCAATAAATAATAAACTGTTTAAAGCTCTATGAGTAATATATAAGTAAGTTTATAGTTTTTAAAGTAATTATTGTTACACACAATTTATGTTACACACAAATTATTACTTGTGTGGTAATAAAAACAACTTCAACACAATATATCAACTTCAGACATAACATGTACCAATAAACAGTGGACCGGTCGTTTCATATCGTTTTTAACGAAAATGATAATAACTAATAAAATTATTATTCAAGATTAAGTGAGGGGAAACTGCGTGAGAGAGATTTTACTGATCTAAAATTTTCATTAATACTACCATCGAATTTAACTGTAAATATTAAAAATTTATTAATAATTTTGAGAAAAAATCTAAATTTATCACAATATTTTAAAAAATATCAAGTTGAAAACAAGTAATAAAATTATTTTGTGGATCAAACATTATTGTGGAAAACTGCAATATTATAATTACGTAACTTCATAAAATATTAATAATAAAAAAAGATAAAATATATATAAATAAAATATTAATTTCTTTTTTTATTTAAGGAGCATGTAACGTGCTCTATACAATTTTTGTAGAACTAAAACGTATTTAATATGAGTGAGATTGAATTTTAATCTTCGGTTCAGATAAATACATTTTAATATCATCGTAATCTTTCGTTTCATCGCTAACTGACAGAGCAGAATTAAAAATACTATCACTTTCTCGAATTCATTTCTTACTTGCATTTAAATCCGAGTAAGTGGAATAAACATTCAAGATAATATATACAACAAAACTTATCCCGAGAACTTTTTATTACGTTTGAGACAATTTATAATCCATTTATATATAACTAGGAAAAATTTATTAAAGTCACTCTACCTTTTTGACACAAATATTAATCAAGTTACTGCAAGGAACAGGCTTAAGTTGCAAAAGAGATCATTAAGAGCTCTTTATAATTCATAGAATCATTTTGCGGGAGAAAAGCATTTTTCTTTTGAACTGTTAGCACTTACTTTTCAAATTAAATGCCTTAATAACATTAACATATTTGGGAGTGTTTGTGCGGGGTAGGGCATCGGTTTGTGTTGTGAGCTTTTTCTGTTTGCAAAACAGATGCTGTTCCCATTTTAATGCCTCGCGTTAGGATGATTGATTCAATAAGGTTGTTGGAAAATCGTGAAAGCAAGGATGATGAAAGTTTTGAATGCATTAAAAAATAGTTTCAGAGAAAATCTCTCTGTTTACACCAACATTTTTGTTCCTTTCTGTTTTCCTTAGCAAAATAATTCCGCCTTATTATCGACTGCAGTTTAATACGTCATGTACACAATAACACCCCGAACTTATGCAATAGTAAGGTGATCCTTTTTTTTACAATGAAAAGGAGGACGAAGAATTTAAAAGAAAAAATTACAACTTAAAAAAAAATATTCGAAATATATTTTATTAACTCAAATAAACATTCACTAATTACGCTTAGATTATTTTTATTTTTTTACTTAAACGAGTATTTTTCGCGCGCGCGATCAAATAAAACTTTTTTTTTGTCAATATATTATTTTATTGTGTATCGGAAATTTCGGAGCAAGAAACATTCTTCGCATTGAACTTTACGGTATGTGATACAGCTGAAGTACCAACATTCAATCTTGATTTCTTACTTGTCCAAAAATCGTTACCAATTGAATAAACTCTTTCAAATACTCCATTAGTTCCAGGGCAACGCAACGTAAATTCAACAAGAATAACTAAATTTTTCTATGAAATGGGTTCATTTTTGAAGTGTTTTTAAATATTTCTACCCATCTTTTATCAATTTCAACATGCTGATTTCCTTAATGTTCTAATTTATCAGAATTTAATAATACATTCAGTGTTCTAATTTCTTCTAATATACGTGTAACAGTTCGGCCTGACATCTCTGAATATAGATTAAAATATTAGTTTAAAAATATTGAAAAGGGAGACAAGTAGGAGGACATTTTTTGAGGAAGGAAAGAACCTTAAGAAGAAGGACTGTCCTCCGTAAAGGAGGGTGATTGGTCACCTTAGCAATAGAAGGGAGTGTGATAAACGCGTGAGTCGAATTCGCTTAATTCGGGGTATGATTTCGTATATAATTACATATAAATTATTTTTGGTTGGGGTCGAAGACAAAAGAAAATAATAATTTCGAAAAAAAAATTAATTAATCTTATATAACACAAATACAAATCGCAAAAAGAAGTTAATATGATGTAGAACAGGGGTACTCAACCTTTTTTACTGCTTGGCCACATACATACACTCAGAAACATTGAAAATAGCGACCCAAGAAGGAAGCTAAGTACAATCGCGAAACTTTGCAAATAAGTACAGCGTAATGTGATATGCAAATGATCCAAGTTTTGTGCCAATACGCATGCTCATACATGCCAAGGTGGCGCTACAATTAGGAAGAGGGTGCTATATAAGCCAGCGCAAATTCGAAGATTCATGAACGTGACGATTACCCGCCGATTGTAGGAAGACTTTGGTAAGCAAAACATGTCAGGTAAACGTGCTAGAAGACATTTCTCACAGTTAAGCGAATTTGAGAGAGGCCTGATCATCGGGATGAAAACTGCAGGCTGGTCGACGCGGCGTGTTGCTGGCCAGGTGGATCGTTCGAAGTGTGCCGTTAGAAATTGTTGGGGGCAGTGGACACGAGAAGGTACCCGCGCGCGGAAAACCGGGTCTGGAGCGACCAGGAAGACCACGAGGAGAGAGGATCGAAGGATCGTGCGACAAGCACTTGTGGACCCCACAGTGACTCGGTCAACGATACGAGCAGACGTAGGCGTAGCAATTGTTCCACAAACAATTTCCAGACACCTTGCAGAATCAAATCTTAAATCCAAGCGCCCTTTCCGTGCACTCCCTTTAACATCGGCAACTGCGTCTACAGTGGTGCCAAGCCAGATCAATGTGGAATGTCACAGATTGGCAAAAGGTTGTGTTTAGTGTTGAATCCCGGTTTGTTTTGGGGACAGATGATAACCGTGTACGGGTGTGGAGGCACCCTGGTGAGCGGTACAATTCCCCCTACACTGTTCTACGTCACACTGCCCGCAGAGCTGGTGTAATGGTCTGGGGGGCCATAGACTATGATAGCCGGTCCACTTTAATTGTGATGCGTGGAACCTTAACGGGCCAACGTTACGTTGATGATATTCTTCGACCCCATGTAGGACCTTTCCTAAATGGTTTCCCAGGGGCAATTTTCCAGCAAGATAATGCTCGTCCGCATACAGCAAGAGTTGCTCAAGACTTCCTACGTCATTTTCAGACTCTTCCATGGCCGGCCGGCTCCCCCGATTTGTCCCCTGTAGAGCACGTGTGGAATCAGCTAAAACGGCAGATGCCATTGTGTCACTGTACATGATTTAGAGTTGGCTGTTCAAGATTTGTGGACCCATCTGCCTCAGGACAACATAAGGTGTCTAATTAACTCAATGCCGGACCGTGTGGCGGCATGTATTGCAGCTAGAGGTGGTCCAACGCACTATTGAAATTGCTCAGTATTTGTGTCGTTGTACACCCTGTATTCGTTTAATTGTCTTGTTTTTGAGATCGATTGAATCTCTCATCTGTGTCACTATGTGTATTAAATTTCATTTCAATCCGATGCTTTCTTCTTGGGTCGCTATTTTCAATGTTCCTGAGTATATATCAGCTATTTCACGCGGGTCGCATACATATGTTTGTTATTTCACGCGGTCCGCTACATGAGGATAAATGTGGGAGAAAAAGGAAAGAAATACTCCTAGCCCGAGATAACATTGGAAATTTAAAATGTGAAAAATTGATCAAAATGTTATAGCTTCTCTGTGTTGCTTTTATTAATTATTTTTTATATTTTTTATTTTCGTTACTAGCACTAAATTAGAAGCATTTAAGAAACACTCCTTCACAATTTCTGTATCAGTAAACGGTTTCACATGATTACCAATAATGTAACAAACTTCATAGGATGTCCTTGTTATTACTGACAAAACATTTTGTTGCTTTTGTAAGGATTATTCAAGAAAACCTATTTATCACCTCTTGAAAGAGAACTTCGAGGAAAAGTGTCATTGAATGATTCCTGTTTATCGGTATTTTTTAAATACAGCCCTTTCGTGACAAATCAAACAATTACTGATCCATGTTTATTTTTCACTACAAAATAGTCAACCTCCCCATCGTCTTGAAATGATAAATTTTTTTCCAATATTTTTTGCTTGTAAGATATAAAAGATAGTTAAAAATCCACCATAAAATTATCGCTACTCCACTGGTGTCTGTTACAACTAACCGTGACCGTTTCAAATAGTAAAAGAATATTAATTTGTACTCGTAAGACACCGACAGTAAAAAGCAAAATTGATATATGTGATTTCTTGACAAAGAATTTCCCACCAAATTTTTAATACAATGTTCTTAAATAAGTGAATTTCTCATAGCAATGGGCCATGACTGGGCCACTTAAAAAGGCTCAGCGGCAAATCTGGACTGTACGGTGGGTGTACCAACACTTTTCAAAAGAATTTTCTTAAGTTTGTCTGGGTTTCACAGGAGACTTTGGGGCCGGTATAGTTATGGAGATCGGATAACGTTTGCTACCCTTCACGAAAACGTTTGCACTAATTGTTTGAACTAAGCAGAGACTGTTCCATTCACTGATGACCGCATCCAGCTCACCTTTCGCAATCAGAAACCATACAAACCGTGCATTGTTCAGATCTTAACATATCCACAAATAGCACGACTTTACTTTTGATATATTTCCTCAACCACTAAAAGGTTTCATTATTACCCGTGGTATGCGGTGTACACCTCATACCTCGCTCTATATCAATGTTAAGTGGCGCTGCTACAGCTGCAATCATTCTGACACAATTGTACGTGTCCACTTTTCATTTCGGCAACCCTTATAATTAAAGTTCAACAGGGGGAAACCCGTAGTTTTATTTAAAAAAGGCTGTATCTAAAGTAAGTTATTTTAATAAAAATAAATTCTTAAAAAAATTCATTTAATTTTTTGCAATTTACTTGAACTATAAAACTAATAAAAAAGTAAAGCTTAAAGTATTAAATTTTTTTTTTAAATTTGCGTGGAATCGGTTCTGGAGTCGTCATCCAATTGAATCTCTCAACGAAACAAAGCACGTAGTCTTCGCGCGCAGGCGCAGCTGATCCAAAGTGAAACAAAAACTTTGACCATTGAGAAAAAATCGGAGAGAGAGACTGAATTTTAATTAATTTTTGTTAAGTTTAAATAAATCTGAAGAAAGACAAATGTCTTGGGCCCCTTGTTGTCTCCCACAAATTAAGGGGGCTCGGCCGGGATTTTGATCAAAGTTTGGAACGCGTGAACAAAAAAGCGTCCGTGGAGGAGACGCGCCGCCATTTTTGGAAACTTCGCTCAACCTGTGTAGAGGTTGAATTTTTCATTCGAACCCAGCGTGAATATTCCGCCTGTGTAGAGGCCGGAACTATTGATTGTAATTTTAACAATTTCAAGAACTATTTTTCGTCTAACGATATAACCTGCGAAGAGGTTGTGGGATCTGTGTTCATCTGCGTAGAGGTGAATCAGTGTATTTCTTCAATTATTGGATACATCGTACGTGAGAGCAACAAGGGAGCTAGAAAAAAAAGGTAGGATATTTCCATATTTGTTCTAAAATGTATAAAAACGCTCTTAAAGAGGATCTCATAAGAGTTGTTGAGGATCTAGACGGTACTGTGGAGAGTACGGACACCATAGCTAAACTAAAGACTAAAATTGAGAAGAGTAGTACATTTGAAAGTGATGCAGATTTCGTTAAAACTTTAATTAAAAACTGTATAGATGAGAGGGTATCGCGAAACGAAAGAGAGGCAACTTTAGAAAAACAGGAAATTGAGCTCGCAAAACTACAGTTAGCACAGTTAGAAAAAGAAGTCGAACTTCAAACGGCTAAAAAAAGCATTAAGTTTAAATCCTGCAGCTGAAGTCGAAGAGAAACAGTTCGAAACAAACATAGAAAATATGATCAAAAGCATTAAAACTTTATCTCTCCCTGTTCCCACCAGATCTGAAAATTTTAATCTGTTCTTCCAATCATTAGAACGCGCATTTTTAACCAAGAAAATAAATGACGAATATAAATCTGAAATTTTAATAAATCTTCTGGGCGAAAGAGCTCATAATGTCTTATTGTATATTAAAGAAGAGAAATTAAATGACTATATATGAAAAACTAAAATCTATAGTACTCAGAGAATTCCAAGTAACCCCTCGCGAGTGTTTAATCTCATTTAAAAATGCTGTAAAATCATCAGGCGAGACATACATCCAATTTGCTGCAAGATTGACGGCAAACTTCCAATATTATTGTTCCTTAAGAAAAGTTAATTCCTTTGAATCTCTATGTGATCTTTTAATTTCTGATAAATTATTTGAAACTTTAAATAAGGAAACCGCAACTCATATTGGCATTTGAGAAGCGGAAGATTGGTTTAGGCCTATTGATTTAGCTAAAGAGTGCGATATTTATGTTTCATCTAGAAGCGGATCACGTAAGGAAACTCCTATTGCTTGTGGGCTCCTATTGCTTGTGTATACCGAAGACCCCTTTAAAAATAGACCACGAAACTATAAACCAAAGATTAAAGATAGCTATCCCCAAAATCTTGAAAGACAAAATAAAAATTGCTACATATGCGGTGATTCATCTCATCACGCAAGAGATTGTGAGAAGCGTTTTAAGCCTAAAGAATCTAACAGCCACATCCATAATAGAAAAAACGCGAATAGTTTGAAAGTCAAGAGCGAAAAACAAAAAAGTGATGAGTTCGCATAACAGCTCCAATACGTAAACATTTTTGTAGAAAATCAGCCCGTAACAGCCTTGATTGATTCAGGTTGCCAGATCTCAGTTCTAAATTCCCCACTAATTAGATTGAACAAACCTTCCGAAGAAATAATAACATTAAGCTCATGTTTTAACGAAAAGCGCGTTGTAGAAGTAACATCAATAAATATTTCTCTTACTCAGCACTCTCCCAGTTTAAGTGTTCGAACGGCAATATCAACGACTTTGACCAAAGAATTTATTATACATCCCAGTGTATATACTGAAATAAAGAAAATAAGCCACGCAAAGAGCGATGTTTTATTGAATGAAAGTGAATCCTCTTTAGGTGCTTTTTCTATTTTTTCTGTTGCAAATGTGATAGAAAACTCTAGTTATGATTTGTCACATGTTAAAAACTTTAATATTAGAAATGATTTCAGTTCTCTAATTAAGAATTATAAACCTAATAAAATTAAGAGTACTAAGTTAAAAATGAGTATTATATTGAAAGATGATATTCCTGTGTGTGTGTCAGAGAGCCAGACGTTTATTTTGTTCTGAGAAATTACAGGTAAACGATCAAATTGATGATTGGTGACAACAGGGTATTATAAGAGAAAGTTGTTCTGATTATTGTTCACCTATAGTATTGTGTAAGAAAGTCAATGGTGCCATGAAAACGAGTTCCGTGAGCTCCAACTCCCGGTCGCCCACCCCTTCACCTATGGAGGGTAAACATAGTCGGTTCGCGATGCTCCGGAGGCTCTTCAAGCCCTGGAAGTGGAAACGGAAGAAAAAGAGCGATCGTTTTGAACAGACGTCCAGAACTCTAGAGAGGAAAATATCGATGCGTTCAACCAAAGAAGAGCTTATTAAAAAGGGCGTTCTTATGCCTGATGGAACTGATAAAGACAAATATAGCAAAATAAATTATTCCGTTCATCAGAACCACATTCCGCAAATCAACGGGTTTGTGCCGAGAGTGGCATGTCAGAAACTGAGAAGCAGCGTAACTCTCCGTCGGTAACGTACACGTCGTCCTCTGTTTTAGAAACCTACAACACCGTTGTGGTTACCAACTCTGGTTTTCCTACCGTACTATCGTCATCTCAGAATCATGCCTGTCATACACAATGTTTCCCTGTTGAACCTTCCGGATGTCGAAGAGGTGCCTTCACATGATGGGGAAATTGTTCTCTCTGTTCTTCCAGAACCTCCAATATCGTTGAATGATATTGGGCCAATACTACATCCACAGCAGCAGACCACATGAAGATGTGGGGAGAAACTGTCTAGTTCAGCAAAATTATGCTATGTTAAATCTTTGTGTATTTGTTGTATAGTCCTTGTCTGTTCCATCTTTTTTGTATGTTTCAGATTCTCCTCTGGTGTTTCAGATTCTCCTCTGGTCTCCATGGAAAAAAAAGAGAGAAATAAGTTCCGCTGCGGACAGCGTACGGTCAGGTTGGTCGTTGTGGAATCGGTTCTGGAGTCGTCATCCAATTGAATCTCTCAACGAAACAAAGCACGTAGTCTTCGCGCGCAGGCGCAGCTGATCCAAAGTGAAACAAAAACTTTGACCATTGAGAAAAAATCGGAGAAAGAGACGTAGGTACGCGAGCAGGCATTCCCGTCGTCACATCATGGAAATCTAATTGTAGAATAGCTACCTTTTTTTTAATTAATTTTTGTTAAGTTTAAATAAATCTGAAGAAAGACAAATGTCTTGGACCCCTTGTTGTCTCCCACATTTGCTTAGAACATTCTTAATGAAAATGTGACAATCTGATAAACTTTGAATAGTTTTCAAATAACTGTGCAATATCAAGTCAGTTCTGAAAATATTTCATCATAAATGTTTAAAACACCAACGGAGTACTTTTATGGAATTCTATACGTAATTTAGAAATATTTGTGTAGAACAAACAGATTCTAGAAATTGTTACTTATCATTGGTATTTGGAAAAACAGATTTAAAGTACAATGAAATGATAAAAAAGACCTGTCAATAAATTATTTCCTGTAAAAAGGCAGAGGTACATTTAAAATGATAAGAAAGTCAACTGAAGCTTAATAACAGGTTCACAATTTTTTAACAATGATCAATAATTTACTATAACTAAAGATTAATGAATTTGTTGACATAATATTAAAATTTTACGAGTAACTTATGAGAAGAAAACACTATATTTGTTCTAGAATAGCACACAAGATAATGAGAAGGAACATATTAATTTCGAATTCACAGTTTTCGATGAAAAACATTTAATTGTTTTTTCTTTAATAAAGAGCATAAATATTTTAGGAATTACAACCAAACTTTTAAAAGAATATATTAGAATAAAATACCTAACTTACAAAATTAAACAGAGCAATTCATAAATGAAGCTAATATTTGTAGGCGAAAACCAATTTTCGAAAAGTTTTATCTTGACTACTATTTTAAATAATTCTTATCTACTTGCATGGTTAAACAACGAAATCACAAAGAAAAGAAATTGTAGTAAGCAACTCATTCCATCCTTTTATTATTCGAACACACGCCAGCATGATAAAATTTAGAATTCTCCTCTTAGAAAGTTTTCTGATAAGATAATTCAAATTATACAGTCAAGTGCATAATAATCAGACTATAAATCCTTCTAGGAGACATGTATGATTTCACGAAAATAAACTTAAGATTAAGTACAATAAAATTGACAAAACTAAAAATTTATGTATTTTAAATTGTTTGTGAAAGTTAAATAATTTTCATCAAAAATGATAGCAAGAATTTAATCATCAATGTAAAATAACAAAAGCAATCGAATTCTGGATATAATGCAATACAACATAAACACATCTTTTCTTTTAACCTTATAAAAATAAACTTTCGATTAATATACGGTAAAAAAAGAAAGAAAAAACTCACCTAGAATTTTGAAACAATAAATTTTCATTCTACTACTTAGAAGAATAAGAAAACAAAACAGAACATCGTGAAACATATTTATATTTTTGTTCTGAAAAAAGCAGACGATATACTTAATTTTGTGCAAAAACGACATTTGTAAAAAAGTTTCAAGGAAAGCGAATTAAAAAATTAGAATTTCTTTTGGCCCAACTAATTATCATTTTTAAAACATGAGAAATATGTATAGATATATAAATAAAATAAAATATATTTAAATAATATAAATTTAATTAATATAAATTAATATATGTATTTAATATAAATTTAAATAATAAAATTTTAAAAAAATTAGTTTTTTTTCACATTTTATGGAATATCGATAACTTTCCCCAATCTTTAATCGATATCGTTTCTTGCTTTTCTGAGATTGCAGTTTCCGATCAATGGCATTTCTTATTATGTTGCATTACGTAAATGATTTGTTGTTTATGAATTTTAATATTAATATTCACAAAATAAAAAAAATAAAAGAATTATTTTTAAAAATACCGTAAGAACACTTGGGATATGTTTTATACATGACCAAATTTGACATTCCATTTTACGCACTGTGATATTGTCATAAAATTTCTGATCACAACGCAAGTCTAAATTTTTTTTATATATACATAAAATTACAGTAAAAATGCAATTTAACTTAAAGAATAAGAAATGAAAAAACTAAATGTAAACAAAGCCGTCACAAAACAGATTTAGAACGACAATTAATAATCGTAATATTGTATCAAAAATAAATATATGTAAATAATTTCCTTTAAAAATTTGACATGCCGAAATTGTTACATTACTCTCAGTGTCATGTATTATCTCTAATTAGTATTATACTTTCCCATTAACTTTTAAGAATATATATATTTCTATCAATTAAATTATATTTTTTTCTATATTTAACTTCGTTTCTTTACTGTTCAGAATGTTATGGCAAAGAAATATTCGCAAACGCTGGTTCGAATTTTTTCAAGAACGATTTATTGCGAGACGGGGTAGTACGCATGTTGTTCTAAGAAGGAAGCTACAGCAACTGCTAGCGAAAGTTAATCAAAATATTGACTGATGTGCTCAGTCAGCGAATGCATTCGTGACGAAAGATTGTTACAATTATGGTCTGAACATAGAACAACGTGAAAAAAAAGTAGGTGTGTATATGACCACATGATAGAAGTGATAACTTCAGAATTTGTAATTTCAGGGATTAGTTATGAATAAAAAACAAGATGTTAGTATTGTCCTATAAAATTACTTATTCGTATATCTGCACTCATCAAGTAATATTTTTGTGCGAAATATGCAATCATATTTGGGAATTAATTGTATTCTAAGAAGGAAACAATTGGTTTATAGTAGCTGAAATAGATTATAAATCCTTTAGATTCAAAATTTTATTTAAATATCTATAAAAAAAACTCCGTCAAGTGTTGTTCCGTACTTCATCGAGCTTCATTTGGATCATTTGACATAATTAAATTGAATTTTGATTTTAAAAAATCAACTAAAGGTTTTGATTTGTCTTTTGCAAAATCTACTTTAAAATTTCCACTTAAAATCATAGATAATTTGTTCATAAGACCCGATCCAGTTTTGTGAATTTTGGTTGTAATTTAACAATATTCAATTCTATCCATGAATTAATTTAAGCGAAGGAATAGTAAGACAAGTAGTTGATTGGGAAGAGAGGAATCTAGATCAAAACCTTTAAAAAGGGATTTAATTTTAGAAGATTTATATCACCTAATATCTGGCTTATAAAGAGTGTTTTTTTTCCAGGTATAGAAGTTTAAGTTGGAATTACTTTCCAAGATGGCGACCGATTTAACAGCTGTCAAGTGATTTATTCTCAATTTGGTTTGGCAATTCATCATGAATAGACTCACGCCTGAACAACGCTTTCAAATTGTCGTCGAATGGGCCCAAAACGAGATTGCCGTTGTTCCATATTTTCATAAGCGAATTTTGTTTAGCGATAAAGCGCACTTCTGGTTGAATGGCTACGTCAACAAACAAAACTGCCGCATTTGGAGTGAAACTAATCCCCAAGTGTATGTCGAAACACCGTTACATCCAGAAAAACTGACTGTTTACTGCGCTTTATGGGGTGGTGGAATCATTGGTCCGTACTTCTTCAAAAACGATGAAGGCCACAACGTTACAGTCAATGGTGATCGGTATAGAGCCATGATTACTATCTTTTTCATTCCTGAATTGAACAATCATGATGTCCAGGAGCTGTGGTTCCAACAAGATGGCGCAACATGTCACACAGCTCGTGCCACAATCGATTTATTGAAAGACACGTTTGGTGACCGCCTCATTTCACGTTTTGGACCTGTGAATTGGCCTCCAAGATCTTGTGATTTAACACCGCTAGACTATTTTCTGTGGGGCTATGTAAAGTCATTGGTCTATGCGGATAAGCCACAAACGCTTGACCATTTGGAAGACAACATTCGCCGTGTTATTGCCGATATACGGCCACAAATGTTGGAAAAAGTCATCGAAAATTGGACGTCCAGATTGAACTACATCTTAGCCAGCCGTGGCAATCCTATGCCAGAAATGATATTTAAAATGTAATGCCACAAGATTATCTTTCGAATAAAAAAAATTCATGTCAATCGAATAATACATCGTTGTTTTACTGCAATGTAAAGTTCTATACCTACAAAAAAACACCCTTTACTAGCTCTTTTGTCATTGAATGGCAGTTTTGTACAAATTATCCGGTGCTGATGCAAGGAAAGTCTTCTTAATTATATTTTGTTTTCTTGTATTTAAATTATTTAATGTAACTTTTTCTTAATACCTATATACTTAATTTTGTTATTTTAAATTTTTAATTGTTTTAATTTTCTTTTTAGATTCAAAGTATATTTAAGTAATGTGATTAATAGAACTATTTGTTCATTGCTATTCCGATTCGCTTACAAAAATAGATTCTTATTCTTAAGATCAAAGCAATATTTTGCTAATGATAATTATACTATTTACTTAGTTCTATAAAAATTTGTCCTTTTTCTACATTTTATGGATTTCTCTTTCTCTCTAAGCCTAATTTTCAATTCCTACACTATTAGCTCAAACTCTCTATATATTTATCTTGGTGGAATTTTCAGTCGTTAATAAAATACATTTTAAAGTACTCAATTGAGCTGAAACTTTATATACACGATTATTTTGGATGACAATACACTAATTTAATTATAATTAATAAAAATTAGTTGATTAAAACTAATTATTCAAAGAGTTACAAATACTGTGATGTTCCTCCTCTTGGGAGAACATCTCTCGAAGTATCAGCGTGAGCTAAAGGTGTAGGATTAACGAAAGAACTAGAAGGAATCATTATCTTAATATGACTTTATTAAGACATTCAACTTAAACCTTTAGCAAATTAAATTATTAGAATGTACGATTGCAAAATACGCAACACACAATATATATATTTAGATAATAAGACTTAATCTAATTCAAATCACTGTCCATAACTGAACCGCCTAATCACTGATTCTAATATTAAATAGTCAATCCTACCTTATTACAGCTTGGAGAATCGCTCTGTATTGATTTATGCTCAATCTTGACTTTACTTGTATGCACTGGTGTGCAACTTGAATTAAATATATTCGATCACTTATAACTTCTAATCACAGTCACGTAAAGCTCATTCAGACTTGAACCACGATTCTTCTATTAGACATCAGCTACCTGCCAATTTCCATCCACTATCACAAATTGCCATTCCGTTTACTCTAAGTTCCGATATTTAAAAGCTTGTTCATTTGCATCTTTCAATCACACTTCACTTCTTGGATTTGGTTGGAAAAGAGTTGCCATTAATTCTGGCCCAAAGGATATGTGAAAGAAAAGACGCGTGAGCCCGTCACAATACAGCCACTTTGATATCATTTTTAACGATCCTTTCATCGACTTGTGTCAAAACTTGAAAAGGTTTTTTCTCACATTTGAGCTGAAATTTTCTATACACTATTGTTTTGGGTAAAAACACGATAATATAATCATAATTAATTAAAAATGACTGATTCTAATTAGTTAAAGAAGTACAGATACATGCCATGTTGGTTTCCTTTTTAGCGACCATTTCGGCGAAAAGGTTTTTTTCTCACGTTTTAAACCATTCAGTTGAACTGAAATTTTATATACACGATTGTTTTGGATAACAATACGATACCTTAGTGATAGTTAATAAAAATTAATTACCACTTAATGTTGTGATTCTGTCATATGTATATACATATTTATATTAATTGTAACTAATTAATAAAAAATAGCTAAAATAAAATTTTTCTTTGTTGATCTAAGTTGAAATGTACTTATTTTTTTTTATTTTTGTATATATATTACTTGTTTAAAAATATGACGTTTCATTTTCCTGCTTCAACTAGGGTTAAAAATAACCCCGCATTCATTTCAGTATAAAGAGGTTGCGGGGGAGGGAGCCCCACTTAGATCGAAGCTAGGAACTTTACTTTTACGGCGTATTGGTATGTGTGTGTGAGAGGGGGTGAACTACAGTGTGTCAGAATGGCGGGGGGGAAATGTCCCTCCTTTCCGTTTTAGGGATGTGTATGTCCGAATGAAGGCGAAAAAAACCGAATAAGCATTACATTCCCGAGTGTGACGTTCATTCAAGATCACTCTCCTGCAAATCGCGCAAATGGAAGTTATCACTTCAAAAAAAAACTCGTAACAGATAATAAAAAGCTTAAAGCTTGAGAATATTTGTACAATTTTATTCTAACTAAAAAGTTATTTTAATGGTAATGTAATATCAGGAGCGAGAGATTATTTTCAGCACCAAACTCCATGAACGTTTTAAAGCATGGATTAGCTGGGCCCAGGGTCTCATTCCCTCCTCAACTCAGCCTAATTAAGATCATGATTCGAAAAATTGGAACCACCAAATATTATTCTCGAACATATATTTTCAGAAAACCTAGTAATTTCGAGCTATATGCCAACTGTCAACAGTGGAAAGGCTGCGAATTTAAAATAAATTAAAATGCAATGCATATTTAAAATGAAGACAGTGAATTTTCAAATAAGTCTAGTTATTACGTATTACTTTAGTTGAGCTTTCCATGTATATACACCAAATTCGATAAATAGGTTACAGATGATGCCTTCTTTTCATAGGTGCCCAGGGCCTCAAAAAGTGTTAAGGCATCATTGCCAAAGTTCTATGACATGCTTTTAAAAAAATTTAAAAACTAAAACTTTTTCCATCGGTCGCAGTCAAAATGTGAATTAAATTTACTATACATTTATTGAATGTTTGGTTGGATGCGGTTTTATAGAGAAAAAAATTAGCAGTTACCCTAATATACGTAAGCTAAAAAAATGTTCTATAATATGAAGGAAAATAATTTCAAAATTAAATATTGTCACCGAAGTGGTTGAGTTTTCGAAAAAAGGAAAAGGATTCAATTTTAGTTGGAGGATTTTAAAATTAAAAAAAATTAATCCTTCTGCAACATAAATAACCAAAAATGATTATTGATAAATGAGTACTCAGTAGTGAGTAGTACCATGTGTGTACATTGTAATATTTCATAACCCTATCTGTCTCTACCCGCAGTGTCGAATCAGTGAGATCCAAGTTTTTTTCGGTCATTCGCTTTATCGTGCGCCCTAATTTCGACAGGAGTTATTTTTTTTTAATGCAATACGGAAAAAACTGCTAATTGCTCTAGATTTGTGTGTGAATGTATTTTTTTTTCTGTAGATATTTAGTATGGCTGAGTGGTTAGTGTATCGCGCTTCCGCGCCCAGTGCCGGTTTAAGCTCATTTCGGGCCCTGGTTGCCGAAGATCTGCGTGCCCCCTTGGCACAGGAGGGTTAAAATTTAAAACCAGAAAATCCAGCCTATCAGAGCCCTTCTCAGCCCTCCCCCGGGCCACTGCCCCCCAAGCACCTGATGGATAAACCGGCATTATTTTCACCACAGGACCGAGGTTCAAATCCCGGGGTGGGCAAGGTTGACTCAGTCTTTCATCCCTTCAGTGGGTCGATAAATCAGTACCAAGCTTGCTTGAGAACTCGCGACATTCTGATCATCTAATCGGAACATATGCTCATGCACCTCAGTGTCTATGGTTGCGTTACCCTTGGCCCTCAAAGGCTGTTGCGTCACTGAGTTGAGTTAAATATTTGGTAGGTGTCCTCTCATTGCAATAAATGTTCAAAAGTGCTAAAATACCTGTTTTTCTTTAACAAAAATTATTTTGAGTTTTTAGCAAAAAAAAAAAAGCTCAGTTCCTGAACTTTATTTTTCTTGTGGTAGAACTTAGCATTAAATTTTTTTTATTATTATATTTCCCCCTTTATATATATATATATATATATATATATATATATATACCGGAAAACATCTTTTCCGCTTAGGTAGGTTTTGAAATTATGAAAGAAAAAAAATTCAATCTAACTTTGTGACATATCTATTCGCGTACCTTCCGTTAATCCTCATGGGAAATCTTTGAGCTATCATTCGCGTTAATTCACAACCAACCCTTCTGAAGAAGAAATCGTGATATTCAAATTAAATCTAATATATATTATAAATGTGAAATTTTGTGAAAAAAATCTTTGTTAGTCTTTCACGCAAAAACTACTGAATGGATTTTAATGAAACTTTACAGTAATATAGCTTATACATCAGAATAGCACATAGGCTATAATTTATAGCATAGACTATAATTTATAAAGATTTGGGAAAAGTGTCAAAAATATAACGATATTTGTCAAGTAAGTAGGAAAAATTCTGTCTTCTGCTAGCAATTCTGGCATGCGCTGCAAAAAAAAAAAAAAAAAAAAAAAAAAAAAACCACGTCTGCATATATTTATCTTTTGTTTGTGAAAAACCTTTTTTGTTTTGGCTACGCAAGGTGCTCCCTTCTAATTAATTCCTCTGATATAATGCCTATTTTTTTTATTTCAGAATAAACTAAGTTTTGAAGGGAGAGGTTGTTATAAATCTCTCTTTATTTTAATGTTTTTTAACATCTTATTATGCATATTTGGTAGTAAGAAATTGATCTTTTTTCCAAATAAATGCTTTTATCAGTTCTGATACTTAAAGTAAATAAGCTTTCTCTTTCACACTGCGTCATTTGGACAAATTTTCAAAATTTATTATAACGCTATAATTTTAATTGAATAGGCAGATATAATTATTTTTACACTTAAAAACGCAATAACTATTGTTCTGTATTTCTTGGAGTGTGAGAGTGAGTGAATATTAATGTTGCACTGTTCAGCTACACGAGGGCTTTTGGCAACGGATCACGTAATTTTGAACCATAGTCAAGTAACGTGGACGACATCTGAGTTGGCACCCCTTTCTCCTAACTACCACACCACACCACTTAGAAGGGATATTCTACCAATAATTAGCAGGAATATTCTTTGAAATCCACTCTTCCAAGATATATGGCAGCACGGGTTCCATGATGAGTATTTTATCGGAAATAATAGTTTGTCAAAATTTAAGTGTCTTATGTTTTTGTATGTTAATGAAGACCTTAGAAAATGATTTGACTACTTATTTTAAGTGAACGGTATATATAATTAATTTTACAGTGGAATATCTTTATTTAATTTATTAGCTCTAACGGATTAAATTTCCCAAAGCGGAGTATTTTGTTTATGTATATCCCTTATTTTTCAATGTAGTGATCCAAAAAAATATTGTTTGAAAAAAACTGCAATAAATCATTATGCGGTGGATAAAGTATTAACGTGCATCGCTCCCCTACAGGGTGGGTCTTACAAAGCTCTAATAAAGCTCGAGTTATGAAAGTAGCTAGGCATTTGCCAACTTGACTCTATCGTTAACATTTCGGTATGTTTTTCATTGGATCGTCATTATAATTTAAGAAACGGCGTTGCTTGCGAATATTACAATTTTAACATAAAATAAATACTACAGAAAGTAATATTAATGTATTATACTTTCAGATAAAAATTATTTACACTACTTTAAACGTTCATTACACAAAACTTTTAACAATGTGTTACTTTTGCTGAGCAGAGATCAGATTAGGAAGGTATTTTCAAAAATCAACCCTCAAGAGTGTTACGGGGAGTTATAAATAAAAAAAATCCTTTTTATCAGCTATTAGACCTACATACTTAAAATTTAACAAAGTTTTTATTTGTTTTATTTTTTTTTTTTTTTTTGTTACCTGAGTTACGCCAAAAGCTTTTTTTGTTTAATTTGCAATTCACGTAAAATTAACTCATTAAAAACTTCTTTATCCTTCAATCTGTGTTGTTTAATTTTTCAGTTCACCCGTGCGAAGAACGGGTATACCAGCTAGTCTACTATATATGTGAAGGTCTCTTGGAACCTCACTTTGAGAACTAGAATAATTATGAGTCATAAAAGAACCAGTAGCCATTTTTATAAATAACTTTCTTTATTTGGTTATCTTTCCCAAATAGAATCAAAGACTTATTTACAATTGTTTCAAACAATATTATGAGGTTTTAAAGATAATATCCTTTAAATTAACTCACTTAATTAATGATCTAATTAATTTATTAAATAACGATCACGCAGAAATTACCACGTTAAGTGATCCCAGAATTATATTTAATAATGTTCTTATTGAACATATAACTTTAATCTCACTCTTAAAACTTTAATGAGACTTTAAATACAATTTTATATTTACCACTCGGAATCTCAATTCTTCATGAGATTAAATTATCTTCAACAATAAGATTTCAATTCAAATTCACTATAACTCTATGTTTCAATGTCTATCTCCTACTGCTCTAACTTTACTATTTCGTTTGACTTAAATACTGAATCTAATCTACATAACAAGGAATCCTGTCCGCTTTTTGGAGTTGATTGGAAATAGGTAGGGAATTAAATTTCCCTAAAAAGGTCGGCTCAGAAGGTTAGTGATAAAGTTCCGTATAGATTCGTCACATATATAGTCAGGATTTTCTAGTTAGCGCAAAGAGAAGGAGAAAAAGAAAGCCAGGAGTCAGGTAAGATTGCTACTGATCAGGTATCAGTACAAATTATTGAATGTTTCAAACATTAAATTGACGATTGGTCACTAAACTTAAAGTAACGTTAAGCTAATCGGGATAATTGAATTGATCCTAAATTAAAGTGGTCGATATTCATAGTTTTCGTATAATTCGTGCATCTCGTTATTGTTCCACTTGTATTGTTTGTAATGAGCCATTCTCTTCTTGAATTTAAGTGAATCAGTGTTGTTAATTCGGTTGATCAATAAATAAGTTGATTTTGAATGTGTCTGAAATTCCTCCCCTTTCTCCCACACATCTAGGCGGGCAAGAGAGAGGGGTTAATCACTCACAACTTATTGTATAATTATATATAGAATTGGAAACTTTAAAATAATTTTTTCTTATTAATATTCCTCTGAATTATTATTCAGGAGCCTTTTTGATAAAATTGATGATCATTGAGCGAAAAAAAAAGTTCATTACTTTTAAATCCAATTATAAAGCTTACTATCGTAAAAAAAAAGGGAGAACTAAAAACTAAAATAATATCCAAATAAAAAAAGGCCAACCCTCGTTTTTCCAGGAACACAATGGACATTAATAAAATGTTCGTGTTCTTATCTTGAAGTTCGTGTCGTCAACCAAATATTAACAAGATCAAATCTTGTTTTATCATTCAATTCGACGAAATGTAAAACGTCCTCGTAGTGTGATGTGCTGTTGGAAAAAAATGGGTTAAAAATACAATAAAAAAATAGCATTCCAATGCAGGCATCGCATATTAATGATTGCAACTCTCTGTGAGAATCGACTCCAGTGACATTTTCCATGATAGAAAATAATGATAAAAAAAATAAGCTTTGAACCCAAGAAAATTTTTTCAGAAAGTTCGTTAAGAGTGAGGAACCGAAGCAGTCACAACAAACGCTTCGTGGAGTTTTGATGTTTTCCATCTGTTTCACTTTTAAAGCATTTACTTCATAACAAAAACACACCTGCTCCAATTCAATAGACAAACAGTCAATTTTTTTATGCTATGAGGTCCTTAATGACCATTTTCAACACTTTTATTGAGAATTCTGCTTTAAAAAGGTGCTATTGAATCTCAGATGTTGCATCAACGGTGACAAATGACGTTTTTCTCCCCCAATTCAACTTGCTCATTACCTTCCCCTCCCCCTTTTCCGCGAGTCAGAGTCGTATCTGATCAACAGCTCCAGGCTGTCATATGTGTCGTTGGAATAGGTGCGTCTTCTGTTGATAGGTCCGAAAGGAAAAAAAAAATAACAAGAGTAATGATAAATATATAATATATTGGAGGAGAAAGAAATTGTCGGCTGTTTTATAAGTTATGAACTGTTATGGAAAGTTATGAATTCCTAGCCCTGAGGTGTTTAATGAAATTTTCCGGCTTTTGATTTTATTTTATTGATTTTTCCTCACAACTCTCTCTCTGTAATTAAGTTTCGAATAAACTCTTCTTGAATTTTCCTTTTAGATGTTTCATCAATCACTTGTTCTATTTTTTCTGGCAATTATTCAACGATTTTATATTTTTGAGATTTGAAAGCGTTCCGCCTGAAATTCGTGGCATGAGAGTTTTTTTTTTGTAGTGTAAAAACTGTGCCCTGGAATTAAAATTTAAGTCCCAGATATTAAATTAAAATATTTATTTAAACTTGATACTTAAATCTAATATATATTATAAATGCGAAAGTTTGTGAATATCTTTGTGGGTCTTTCACGCAAAAACTACTGAATGGATTTTAATGAAACTTTACAGTAATATAGCTTATACATCAGAATAGCACATAGGCTATAATTTATAGCATACACTATAATTTATAAAGATATTGAATGAAGTGTCCAAAATGTAACGATAATTTGTCAAGTAGTAGGAAAAAATTCTGTCATCTGCTAGCAATTCTGGCATGCGCTGCAAAAAAAAAAAAAAAAAAAAAAAAAAAAAAAAACCACGTCTGCATATATGTATCTTTTGTTTGTGAAAAACCTTTTTTGTTTTGGCTACGCAAGGTGCTCGCTTCTAATTAATTCCTGTGATATAATGCCTATTTTTTTATTTCAGAATCAAACTAAGTTTTGAAGGGAGAGGTTGTTATAAATCTCTCTTTATTTTAATGTTTTTTTTAACATTTTATTATGCACATTTGGTAGTAAGAAATTGATCTTTTTTCCAAATAAATGCTTTTATCAGTTCTGATACTTAAAGTAAATAAACTTTCTCTTTCACACTGCATCATTTGGACAAATTTTCAAAATTTGTTTGTGGTTAGTAGTTAATTATAACACTATAATTTTAATTGAATAGGCAGATATTGCATTTTTAAGTATAAAAATAATTAAAACTACTATACTGTATCTTTTGGAACGAGTGAATATTAACGTTGCACTGTTCAGCTACATGAGGGCTTTTGGCAACGGATCACGTAATTTTGAACCATGATCAAGTGACGTGGACGACACCTGAGCTGGCACCCTCTTCTCCTAACTACCACACTTTACACTACCTTAACTTAGAAGGAATATTCTACCAATACTTAGCAGGATTATTCTTTGAAATCCACTCTTCCAAGATATATAGCAGCACGGGTTCCATGATGAGTATTTTAGCGGAAAAAATAGTTTGTCAAAATTTAAGTGTCTTATGTTTTTGTATGTTAATGAAGACCTTAGAAAATGATTTGACTACTTATTTTAAGTGAACGGTATATATAATTAATTTTACAGTGGAATATCTTTATTTAATTTATTAGCTCTAACGGATTAAATTTCCCAAAGTGGAGTATTTTGTTAATATATATCCCTTAATTTTCAATGTAGTGATCCAAAAAAATATTGTATGAAAAAAACTGCAGTAAATCATTATGCGGTGGATAAATTATTAACGTGCATCGCTCCCCTACAGGGTGGGTCTTACAAAGCTCGAGTTATGAAAGTAGCTAGGCATTTGCCAACTTGACTCTATCGTTAACATTTCGCTATGTTTTTCATTGAATCGCCATTATAATTTAAGAAACGGCGTTGCTTGCGAATATTACAATTTTAAAATAAAATAAATACAACAGAAAGTAATATTAATGCATTACACTTTCAGATATAAATTATTTACACTACTTTTTAAGCGTTCATTACGCAAAACTTTTAAGAATGTGTTACTTTTGCTGAGCAGAGATCAGCTTAGGGAGGTATTTTGAAAAAACGACCCTCAAGAGTGTTACAGGGAGTTATAAATAAAAAAATATATCCTTTTTATCAGCTTTTAGATCTGCATATTTAAAATTTAACAAAGGTGTTTTATTTCTCTCTCTCTTTTTTTTTTTTTTTGTTTAGCTGAGCTACGCAAAAAAGCTTTTTTTGTTTAATTTGCAATTCACGTAAAATTAACTCATTAAAAACTTCTTTATCCTTCAATCTGTGTTGTTTAATTTTTCAGTTCACCTGTGCGAAGAACGGGTATACCAGCTAGTCTCTAATAAAAAAAAAATCCTGAAACAGGTTCATCTCTTCTGTAGATTTAATGTGAAATTATTTTATTCGCGTTGATTCTTTATTGTTTATCAATAGAAAAATTGGATTTAAGTTAATCACTTTTTATTCGTTAGGCTTAGCTGCTGCTTCATTAAAAAAAAACGCTGCAAGTTAGCTAATAGCAACATTCAGACTGTTGCCAATTTGGCAAAGCAAAAAGTTACATAAAAATTCTTTCCAGATTCTTAAGTATAATTTTAAATATTAGCAATGGGCTCAATTCATGTGACGTCATAGCCACATGATAGTGAAAGCCGTGATTCTACCCAATCAATTCAAAAACTCATGCGACGTCATAGTCACACGATAAAAACTATCTAGTGTTTCCAGCTAATCAGTTCACGCGCTTCGGTGTTGCCAAGTTTTGCTCTTTGCAGAAACTTTCTCTTAAAAAGTACATATGTATACAAAATGCATTTTATTTAAAAGTATAAACCTAAAAAATATAATTTTTTTTTAATTTAAAAAAATCTTTTTGAAGAATTTTTTTCCCCTAACATTTAAACATTTTTACCCAAATATGAAATTTGAAATTTTATGAGTTTTACAAGTAGAACAACAAGCACAATTAGTTTAATGTTTGTTTTGAATTCAATGGAAAACACGTGTTTGTTTTTATCACGTGACTTCATTAATTGAGCCCATTGTAACTTAAAAAATTATCAACAAAATAATATTGCATTTATAATTACGTAAAAATATTCAAAAATAAACAGTTAGTTAACAAAGATACAAAATAGTAAATTAGAAATACTTATACATAAAATTACAAAAGTCATCTTAAAAATTAATAATAATTAGTTTTTAATACATAATATGTTTTATACTTTTATTTTATTTTTTATATTTCTGCTTATTTATTAAGCTCATTTTCTAAAATCTGACGTGGCATGTGCAGCCATTGGTTGGCGAAGGAGTCAACAATTATTGTTTCAACATGCGGATTGGAAAGAAATAATTAAAGAGTATATGAAATAATAGGGTAATTCATCACAATATTAGACTCATTTGGCTGCAAAACATGCCGAGAAGTAAGTCAAATCATAAAGACATAATTTGAAAGTCTCGAGACAGAAAATATCTCAATACTGTTTTAAAACTCTGAATATAACTAATTTTTTTTGTTGTCTTTTCTTGAATTTTTGACAATTTTAGCTTGAGTTAATCGATATCTTATTCATGATACATCAAGCAATCAGTCAATCCGGATAAAAAAAAAACTGTGTGTGTGTGTTTATGACCACACGATAGAACTGAAAACTTCTGATTTATGCTGGGCAAGAGAATCCAATTGTTCGGATGTGCTAAGTTTTCTTTCACGACATTTTCGCTTGCGAGAGTTTAATAGTTCCCTTTTTCGTACCTCTTTTTCGGTGGATTTGTTTATTTTATCCATTTTCTGTTAAGGGCAATGTTTAACTAACTATGCGTTCTTATATATTTATATATGAGTATATATGACTTAAATGCAAATTAGTCTAATTGTTTAAAAATATTTATGTGTAAATTACTTATGTGTCTTAATTACATTTATATAATCTGTATCTGTTTAAATGGTACTTACGTGCTATCGCAACAAGGCCAACGTTCAAGGTAACTCGCTAAGTTGGCAACGCTGGTTTCCCATTGTGTCGTACACACTGAATTGGCAACCATGTGCTTCCTTTCATATAACGTTGCCAATACCTTTGCGATAATACGTAACTACTGCTTATATAACATCTAATGCCGTATACTATGCAAGGCACGAAAAACTTATGTCCTAAGAGCTCTGTTAACTTTTCTTAAAATTCTCTAAGCAAATAAAATCAGAGGGTTCGTACTTTTTCACATGTAATACTTTTATTTTCTAGTAATCTCTTAGCTGCCATCACTAATATAAACCAAAATATTGGCAACTTTCTCGCCAATTAACTTCATTAAAATTTCGGATTGTAACTCTTTTGGCACATTTTTGTGCTTAAATGTTCTTTCTATTAAATCAAAAAGTTGATCTTATTTTTCATTTCTTCTTTTTTCTTTGGTCTTCTAAATAAAACTAATCTTTTTTTTTTGCAGTTATTTTATTTTGTTTGTTTCTTATTTAAATCATTAAGTATAAAAGATACACAATACAAAATATATATAAAATTTTAAAAAATTTGCGTTGAATAGTTATACTTTACGTGTATTTTTACGTCAATAAATATTTTTAAATAATGCTTAATTAATGTATAATAACACTGTAAATATGCATTCTTGACATATATCCCTAAACTTCGCATGCTTTGCCGCGGGGAATCGAATTGTTTCAAATATTTCCTGTGTAGCACCTTGAATCATTTTGGCAGATTGGCTTTGCCTTGCTCTATAATATAGAGCAAGGGTCGGCAACCTATGGCACATGTACCACATGTGGCACGTGGTACAATTCTCAGTGGCACTCTGCAATACTCAACGAATTTGTCAATTTTTGAGTGGATAGGAATTGATAAATTTGTAATGGAATTTATTTGATATATATCTTCAGAATTATGGATATTTACGGAATAAAGAAAATATCAGAAAGATAATTCTTAAGATAAATTTACAACTATTTTGTAAATTGTTGGATGTCATTCCTGATGAGATTCAGTTGTTTGAAGATAGAAAATTGCATGTGCTCTGCTTTCCGTTGTTGGTTCTACATAAGGGAACAATTCTTTCCTCATATGAAAAATATTTCGAGTCCACAAAAAAATTGTTTAACTACTGGATATCCAGAAACCATGTCAAATCGAAAGTCACAAATTATAGCACTAATTTTGCTATAGGGAAGTAGTGATGACACTGGTTAGCATTAACATTTTTATTTAACTATAATGAAGGGAAATACTTACATTTATAATGTTGTCTATTTCTTATTTTAATGCATATGTTTAAAAATGCATAAAATATGCACAATTTGATTTTTTTTAAGAAATTGCTATTTTTTATGCTGTTTATTTTTATGTTACGAAACATCTTTAAATGATGTAAAACTAATATATGATAAAGATGTAAGCCTACTTATTTTATTGACTTCTAATTCTTTAACACCGCATGCATTATCGCTGGAATCGAATTGTTTCACAAAGGTCCTACTGTGTGGCACAATGAATCATATTGGTTGATTGGTTTGGTACGCCACAGCTAAAAGGCTGCCAACCTTTGATATAGAGTGTTTTTGTATGTAATACAAAATTCATTATATATTTAGTCTTGCTGATGTTAAAATATTTATACTTTTCCCTTTGAGGATTAGTTCGAACACGCGAGGAGAGTCCATTACAAACTGAATTCTTAAACAATGCTACAAACTCTAGTTAATCTCTTTTTTAAATCGCCGCAAACAACTAAATGTTTCAGGAAAGCAGAATAATGCGCATAGTAGTGGAAACCTTTGACCGAAATATCTTCTTGTTACTCGAGTAATTTATGACACACTAGGGTTGGTATACAGGCATTCCATTTGTAAAGCTCAGATTATCAGCCCAGATTAGCTGAAGGAACAATTCAGAGCCAGATAATGTCACAAAAAATCCTCATGTGAAACATGGCAGCTGGAACTTAGTAAAAAGAAAGAAACAAAAAAACACAACGGCAGCTGACTAAATTTTGGCGGGTAACAGCAGAAAAAAACAAACGATGTCAACTCGTATGTCATCGCTGCATTTTTATCTGCACACTAAATCGTCTATGCGTTAAGCAAACCAAAGCATTCTTAAAAAAGAATGTGTTCCTTGAAGACATTGTCTTTATCTGGGGGAGTAATACGGTGGGGAAAAAAGGACCCACAAACACACAAAAACAAGTTACTCATTGAGAATTCCGTTCCATAATTCATGCCTTGACGCGAGTCACGTAGAAATAAATCCTGGCAACGTTTTAATCGCTCGGTGGAAGATGGCCTGGGAATCGAAGTTGGCCTGCTGCAAATCATGTGATGCGCCTATATTTATTATTATTGTTATTTTGTACACGAAGTCTGCAGGAATGGTTGAGATGTAATTCATATTCCTTTCTTGATTTACTGTTAAAGAAATCGTAAAACAAGAATGTAAATTATTGGTGATGGATATGCCTTCGATATGCGTGTCAGCTACCGGTTGATTTCTTTTCTTTTTTTTCTTTGCTATCACGTTTGTGATATTTTGCGATTTATTTCCAATACGGTTTATTTAACATGATCCTATCGAACTCTTCCTCTGTTTACTGTATCAAAATTGACACATGATTTTTTTTCTAGGGATCAACTCGATTTCTTTTTGCTCTTTTCTCCATAATCCTAAAACCTATAGAAAGCCTCTATACTTCTAGTTTTACTTTTTTCAATTATGCTACTACAACCGTTACAAAAAAAATTAGTGTGCCCATCTATTAAATGCCGAAATTGGCTAACTTAGTTTTGCTACAAACACATTTTAAATGTTGCAGAAAACTTTTATAGACGATTGTTTATTAAAAAAAGCAAAAATTTTTAATCAACGCATAAAAATCCTGATAATGTATACTTTTTTTATTACCTTGATGAGCATAGTGAATTTCTACCGCTGTTTACTATTTCCAACGGTTGATAATGGAGATTGACATTAGTTAAATATTACAAATTTAAAATAAAAGGGCAGAAACACATTACACAGAAAAGTTTCTACAAAGAAATGTGGGAATTCTATTTCATACGGTGAGTTGATATAATAATTAACAATCGAAAAATATGGCGATTATTACGAATTCTTGGAAAATTCCATAAAAGATTATGATAGTAGCTTGCGTCTTTCAATACAGTCGGACCTCCATTTTACGTACGTCTATTTTGTGAACTTCTCTATTTTGCGAAATTTTTCCTGGAACTAAGAACATTTTTCTATTTTCTTCGTACAATAACCTCCAAACAGTGAAGAGCTTTTTCTATTTAACTAACTTTTCTGTGGTGATTCTAGTTTTTTTTCTTTCTTCTTATTATTTTAAAAATATATATTTGAACATTTCAAATTATTTTCTTTTTTAACACATCTTGTGGTAATCAATGACCATGAAATAGTTTTATAATGTGCGTAACTCACTGAGAGCAGTAAAATCGCCGTGATTTTTCAAACAAAAAACTCAAATACAAAATTAACAGAATTTATCATGATTACGAATAAATGTAAGGACGTATGTGCAAGTGCATGCTTGAAAATAGTGGTTATAAAATAATGTATGTTTAAACTTAATTGTAGGCTTAAAATTAGAAGAAATCATTACAATATTTATCAATTTTCATATAAAATTAATTTTAAAGCGCAAACTATATATACAGTGGGCAATGTATCTTTTTCTTTTCTTGTTTTAATTGCAGATTTCTTTTTGTTGGGTAAGATGTATAAAATAAATAGATATTAATTTATGAAAAGAGTGGGAATAATTATATTTTTTTAATAATGTACATAATATTTTTGAATTTAAAATTTGTGTTATGTGGTAAATTACATGAAATGATGAACATCTGTTTAACGAATTTTCCACATAACGAACTTTTTTCAGGGATTTAGCGACTTCGTTAATTAGAAGTAAGACTGTAGTTGAATAAAAAAAATATGAGCCCTTATAAATTGAAGCTTTTTAAATATTCAGAGTACTTTTAATACAATGTTTCGAGTAGAAACCATGTATTCTACAGAATTAAAGTAAATTATTAGGATTTTATGATGAGAATATTAAAAAATCATTAAACTAGACCAAAATTTCGATTAGACTAAAATTACCGTCAAAAATATTTTCTTAATGGTGGTAAAATGCAATCATTTTTATTTTTCATTGAGTGAGAGGTCAAAAGTTTTTTCAAGGTGTCTGACTACATTTGAAAATACGACTTTGTGCAAAGTGTATAAATCAATATATTTTTTTTATATTTAGTCTCACTTGAATTAGAATAAACATATAAAATCGTCTTAAGAATGTTACTACAAGAAAAAATTATTTAAAAGCAATTTTTTGGCAAAAAGTGAAAAAAGAATGACATACTTTCAAATATTTTCCTTTTATGAGATTGATTGATTGATTGATTGATTTAATATTAACGTCGCTCTGTTCAGCTACACGAGGGCTTTTGGCGACGGACCACGTAATTTTGAACCATGGTCAAGTGACGTGGACGACACCTGAGCTGGCACCCTCTCCTAACTCCCCACACCAACGGGAGGACGTTTCAGCTCTCGACAGATTTAACGTGCATCGCTGCCCTACACGGCGGGTCTTTAGTGGTACTGGGATCGAACTCGTGACCAGGCAAGCCACGATCCGATACCTATACCACTCTCGGCTACCGCGGCCACTTCCTTTTATGAGAAAATGCTTCTATAGTAATAATATTTCACCTCAAGAGTACAATGGACTTTGAAAATTAACTTTTTTAACTGCCGATGAATTCTTTTCAAATTTGCAAATCTGTAATGTGTTAGCCCTTTTTCTACCGACGGTACTAATAAGTAACACTCACTTTAATATTGTATAGAATAACCATTTTTTACGAATACTCTGACGATACTTAGCAGGAATATTCTTTTAAATCCACTCTTCAAAGATATATAGCAGCACGGGTTCTAGGATGAGTATTTTAGCGGGGAAGGGGAATAGTTTTATAGCAGACATAGCGTTTTCAGCGGATTGCGAAGATTGTCATTTTTGTTCCTAAAAAATAGTTTATGTCAAAAATTAAGTGTCTTATTTTCTGTATGTTAATGAAGACCTTAGAAAACGATTTGACTATTTTAAGTGAAGAGTGCATATAATTAACTTTATAGTTGAATATCTTTAATTAATTAATTAGCTCTAACGGATTAAATTTCCAAAAGTTGAGTATTCTGTTTATGTATATCCCTTAATTTTCAATGTAGTGATTCAAAAAAAATATTACATGAAAAAAAATGCAGTAAATCATAATGCGGTAGATAAAGGGTTAACAGATATCAATGTGCAGTGAAAATATCTTTAATGGTCTCTGAGATATTCAAATTTTTAATTTTACTTTACCAAATAATTAAAACATTTCAAAATGCTCCATGCGCAGATTCTGTTTAAATTGTAACTATTATTTCATAAAGTTTATTGTATACATTAAAAGAAAACTTTTAGTAAGGGTTTTTTCATTTTTCTTTTTTTAAAAATTATTAATGTTGAAATCTTTAGTTTTTTCTCTTAAAAACTAAAATGTTTATATTCTCTTCTTTTTACTATTTTCCCTAACCTAAATAAAAAAAAAACCCTTTCACTAGCATTTATGAATATCTTTAGAGAATATGTGTGCAAATTTTCATTGCAACTAGGGAAAATGTATTGCGCATCGTACATTTTAAAGTTATTGAAGCGATTTAATTGAATTAAAATGATCTTATATGAAGGTTTTATGTCCATGATGATCATATATATATAAGTCCTCAACCACATTAGATGAAAGCGATTATTGCTATAATTAAGGGATATTACTGTATCCCCTTAATATACGTACCTACGACTTCTAAGAAATTTGAAAAAAAAATCACATTATTTTGAGTTACTGTCGTTTGAAGTAAAATCGGTGTTTTTTGTTAAAAGTTCTCTACTCTGAAGTATTAAAATTTGTACACTTACACTTTTAACTAAGACCGTACAGGTCATAGATATATAAAGGCAAAACATTATTATTATAGAAGTATTTTTCAAAAAAAGAGAATGTTTTAAGTATAATTATTATTAATTTTTTTTCATTTTCTCTGCCAAAAAATTAATTTAAAATTTTTTTTCTTGTAGTAATATCCCTGAAACGATTTTGTATGTATATTTTCATTCAGGTGTGACTTGAGACAGAAGGCTTACAGAAGTATCCAAGACATTGCACAAAAAAAAAATTGCAAATTAACGTGAAAATTAATAAACATTTATTATAGCCAGGTGTTCAATTAAGTTACAAAACTTTATGGTGGCACTTTTCAATACATCAATATTCATTAAAGTTCCCAACAGGATACTATAAATCGTGAAAGCAATTCTTCGATTATTAGCAGAAAAACAAACAACACAAAATATTTCAAAATATCTCGAGTCTAATTAATTTTTCAAGCCTAAATCAATGGACAAATTAATGGATTTCTTATCCGCATAACTTTCAGGTTTAGCTCTCTCTACATTCTGTAGCTAAATGGCATAACTTAACTTTACATTCCTGTGGGGTCAAAGTTGAAGTGCTGGAGTCACAAAACTTCATGTTAGTGACATATTAGGGCATAGGTCGACCACCAGGTGGCGTGATAGCAAGGTTATACTCTCGCTGCGCAGGTGGTGATAGAAGCAAATTTTTTAACAATCTTCTTTCATGATTTATTTATTGTAAAAGATTTTTTTCCCTCTCTCTATGCTCAATTCAGGGTTTTATTATTTTGTGGATGGAATTTTTTTAAAGACATTTTTTGTCATAATTTTATTATTTTTTTTATTTTGTGAAAGAAGTTATTTTTTTTTCTTCTGCTGTTGGAACGTGGGAGTTTGATTTACGGTCGAATTTCGGTATGAACGCTATCGACTGATCATTTCTACACAAAATAGATCCTATTCTAGATCAGTTAAACTGTGGAATGAGGTTTCGTAAAATTTTTTTATGTTCGGCGAAAGCTATGAAATGGTAAGGAACATCGAGGGAAATACATTTTTTTTTTTCGTTTTCATTTTATTTTTTTAAGTTGTGATAACTTTCTGCTGTGTTTAGAAGAGCAGAGGGTTTTAAATTTTAGATTCGCACAGATGTTTAAACATATAGCGATAATCGGATTAGGATCTAGTTAATTTCAAAAACTAGTAGCACAATTGTAGAATTATTATACTTTCATTAAAAACATATAGTTGTTAAATATGAATCCTGTTACTCTAAAAGCAATTACATTTTACAATGAATAAATAATTAGACGTCTCTAAAATTTTTCACATGCACGCACACAAACGCCTATGTGCACACACAAATGCACATGTACACACGCACACGAATGCACACATACACAAACAAACGCACACACACATGTACACACACTCGCAAACGCACGCACTCGCACCCACATACTGTGAGTAAGATAAAAATTTCATGAAATGAACGTCAAAAGGTTTAACTTCATTTTATTTCAAGATTATTTCATGACAGCATAAAAACAACTATTAAAATTCACCGGACTTTTATCCACATGTATATATTTTACCAATTACAGTTGAACCTCCGTATTACAAACCTCTACATTGTGAATTTTTCTATAAAGCGAACTTTTTCCGTTTTGAGATAAGGAAATGCATTTTCTATAAAACGAACTTTTTCTTTTGTGATTCAATTTTTTTCTCCCTATTTTTAAAGTATTTCCGACATTTCAAGTTTTCTCTCTTTTAGCACGTTTTACGGTGGTCATAAATCTTGAACTGGTTTTATTAGGTGCCTAACTCGCCGAAAGCAATATAATTCTGCGCTTTGCAACCATTAACCCCCATTGGGCAGTTCGCTAGAAACAGCTCCAATCGCATCACACACACAAAGCATATTTTTCAATCCAAAAAACTTAAACAAAATTAACAGATTTTGTGAGTAATTAAGTTTCAGGGTGCATATAGTAATGTATGGTTAGAATTTCTACTTTTAAAATAATGCATATTTAAATTATTTCCGTGCTTTAAATTAGAAAATATCCTTAGAATTCGTTAGTTCTAATTTTAAATTATTTTCTTTAAGTTGAAAATCCACTGCATTCCTCGACATTCTTTTTTTCTTGTTTTCCTTGTAGTTTTTCTTTTTCTCTTTTTGATGGGTAAGATTTATATAATATAAATAGATATTAATTTACAAAAATGTGTGAATAATTACTTTTTTTCAATATACAGTGTTTATGAAATTAAAATTTGTTTTAAGGGGTTTATAAAGTTTACTGAAAGGTGAACCTCTATATAACGAAGTATCTGTATAATGAACTTTTCTCCGGGATTTAGCGACTTCATTAAATAGAGGTCCCACTGTATTTCCTTTACGGTCACAAGGCAGAAACTTGTCTCCTTTTCTGCTGTTTGATAAAAAAGGTTAAGAAACACTATTCTCAATACCTGTCTCATTAATAAACGGAAACATGACTCTTCTAAATTACTTAACTCAAGATCCCTTTTTCTTTTTACAGAAAAACCCTACGGACATCAAACCTCAATGCACAGATTATATTTCTACCATACCAAAGGGTCTCGCATTACCGAAAGAAGCTTGATCTAATAAACCATTCTAATAAGAAAAGGGATAGGGAGGGGTAGACCAAACAAAGAAGATCCTTTTTTTATAACCATCACTTGTCTTTTAGTATGGGAAGAGCATCTCTTGACACATTTCGAAAAAAGTACTGCCTCTTACAAACTAGGCAGCCCTTCCCATGTCAAGGATAGGGTCACAGAAGCTGACATTTGATGCAGACGAGGTGCAGGTGACTATCTACTTATCAGAGAGGGTTGGAACCACTCAGGTGGCAGAAAAGGGTAATCCATACGCAGTAGACGGGATTAAATGTCTACTTTGCAGGCGGACGCCACGGGAATGGATAATGATGCCGTCTACCGGAGGGCTGTTTTCTTTGTTAAGCAATCGTTCCACGGTAATCAAAGCGAATTGGTGACAAGAAATAAACAGTTCTATTATTTTGATGTGATTCCTGTGAAATTAATGCCATTCACCGCAAAATCAAACTACACTCCCTTTTCAGAATAGACCTTTGTTTCGTTTTACGTGTATATATAGATTTATTTAATTATTTTTCTCTTTTATTCTAAAAAACTTTTTTACCCTAATGCAGTACTTCTCAAAGTTCTTATATACTTGCAACCCAATTTTCAAGCATAACTTTCATCGTGACCCCCCTTTATACAATAACAATGTATTGAATTGAATAATAATATACTTTGACGTAAGGCTATAATTCAACTTTAATTATAAGCCCCACATATTATCAAGCTAAGTATTAGATTTTGTATATAGCTTTATGATATGCCCATAGGTTCACTGTTAATTATTAAACTTGTTCTTAACTTTGTATTGTTAAATTAATCATGAAACACATTGTGCAGTGCTGATACATTCATAAGTGTATTATATCAGTGTAAATGTGTATTTCATTTTTTATTATGTCAGAATGTATTTTGTTTGTTTACTTTCAGTCAATTAATAATTTTTTGTCTTCGATCTTTTAATATGCTCGCTCCTCCCTCGTGAGGTTATCACGCCCCCTAGGGGGTGTGCCTCACAGTTTGAGAAACACTGCCCTAATAGGCTGCATATTGGCAACTAAGCCTTTGCAGACACGGCAAGTCCCCAAATGTGATAGTCATTCCAAAGTAGTACCACCCCACACATTACGGTGATTATAACATTTGCGACATGGATGTTTGTAAATGTATAGTGCCTTCGCGCCATGGGGGTACTTTAAATAGCCATTGAGCCGCAAGTCCTCTCGTGAGGTTGGTGGAAGGGGAGGAAAAGAGGGAGATCCCTGACCATTCCCAGGGTGTTCTCTCTCTAAATTGAGGGTGAAAGCGAGCTAAATCATTCTGTCACCTGTATGGTGCTACGGCTAACGACAGGTGTCACTTAGCCCTTTGCCATGATGAATTTCGCGGGCCTTGATCTGGCCTTTGCCGATCAGGTGGCATTAATAACTACAACATGGCATTTGACTTGTAATCCAGTGGCTCGGGTTCGAGTTCTGAGTAAGTCATGGATATATCTTCGGGGAAAGAAGTCGGACTTTCGTCTGAAATGAACTCCTGTCTCGAATGGAAAGCACCCCTTCTGTTCTATGCTAGGATCATCGTTTTTAATAAAGTCTACATTCTTCTGTGATTGTACTGTATGTTTCTGTTCATCTATCTCTCATCTTTCGTATGTATCCCAGGATAAAACGCTCGGCAACAACAACCATCTTTTAACGGCACTCGCTACCAAATCTGGACGCTTAAATTCATTTTGTCGTTTGAACCGCGATCAAACGACGAGAACGACACCTGAGGTGGCACATCCCTCTCCAAACGACCCCACCATCCCAGCAGGCGGATTTTTAGCCTCAACAGATTTAACATGCATCAGTCTGTCTACATGGCGAGTCTTCAGAGGTTCATGGGCTCGAACTCATAACACGTCGGCCACAAGTTCGTGACCATAACCAACAAGCTACCTCAGCAAATTCTACCCCAGCTACCCCGGGGCGGCAAATTCTAAGGGAGGCATTTAGGTTGAATTTGAAAAAAAAATTTTTGTTACAAAAAACATGATATATTTTCTGAAACACTATTGAGTAATTACTAAACACTAATTTGGTATTCCCTTTGTTGTGCTTTACTTCCTTATTTTGTACTCTGTATGTTTAATGTCAGTTTTCTTTTATGTTGAAACTTAAGAGTTAGAGGCGTGAGTATATGTTCAATTGTGAAATTTGATAAGTTTACACATCTCTTTCTTCAGTAACTTTTCCCCCATCCCAGAGTAGGGACAACACGGACATTCCTTTCACTCATACGACGTCCGGTGTCAACTCTCCAAAGGGGGACAGGGGCAATAAGAGGGGGGGTTTTTTTGTAGATAGAAAGTTACAGGAAGTGTTTTATTTTAGTCTTGAGTGTAGTTACTATAAGGTAAAATAAGTTTTTGTGATCCCCACCATCAGTAGACTCCTTTTAGAAAAAAATTGGCCTGCTGAGAAATGGGCGATTCCTTCTTTTACATTTTACTCGTTTGAATTAATAACAAATGTCACAAGAATTATTCGTTTTAAATGTGTGTATCTATATGAACAATAATAATTTTTTGCTTTTGAGAGAGGGGTGGTGTAGGAGTGGGAAGGCCCATTGACACCAGCTAAGGGGAATGGGTAGTTTCCCTCCCCCTTGGAATGTGGAATGGCAAGTGGCGGGGATTCGGTCTTTGGGTACGACGGAGTGAAGTCATGTCCGAGTGTTGCTAACTGTATAATAACTGTTTTCTTTAAATGTTTTTTTTTTAATAAACCTTAATTTTTAAAATTTAAATGCCAGGTTTTTTTTAAATTTGTTTCCGTGCCCATTGATTAGAATCAAACTTTACTGGCGCAGCCGTTAATGATCGAGTCTTAGTGGAAAACCCCACAGGAAGAACGTTCCAGAAATTTCGAGTTTTCTGGATTCCCGCGTGGAAATGAATCAGGTAAGAGTTTTTGCTTGCAACTCCCTGTAATGTAAGACGAGAGAAATTTATAAAATTATACTGTTTAATATCCATTTATTAAGAGAGAATTTTGATTTTTTTTTTGTATACGTCAGTGTACGTTTTTTTTGCTCTGCATATCCATGCAGTTGTAACTTGTTGAACGCCAGTTCAATTTTGAATTAATTATATACATCAGTATATATATTTTATTATTCTTGTTCCATATCAATGGAAAGTAAGTTTTAGAACATCCGTTCTAAAAATTAAGAAGCTTCAAAATCATTAATTCTCTCAGTATATTATTTTATTGCATATCCATGCAGTTATTTATAAAATTTTGAACGCCAGTTCAAATTTCAGTTATTATATATCAGTATATTTTTTTATTATTTCTTGTTCCATATCAATGGAAAGTAAGTGTTAGAACATCAGTTCTATGAATTAAGGAAAACTTCAAAATCATTAATTCTCTCAGTATATTATTTTATTGCATATCCATGCAGTTATTTATAAAATTTTGAACGCCAGTTCAAATTTCAGTTATTATATATCAGTATATTTTTTTTTATTATTTCTTGTTCCATATCAATGGAAAGTAAGTTTTAGAACATCAGTTCTATGAATTAAGGAAAACTTCAAAATCATTAATTCTCTCAGTATATTATTTTATTGCATATCCATGCAGTTATAAAATTTTGAACGCCAGTTCAAATTTCAGTTATTATATATCAGTATGTTATTTTATTGCATATCCATGCAGTTATAAAAATTTTTTGAACGCCAGTTCAATTTGGGAATTATTATATACATCAGTATATATATTTTTTTATTATTGTTCCATATAAATGGAAAGTGTTTTAGAACATCAGTTCTATAAATTAAGGAAAGATTGTATGTTTTTTTTCTTTATTGTATTTATTTATTTTTGTAATGCACAATAATAAGTTCACGTCAGTGAATAGCAATTGAGTTTATTGAAAAATTAATGCTAAAGAATAATACTTATCTCATGTCAATGAAATTATTTTGTGCTTATGTACGCATAGTATTTTCGATTAATGTGAAAAAAAAAAATATTATCAGCTTAAATTGGAGAAAAACTACCGAATATATATTTTGTAGTGTTCTATTATTCCAGCCAGGAATAGATTAAGTGGTGCATGTCAGTTATATTTTTAAGTGATTATATTGTGTATATCAGAAATAGGTTAGGAGATTATTGTGTGTCAATAATATTTTAAGTGATTATTGTGTGTCAGTAATATTTTAGGTGATTATTGTATATCGGTAATATTTTAAGTGATTCTTGTGTATCAGTAATATTTTAAGTGATTCTTGTGTATCAGTAATATTTTAAGTGATTATTGTGTATCAGTAATATATTAAGTTTTATTTATTAGTTATTTAAGTACACTTGGTATATTGCGAAATATATAATACATTATTCTGGAATTCCTCTAATTCATTGAGTGTTGTGTTAGTGTAGCGGATGCTTATTGTTGTGTGTTTTAAACAAAGATATATTTGTGGTGTTTAATTTTTAGCAATCCCTTCTGGGTGTTATTTCATTTGATTATTTGTTTAGTTGCGGTATATTGGAAAAAGAAAATTTTCAAATGGCATTTTTGGAGAAAGCTAAAAAGCAGGATTTAGTTTTGTTGGCTGAGGAGTTAGGTCAAAGGTATCAGATAAAATGACGAATATAGAGCTAAGGAATATCATAATCGGTAGCAAAGATTACGAAGAAGAGTTCGTTAGAGATCAGTTATCTGTTATTTTCGAGGAACGCTTTGAAAGGGAAAGTGAGGAAAAAATCGCCAGGCAGCTCGCAATCGAGGAGGAAAAAATCGCCAGGCAGCACGCAATCCAGCAGCTTGGGAATCAGAATTGAATGAACTGCGGTTAGAGATCGAAAGTATTCGGTCGAATGTCAAGCGGACGAGTTTGCAGAAGATCGTAAGAAGACATCTTCAAATTACCGAATTAGTATCGGGAGGGCCGAGGAACATGTGATGGGAAACGTCTCCTGCTGTGTTGATGGCTGAAGCTACGATACCAGTAACTACTCCTATCAAGGAAGAAAAGGGAATGGACGATTTAAGGGGTTGTTTACGTCAAGGTCAAGGGTGAGCAAGAAATGGTGAATGCTGTCATAGACACAGGTGCCCAGATGCCCGTGGTAAGACCAGATGTTGTCGAAGGACAAAGCATTAATAATAGAGGGTCAATTCAAATAACGT
Organism: Trichonephila clavipes; assembly: GCA_019973935.1. Classification (NCBI taxonomy): domain Eukaryota; kingdom Metazoa; phylum Arthropoda; class Arachnida; order Araneae; family Nephilidae; genus Trichonephila; species Trichonephila clavipes. The sequence continues at coordinate 481,244 of BMAU01021268.1, forward strand.
CTGCATTTGGGGAGCATGAAATGGGTGAAGTAAAAGATTCCAACATGGAATTGAATGACTTTAGGCACGGTGTTGTGCCTGTCTCTAAAAATTTGGTTAACGACATGTTAATCTGTTCCTCTGATTATGAAGTATTTAGAAAACTCGCAAATGATTCGCAATCCTTCGAGAACCTTCAAAGAAAGAAGGAATTATTAGTTCAACAGATTCAAAATCAGTTTGCAGCCAAGAAGTGGTCACCGATCTACTTCCTGAGACACAGTCTTTATTGAATGTTCCAAACGGAGATTTGGTTGCAGTAAAAATTAATGGATCGAATGTCCAAACAAATGGACAAGGTATAAAAAGAAAGCAAGGGTGAGGTTGTCTTAACTTGTGAATTTAAAAAGGAATCTTGTATAGTACTAGGCGTGGTTGCCCCGTAAGGAATGTATTCCTAATTTTATTGACTCAACCCAGGTGCAATGTTGTCGTGATCCAATAACAGGAATTGTTAATTTGGAGTTGAAGGCAGGATTGAAAATACTTAAGGTTCGAGGATATTTTATGGACAATAACATGCGTTGATTGTTTTTTGTCACTCTTGGGACTGAAAAGGATTTTTCTTGCTTTCATTTTACATAGAAATTGGAAGAAAAAGAGAAAGAGAATTTTTAAAATGTTTAAACCTGGTACAATAAAAGAATTAACGTTTGGCTGAAGGTTTAAGCATGTAAAAGTAATGAATTATTCAGGTTGCCTGCTCCTGTTAAATAGATAAGATTTATGCCAATGATTATATATGTACTTAACGTTTTTCAGTACCATAATTTCTGGAAATTTCTAAAGATTAAAACTTTGGCTTCTAAATATGCTTTGCTAGTACATGTCGTATAATTATTTTAGATTTTATGATATATTTTTGGTAACTTCTTTTTATATTTTAATATTTTTTTTTTTTTGAGTATTTTTTGTGTTAAAACTTGTACGGATATTAATTTTCTAGCATATTAATGTGATTTGTAAATCTATTTCTTGGGAGTTGTATTAGCAAAAGCTCTTTTTTTACATGATACCTGAAAAAAAAAATTTCTCTCGTTATCTTGTTTCTTGCCATGTATGTGTGCATGTGTTTTTTTTTTTTTTTCATAGTTTCTTTTCAGCTTCATCGTCCTGGAATGACGGATGAGCTTTTAAGGGGGAGGTGTAGGAGTGGGAAGGCCCATTGACACCAGCTAAGGGGAATGGGTAGTTTCCCCCCCCTTGGAATGTGGAATGGCAAGTGGCAGGGATTCGGTCTTTGGGTACGACGGAGTGAAGTCATGTCCGAGTGTTGCTAACTGTATAATAACTGTTTTCTTTAAATGTTTTTTTTTAATAAACCTTAATTTTTAAAATTTAAATGCCAGGTTTTTTTTTTAATTTGTTTCCGTGCCCATTGATTAGAATCAAACTTTACTGGTGGCATTTTCCATTTTTGTCCAAGGCGGCAGAACTGCTAGAGCCGGCCCTGACCCCAAGCAGCTAATAAGTTATATAGATAGATGTATTTTTCTTTTTTAGTTCACGTTAATCATTCAAAAATAAAATATAAAAAAAATTGTGCTTAACAATAAAAATAATGGATAGTGAGCAGTACAATAAAATCGGGAATTTTAAAAAAAAAAATAGTTGAAATTTAAAAAAAATAAATAAAAACAAATAGAGTACCGTACAATTTCAAACGTAAAATATTTCTGCTATTATCTGCCATCTTAATCCCCCATAAGAAACTTGTCTTCTTTCAAAAGCACTAAATTGTATCGTATATTATAAAAGCAACATTAAAACGGGAAAGTAGCGTCCGCTTACATCGTAGATAAATTATAGGATTTAAGAAAATTTATGGAAGTTTAGTGAAGCTGTTTAAAATTACATTTGTGGACACCCACAGAAAGATGCTACTTTCAAGCCGTAATGGACGGAGTGAATTTTTTATGAGGAAAAAAATGTGCACTTTTTCCCCCATTATTCATGTTATTCAACTCTTGTGGTTTTAAAATTTACTTCAGACATTTCGAACACTTTTCCTGTGACAGTTAAATTTATAATTGTGCTTTCTACCTTTTACGGTTCAAGAAAACAATGAAAAATTCATCGTTAAGCTCTTACCTTGTTCTATAAATTCATCAAAAAATTATAGGTTAACCAAGGGTGTAGCTACCGCCGTATCAGCCGTATCGATGATACGGAGTCTCTAAGCTTCAGGGGCCTAAACATGTGTAAGAAAAGATTTTAAAATACTCTGCCCCCCAAAGGGAAACCAAAGAATTTTGATATAGGCCCCCCTCAGAACTAGCTACGCCAGTGACGTTAACAGAATATCTTCTTGTATCATTTAGTCATGTAATGATATTGCCTTAAATACCAAACTTATTAAAAATTATCCAGTTATTTAAATGAAATTTAGTATAATATTGATATTGGAAGTATTTTTAGTGCCAATTTTTGTGCTTTATTTGTATCTTTCATAAGGTATATAGTGGGGAAAAATACTTACTAATTGGTTATAGATTGGATATCATTTCGCACACTAATTGGGAAGATGTGGAAGATACACACAGAAAATAGAGTTGCTGAACGAGTGGAATTAATTGCCACAAGAATACTTAAACTCTCACATTTCCAGTATAAAATCACTGTGCGAGGCCTGTTTGTCTGTAAGAGGTGACCATATTCCCTATTAAGCAAGTTGTTTTGTCCTATTCTGCAAATGCTCTTTTATATCTTCAGACTCCGATGAGTGTTACGAACATTCCTGTGTGTATGAAATAACTGTTCTATAATTAATTTTTGGCATTATAAACTGCTATTTGTAAAAAATGCAACACCATTAAAGAATCATCATAATTAAATGAAATTTGATGCACAAACGATTTGTATTAGTACAAATAAATGACGAAATTTTCAAAGCAAAAAAACAATATTAAGTGTCCGAAATTAGTATTTGGTGTAGCCACCACGCGCTGCAATAAGTGCTGATATACGACGTGGCATGGAGTCAAACAAATTTTGAATATCTGCTTGTGGAAGAGAATTCCATATTGCTTGTATGCGCAACAAAAGTTCGTCTTTTGAAGCTGCAGAACGCGGATCACGAGCGAGACGCCAATCAACCAAATCCCCCACGTGCTCAAAAGGTGACATATCCAGCGAATAAACAGGCCAAGGAAGAAGTTGCATGTGTTGGGCTAAGCAGAAGTCTCGAACAGTCTTTGCAACATGTGTGTGGGGGGGGCATTATCCAACAAACCTGAAGGATAGCTCCAGGGATGCCTTGAAGGAAGGGAATGACTTCGGGCTGCAGTATTTTGCGGACGTACCTGTTGCTATTGAGATTACCCTCAATTCGTAACAAATTGGATCGTCTATGATACGAAATCACACCCCAAACCATAACTCTGGGTGTTAGGCCACAAAGTCGTTCGATAACGCACTCTGGAAGGCAGCATTTACCGGCATAGCGTCTAACACGAATGCAGCCATCATAAACCCACAAATTGAAGCGTGAATCATCTGAAAAGACAACTTGGTGCCAATCAGCTTACCAGGCCCTATGCTCATGAGCCCATTGCAGACGCAGCCGTCGATGGATCGCCTTGAGGAGGATCTGTATATAGGCACCCTTGCACGCAATCCACGGTGCAGCAGACGTCGACGAATTGACGAAGCTGACATTAGTACACCTATAGCAGTAGACCAACGCGTTGTCAACTGCCTGGAGGAAGTTGTACGGTTATTCATCGCCCTGCGGAGCAGGTGTCGATAGTCGCGTGCTGACGTCACCTTCCGTTAGCCACTGCCAGTTTTTCGAGTTGTTCGGTGCTCGTCGATCCACTGCTTCCTAACTCACATCACTATGGACCTGTTCTACTGCACACGAGCTCCTATTGAGCGATAGAAAAATCCTCCTTCTCGAATGCCGATAATCCTCCCCCGTTCAACCTCCATAAGTTGTTGAAATTTCTCCTTTTTCATCGTTGAGGCATACTTAGGTCATACTAAACGTTCGCCGCCAACAAATAATCAGTAACGATTTTCAACATCCCACTACAGTCTTCTATTTATACGCTTTTAGCGCATCAGTTCAGTGGGAGCGCGCACGCCACGCATGCACGGTGGCTGTGAAACCTTTCTATTTTACCTAACATTCTATAATTTATATTTGCTGCAAAGTTCATTTAATTCTGATGATTCCTTCATGGTGTTGCATTTTTTACAAACACTAGTGCAGGGATGGCGAACCAATGGCACGCGACACAATATTCCGGGCACGCCACCAATCAAAACGGTTTGCATTTTATTTCAATTTAAGAAAGTTCACATATTAGCATTACGATCAAACGCGAGTGATTGGTCGCGCTGTGGCAGAAAGCACACTCGTTTGTTATTGTCTTGCCTTATTTACGTCGTGGACTGCAATTGCTAAGGTTGCGAAGCTTGTCTACGCACATCATAGTCAATTTCATTGACACTACTGTATTTTAAAGTTGATTTGTGTTATATTTACGATTCCTAGCCGTTATTTAACATGACTAGTTCAGCAAAAAGACAATAAGTGCAACATTGTTAATGTAACAGAGAATTTTTTTCAAACTTGGTGGATCGAGAAATATGGCATGATTAGTAAAAACGACAAAGCGATGTGTGTTTTTTAATGTTCTGAAAAGGTTTTATGCAGAACATCGTCCGTAAAACGGATTCCAGGCACATTTATCTGTTCGAAAAAGTTGGTTCGTGGTGTTTTAAACACATTTTCATTTTGCTCTGCCTGCCAGTCATTATTTTCAGAGATGAATAACGTTAAAGACTCGCTTAGAAACCGTTTGACAGATGATTCTAAATCAGCATGAATTTTGCTAAAAGTAACTGCTTATAACCCTACCATGATATTTATCATCTAATCTGCAACAACAGAGGTCACACTAAAGTTACTTTATAATTTGAATTACACGTTTAAAACTAAAACATTTACTACTATACAGTGCAAAAAGGAATGTTTTCGTAGTAAATATAGTTGTAAGTTCTTAGTATTTAGTTTTATTATTTTTCCAATAATCACAAGTCAAAATTATTGGACGGCACGTCTATACCTCGCTAAACATTTCTTCAGAAAAATGGCACGTGGATCTATAAAGATTCGCCACCCCTGCACTAGTGTATTAATCCTACATACACACCAAATTTCATTAAAATCTGTCCGGTAGTTCTAGAGATAATCGACCCAATCTGACAATTCTCTTAATTTTGAACACCAGTGTACACATTTTAAATAGATTTTCCTAATGTAAGGGTGCATAAGTTATCGGAAATGAAATTCACTCCATTGGAAATTCTGTAGAATATGCTTCGACGAATTGCAAGTATTTTGCTTGAAAAACCTGATCTCTAAAATGTAAAAAAAGAATGCTTCTGATACTTATTTCTACAGAAGCACCATTCTGTTAAAATACACTCAGCGTGATGGAGTTTCAGTAAAAAAATGTCCTCATTTACGACCTGAGAAGGAATTATTTACAACACACGTCATTGAGGAATTATTTATGGCTAGTTAAAATTATCTTAAAAGCCACGGCAAACAAGGGTGGGGAGACACACGCTTTAGATTAAGGACAGCAATTCGTTTTGTGAGAGTTTGCTTCAGACCATGAACGAAAGAATCAAAGATCTGCAAAAAAGGCGCCGCCAACCGTTCACCAAGAGTCTCGTAAATTTTATTCAATTGAATCTTAAAAGCTAGGAGTATGACTTACGTTTCTATTATATTTATTGTCTAAAAGACTCGATGAAAATAAGAGAAAGGGACGAAAAAAGTACCAAAAAAACTCAAAATCGAAAATGTCGAAATTTGAAATGGATTTTTAAATCGAAAACAATTAAAGTAATTACAAATGCAATTTTTCTTCCAAATTAAAGATAGCGTTTTTATTTTAAGTTTAAATTTTAAATATAAAAATACTCCACGATAAAAAAAAATAGTCAGTAAAATTTTAAAAAAACATTGAAAAATATTGGCTACACAGGGTTGTACTCTTTTTTTAAAAAAATTTTTTGAGAAAGTATATATATATAACAGTAAAAATAATTTATGTTTTATATTCAGATTATATTATTAAATTGATTCTGAAAATAAAAGGTCAGTTTGACAAGCCTTTATTTCATAATTTTAAGAAATTAAACGTTTTTGAAGTTTCTTTAAACTCTTATAAAAGGCTCAATTTTTAAAATGTTTTCATTATTATAATAGCTTTATGTTTCTTAAGTTATTGGAAATAAAAGCTAGTATTAAATTTGGAAAATATGTTTCCTTGTTGAATTTTAATAATTATTTTTCTAGCTAAACCTGGAAAAAACACAATTTTTTTTTATTCATTAACTTTAAGAATTTTTTAAAAAATAAGCAGATCTCTCAGACTTAAATCCATATTAACTTTTATAAAAGATAAGTTTGGGAGTATATAAAAAAATTCAACACTATTCTGAACAGAAAAAAAAAGCCTTAGGGATTAGAAAGCACTTAAACGTTCAAAATTGAAAGTCTGAGTAAAACACATTTTAAGTTTTTTTATGCATAAAACAAAAACTAATAATGCCCGAAAAGCTCTAATTTTTGAATATACGTTATTTTCCAATTTATGTTCTATATCAAAACTTTACTTTAACTAATTAGGACTGAAAACATTTTCTTAAATTCAAAATATGCTTTTGCATAATATTGATAGCATTTGTTAAGACGACAGATTATTCAGCTTTATTTTAACCTAATATTTTCCCAAAAGTTTTAAACACAAAACATTTATACTTAAAATAATAAGAATAGAAACTAAAGCTAGAAAGCACGGAATTTATATAAATAATATCTAATTTTTTCTCAGTATTAAATGGGGGCAGTTTAACAAGTTTAAGTTTTTGTTACCTGACTTTAAAATACTGTAATATAGTATTATAATATGTTTACTATAATGTAGTTTGGTACATCAAGGAAATATTCAATTTTTACTGCAGTATTTAGAACATTTATATTCCGAAGTCTCATTGTAGTTTCCGCTAAAGGGGGGCTGGATTTTAAATTTATCACCTTCAATCGTATTCCATTTCTTCCAAATACTGTTTCTCATAGCAACCAGAGTACGTGTTGTCCGTAGAATTATCTCAAGTGGAAACATTTATGAAACCAAAACAAAAATCTTCTAAGCTATATATATGCGTAATCAGTGACGCACATAAAGGAGAAGAGTCCCTGGGTCCGGACCCCATCCCCCGAAGCCCTTAATTTCTTTTCGATAGATTACAATCCTATGCATATAACACGTACAATTTAATAAAGTATTTGTTATTAATAATTAATTTTATTAATTAATGCTAATTATTTATTCAATAATTAATTTATTTACTCTTTTTTGTTCCCGACAATCATCAAAATAAAAAAAAAACATGTTGGGTGGCCTATTGGTTGATTGATTTAATATTAACGTCGCACTGTTCAGCTACACGAGGGCTTTTGGCGACGGACCACGTAATTTTGAACCAGGGTGGCCTATTGGAGCATAATACGCATATGGTCAACTTTCGACCCTGCCTTCCCCCTTCCCCTTGAAAAATTCCTGTGTGCGCCACCGTACGTAATCTTGATTAAGTAATTATAAGAGTACATTCGAAACAAGCCGCACAACAAAAATGGTTTTAGTAATGAAAATTGCAGTTAATAGTTCCTTCACACTGAAAAAATGGATTGTGTTAAAAAAACTTTTAATTAATTCAATTTAGAAATGCAAAAATGATTTATATATAAAATTAAACCGAAAGTAATGTCTAGACTCAGGAAACTTCAAATATCCTAAAAACTAATTGGTTTTGAGGTCTGAAGCTTTGGGGCAAGCTTTCAAAATATATAAGCCATAGGAAAATAAAAAATAAAAATAAAAAAAATTCGACAATTTTGTTATTCTTAGGGTATTATTATGCTTTAAGGATAAAAAGGATCTTGTAAACGTAAATTTGTCGACTTTAATAATTTTTGTTCTTATTAACAACTTGTACATAAAAGTTTCAAGCAAAAAAAATCCTGTTCATTTTTTTTTTCGCTTGTCCCTCATTCTCCTTTTTCTCAGAATTCTGAATTCTTTTTATCAAAAAAATTTTATAACTTTTTATATACATGAAAATAACAGTAACAGAAAAAATGTCTAAAATGTAAGTATTTATTGAAAACGCTCGAATTCTGAATATAAGTTAACTAAACGCAAAATGTAATGGCAATTTTTAACGAAATTAGTGAGCACAAAATGATATTAAAGCTTGCTTGTTAATTAGAGATAATTATGCTAAACTAGAGTTAATTCCAATACTTAACTTATCACCATTAAAGTTATTTTGAAATGTGAATAACACATTCGTCTGTTTTCTCGATTCGTTAAATATTAGATGTTTAAGTGTAGATTTAAGCCCATTCTCCAATAATCTCTAAGAACTATATTTACAGCAACATTTCTCTATCCTTTTCATCCACAATAATCCAGGACGTCTTAAGACAAGGGTTAACTGGGGCCGGGCCCAGGGCCTCAGTCACAAGAGGGACCTTGTCTCGTTCTCAATTCAGCCTTAATAAAACCGTGATTCGAATAATTTCAACAGTCAAATGTTATTTCCGGTTTTATTCTCCGAAAAACTGGGAATTTCGGAATATATGTCAACTGGCTACATATGATGACTGTCGTTTATGCATAGGAGTAGGCCTACTCCCATGCACCATAATTACATATTCAGTCAAAAGGCGGCAGTTGGTCGAGCCGGTTTGTGCGATTGTAAGTTATACACACATTTATTTGCTTAGGATTTGTGTGAGTATTTAACAACGTTTGCTATGTACTGTCTACTTTTATGGGTTATAAAGGGGGAGCTACATTTGTGAAGTGGCCCAGCTCCAACTTTTATGTAGGAAAACAGGGTTTACTTTTGCGTAGGGGCCTAGGGCCTCAAGAAGTCTTAAGACGTTCCTGCCAATATTGCAAATGTTCTTTTACATAAAATAACATCAGTCCGTATTACCTCATTTAGTATTCAAATTAATCACTTTTAAACAACAAAAAATTCCAGTACACTAATATTTTATGGAAGTATTAATGACTAACAACCACCATAAAGAAAATAACGAGGTTGCTCTTTTAAACTTTTACCAAAAGGCTAATGAGCAATTTCTCATCAATTAAAAACGAAAACTTTCCTGACTCACTAATTGGGATCATTTTAGATAACTTATTGCTTCGATTCTTAATCCACACACCCATAAATTTACTCGCTTTCAATACCTCGCTATATCCTATCGATAAAATATAACATAGCCCGGTTTCACCGACCAAATAAGGCCTTAAAGTTGAATTATTTTTATGACCCTACTTGTAGCTAAACTGCTTCAACTTCAGCCCTTCGTCAGTTCCTACAAAATCTAACAACCCAAAGTGTAAATCAATCAGGTAGACGTCGTTGAAAAACCTCATTAAAACCCACCAACGGCATCTATCAAATATTAGCTCCATTTTATACAACTTTGCTAATGCAATATAACCTCCTGCTCCCTATGGTAAAGTAATACTAGAAAAGTTCTTCATAAAAGCTATAAAGCGCCGTAAAATCCAGTCTCAGCTTACTTGCTATCTTATCTGCCATCTGATCTGGAATGATATACGATACAGAAGCCGGGGCTACCGAAAAGTAATTATCACTCTGCATCATTTAGAAAACAATTTTCTTTTAATGATTTCCCATCAAAATATCTGTGGAATGGTGGGCCATGGTTTTTACGACGTTTCTAAGCAGGTATAAAATCCTTCGGTTGGAGAACAGGTGTGTTTGAAATGGTTGGGTCTATCCAACCACGCCATTGAGGTTTTATTATTGATAAATTATAGATCGGGGATAAAAGCATAGTTATTACGTAATTCAACAGAATACTGTTGACTTTTAGCAAAGGTGTAAATGGATGCCCATTTAAAAAAATTCCCCTCTAGATAAGTACAGGTTTATCGAATTAAATAGAAAGTCTTTGGCAACAAATTATATTAATGGTATCCTTTTTGGAACGTAATTATGTTCTTCAAATGTTGGAAGGGCTGTTTTTAATTGAATAATAATGAAATACCAGAAGTAATCTACAGGCAGCAATTTTTGTGCATCTTTTTTTGAAAAATGATATCTCTGGCACCGGTTTTATATAATATACGAAAAACATAATTGCGCTAGAGATGAGAAGAATTAATTAAGTACAGGCTTAGATTTTTAATTATGCATTATTATTTCATATTCCGCTTCATTCCAAGTTTTTTTAAAAGCTTTTTTGCGACTGATAAAAATTGAGTCATTTGATTTATAGATAGGCAAAATCCGTCGATTTTATCCAATTCAAACCAATTAGCTGTCATAATTATTGCAAATTATGCATCAATGGCTTTGAACACAAAGTTTTTTTTCCCTAGAAAATCATATTAACGTTTCGGAAGTCGTAAAATTAAGCGATCGAGGAAAAAGGACTATTAAAAACTAATAATTCATGATTTACATAATTGCTTGGATATATCTACTTGTGTGGTCTTGAATGTAAATTGTGGTAAACGGTCGGCGGGGCTGTTGTTTACCTTGATTCATTGGTTAGAATTTCATGTTTATCTGACGATTGTAACTCTTAGAAAAATAATGTAACATTAAAAACAACATTCAAAGAAGTATTCTGTATGCAGAGAAAGTGGTCAATATTTCTTATCTGCATTACTGGTTTTGTAAGAATGTATTGTTGCTCAAGGTAATATTAATTAAAAGTTATAAATTCACGATAATGACGCTTCAATTTCTTTTTGATATATTTTAAGAGGTATATAGAGAGGTATATTTTATTTTTTTAAGCCTTACTGCATTTACCAAGATTACATATAACATCACGCTCAAAAATTCTACTGAATAAACAAATAATTATTACATCAGTTTTGAATTATTCGCTACTTGGTTTCGTATAATCAGTGCTATTCTCCTCCCATTTATTCATATTTATACCTCTTTATTATTTTTTTATCTTTATTTTTTCAGTAAAAAAATATAATAATTTTTGATAATCCTTAACTTATTATTGTTAACTTTTGCTTTAAAATTCGCATTTATATTCAAAACAGTGAGTGAATATTAACGTCGCACTATTCAGCTACTCGAGTGGTTTTAGAGACGGACCTCGTAATTTTGAGCCACGGTCTAGTCACGAGGATGGCACTTGAACTGGCACCCTCCTCTCCTAACTTCCCCCAACCAGGGACGTGGGCTAACTGAGCCCTGTCCCAGGGCCTCACCCCAATGGGGGGTTTCGTCTCATTCTCAACTCAGCCTTAATAAAGTTATGATTCGAATAATTCCAAGGGTCAAATGTTATTCGGACGATATTTCAACTGGCTACATGTGATGACCGCGGTCCATGTGTAGGCCTAGGTCTATTACCATACACCATCGTTACTCATTTAGTCAAAAGGCTGAAGTCGGTCAAGCCGGTCTGTACGATTTGTTATAAACATTTATTTGCTTCGGGTTTGTACGAGTATTTACTATGTACTACCTACTTTTATGAGTCATGGGTGGGGCTTATATTTGTGTAGGGGCCCAGGGCCTCAAGAAGTCTTAAGACGTCCCTGCCCACCACACAAACAGGAGGACGTTTGAGCCTCGACTTCCGTGGTGCTAGGCCCGAACTCATGACACGCCGGCCACGAGTCCGTGACCTTGACCTTGACCACTAGTCAGTCACATCCTTTATATTAAGAATGACCGACTTTTATTGTTTATTAACACCACACTTCAAAATAACATGAAGGCTATTGGAAACGGTAATTTTGAAACCCGATCATGCGTTGGGGCGAGATTTATTAGTGGTCATAGTGATGGACTCGTAATGAGCTGATCCTGTGTTAGGGTCCTTGTTCCACTGAAGACCCACAGTGTAGAGAGGCTGATTCTCTTTAAATATATCGAAGCTCAAAGTCCACCCATTGGCATGGTGTGGAAGTTCCAGAGAGGAAGGAGGAAGCTCAGGAGTGATCCTTGTCACTTGACCGAGGTACGAAATTTGAAATAGCCCTCGTGTTGCTTTGTATAGGGGGGGGGTCAACCTTTTTGAGAAGAATGCCACTATCTAATAAAAAAAATTAACTGTGACACTTTCAACTTTTCCAACAAACAAAAGAATATGAAAAGAGGAAGAAATGTTACTTATAGGCTTATTATGGAATTTTTAAGCAAATAACACATATCTTATGCAAGCTCAAGTTGTGGAAATTTAAAAATAATCTAATAAATAAGACAAAAGTACGAACTAAATTTCTATTGTTATTTTTTTTTTCGGTTCAGTTAGGTTAGGTATTAAAATAAAAATGAGTAACCACATAAAAATTCAATTCTAAATACTTATTAAACAGACCTACTTTCTTAATGTGGTTTTTCAATTTGTAGATTTTTTTTACTGAGTATTTAATTTGCAGATTTTTTACTGAGTATTCAATTTGTTGATTTTTTACATTAGGATTATTTCTCGAAGATGCTAACAAATTCAGATTGTTTTAGGTGGGCATCAGTTTCTCGTTTTTCTTCAAAATCGATGCAAAAAAGTCAAACTGGGTTCACAAAAGAAGATATATGATCAGTGGCGCACACAAGGGGGGGGGCCCAAAGCCTTTGATTTTTTTTCCGATTGATCATAATTCTAAGTACATAGTTTGGTGTGGTGTGGTAGTTAGGAGAGGGGGTGCCAGCTCAGGTGTGGTCCACGTCACTTGACCATGGTTCAAAATTACGTGGTCCGTCGCCAAAGGCCCTCGTGTAGCTGAACAGTGCGACGTTAATATTCAATCAATCAATCAATCAATCTAAGTACATAGTACGTAAAATTTAATTAAGTATTTGTTATTAATGATTAATTTTATTAATTAATGCTAATTATTTATTCAATAATTAGTTTTTTACTGTGTTTTGTTCCCGAAAATCGACAAAATCAAAAGGAGCATGATACAAAAATGGTGAACTTTTGACCCCGGACCCCCCTTGAAAAATTCCTGTGTGTGCCACTGGCAGACAGGATGTCGAAAGTTACAATATGACAGGGAGTGGCTGGCCAAGTTCTTCAACGACTGAAATCACCGCGGCATGAATTGGAGAAATGATTCAAAATGATAGACGGGTAACTGTGTGAAATCTCGTCAAAACTGGAAATGAGCTATGGTAGCATGCTGCATGTCGTTTCAGATGTGCTGCGATATTCCAAGACCGTACCGTGAAATCATCCGAAGAGACCTGGTTCAATGGACAGGGACCTGATTTCTACCAAGACGGGTTAAAGAAGTTGATGTCGCGTTCTGATAAATACCTAATTAGACATGGTGATTATGTTGAAATGGGATAGGCACATATGCCTCTTAATTACATTTTGTATTTTATGTCTATTGTTAATAAATATTTCTTTATATATTCCCCTTGTAACCTTTCGTTCTGATCACCCCTCGTATATTTAAATAGACGCCCATAAGTTTTTGTTCAACTGCATATTTTCTTTGATAATATTAATTTTGCATCAAAAACAAACTAAAGCCTTTTCATCTATCGTTCGTTCTTAATTTCAGTTTAAATAAATTTTCATACAATTAATTATATATACAGCTCTCTCTATTAAAATTGTTCCACTATATTCAGAGAGCTGATATCTATTTTAGTAATGCAGTATTGGTAAAGGAAAACTGAAAATCATTTCTACCAGCCAGTTCAAATTTTTTTAAATAAACCCCTTAATACACACACACTTATCCTAAAAAAGACACACAGGAAAAAATTATTACTATTATTTTTGTTTAATGTAATTACTATTATTTTTGTTTAAGGTAATTACTGTTATTATTGTCTAAGGTAATTACTGTTATTATTGTTTAAGGTAACCAGGACATCATACACATTGAAAAAATCAATTTTCTAATTTTAGAATTAAAAGCAGTGTATATTTTTTCTGAATCTAAAAATGATAGTACTTACATGTTCGTTAATAAAATAACCTTAAGACATGAAAAAGTAATTGACAAAAATGTAAACAAACGTTTACAAATGTTTATTTATTTTTCACTTTTTCTCCAAAGCATAATTTTTTGCTTTTAGGTGCACGTTAAGAAAAACTTTTACACTGTATGTTTTCAAATTTTTCATACTTCTATACAGGATACCTGTGCATAGAGTGAACCTGTTTTTTTTAGTCGAAGTAGTACATAGTTTTTTAAAAAATAGTTTTATGTTTAAAAAAAATGGAAATTTTCAAAATTACAAAGTTTTATAATTATTTTAAAGGAACTATCTTAATATTTTATAAAAATATAGATTTACTATATTTTGTGTATAAATTCGTGTTTTTTTTATATATTTAACAACATATGTGCAAAACATATTTTATGCACAAGAGATCATCTTTTAGAAATGGTACCCAAACATAAGCATGTATTATGAGATCTGTGAGGAATTTTGTCAAATTTAAATTAAACAGAAAAGAAAAAAAATTTAACTAAAAATTATTTTTGTATTTCTACAGAATGGTTAAAATATATTTATTAAGATCACGAAAAATGTAAGCTCTATTGGAAATTTTTATAAGCTCCAATAACCACTTTTTTGAAAGTCGATTTCAGTTTGACCCGTTCAACAAACCCGCTCAATTCAACAACAGAGACATGCTTACTAAATTTCATTACTGTAGGTCTAGTAGTTCTAAAACGGGTATTTTTTGTCAATACGCTGCAAAAGATTCCCTATTTCCCCATTGGGGACGATTTCCATAAAATCCTTTCTTAGCGAATTTCCATTCAACAAAAGTAACATGAATACTATATTTCATTACGGTAAGTAGTAGCTCGATAAAGAAATTTTTTTTATAAATAAGTCAAAGCAACTCTCCCCTTCCAAATATAAGTCAATTTCCGTTCTTAGCAAATCTATATACAAAAAAAACCAAAAAAAACATTCCAACAAAATTTTATGTCTGTACGTCTAAAAGTTCAGAAACGGTGCGACCTTTCGGGTCGATTCTCAAACACTTTTTGTAGTGTATCTTTTCTCCATGAAGGGAACGGACCTACCAAATTTCTAGCATGTAGGTCTAATAGCTCAAAATCGGGAATACATAACACCTCTTAAGCCTTCGCGACACCCCCTCGGGTTCGAATCTCAACTTAATAAACGGAACAGGTTTACTAAATTTCGAGTTTGTTGGTCTAATTGTTGGAAAACGGGAATATATATCTCTGACGTCTCATAAGCTCCCGCAACATTCCTTAGGGGTCAATTTTACTAACTCAAAAACCTTCGCGGGCATGCGTCCAACCATTCTCCGAAGTTCATAGTTCATTGCAATCGGATGAACTGTTCAGAAATGCATAAGAGGCACACACACACACACATTCTTTTTTATTAAAACAAATCTATTTTAATATTTAAAACATGCGGCCCTCAACTTTATATAATATAGACCTTGCGGCCCGGAATATCCTATGCGCAACTTACATCAATAAACAGTCACAGGTCACATACAATACACACACAAGTGACGTAATCCACGAACAATTATACATAACGCAACCCTTTTACTCTGAGAGGTTAATTTTTCTTTCAAATCCCACCTCCTCTGATTACTTCAACCAATCACAAGGTAGCGCACAGTTTATCCTCTGTCGTGTACCAAACAAGCACCGAATGTGTGTCAAAAAGCCGCTTTGTGATAAGCTATAAAAAGGAGGGGGAGAGGGGTGTGTTCAAATATACCACAGTAATATTCCTTGATTTGAAGGCACTATTGCTTCTTGCTACAAAATATAATTCATTGAACTTCAAGAGCCAAGGGATCAGGAGCAAAAAGAAGTACTAAGAAGTATGGTACTGGCATCATAAACAGTGCAAACAAAACAAAATCACAAATACAGTGATAATCGCTTAACACTAAACTGAAAGCGACTAAAAAATTTTTCGTGTTAAAGAAATTCGTATTGAAGGATACTGCAAAAAAAAAAAAAAAAAAAAAACCACATATCAACAAAATTTTTATTAGAGTTCATTTTATTTACACAGATATGTACGTTTAACCCGGGAGCAGGCGCGCGCCTTCAATACAACGTTAATGGTGGCGCGGGGGGTGACTGAATCACCCAAATCCTTTTTTTTTTATAGTTATTTTTATTGAACACGATAAAAATCGTAATTTCAATGAATAATTTAACTAACAATGAGAGAAAGTATACTTATCTACTTTTAAGGACTTCTCAGTTTTACTTTAATAATTTGAGGAAGAATCCAATCAAACTGAACTAAAATGACACAACTCCCAGAAACATTTCACTAGCTTTACAGGAATCATATTTGCATGCAAAACTGTCATATTTTGTTTAAGTAATTGCATGTTGTTTATTACCCCCTTTAATAATCGACAATTAACACGTTGAACTTTTTTTTTTTTGCTTGTGTCTTTCTGACAGGGTGCAGTGTGTTTTGTGGTACACTTGTGATTTTATATCTTTTTAACGGAGTATTTTAGATAGCATTTGAAAATTTTCCTTTCAATTCAAACGTTTCATGTTTATCGCTTTTCTCAAATTTACTTTCGCTATCATGATTAATATGAATTATTTCAGCAGGTTTTTCCCTTCCTTGATCAGTGTCAACTTGCTTCAATAGAGATCACAGATATTCATTTTTTTAAATATGCTGCTCATTTACATTTATAAACCACAATAAGTCGTACAACACAGCAATCAAAATCCCTAACTTGTTCATAGGGGAAGAAAGTAGGATGTTCATAGAAAATATTTTGGAAATAAAGGGGTCACACGGGAAACTCAGTCAAAATAAGTAACTTAAGATCTGTTAAAAACGTTTGCCACTCTCAAAAAAAGGAGGGAGATATGTGACAAATACGTTTAAGTTCATATGAAGACTGTCATATAGGAGGATAATATCATTCGTAAGAAAATAAGCAAATCGTAACAAATAAACAGTTTTCCCAGAATTAGAGAATCTGGGGTGACTCTGTGTCCCATGCGCTCGCTCCCCCGGGATAATATATTTAATAAAACATTTACAAAAAGTTAATGAAATTGAACACAAAAGTTTCAAGTTTTATGAAAAACAAACATTGAATGAGTTTTTGGAAAATAATCTCCTTTTTTTGCATTGTTTTTTCTTTTTTAGTATCAAATTGTCAGTTCAATATCACCCCTTTTGTTATTCATTTCACCATTGGAATGTACTTCTAAATAACTGAGTATACTTTTCATGAAGTTCCGCTTTTCGGATGATGTGGGGAACAGGAGCTGCATTATTCTTTTCATTTTCATCATCGAGGTCTGCATCCATGACATTTTTTGATCTTTGAACAAACTCTATAAAATGTCTTTGTCTGCCATAATTAGAGCTGCACACACCTTATCATCATCTACTGCAACGAATTCTTCCGATGATGCAGTAGAGCAGTCCAAACGGGCTGTTGTTTTCCGAATTTTTTTCATTCTCGGAAGGGAAATGTTTTCGTGTTAAGCGATTTTCGTTTTGTACTACGAGAAAAAGTTCAGGAAATTACATAGTAGTTTGCCGGGACGGTTGTATTATTTCGTGTTAACCGATATTTCGTCATAAGCTTTTAAGCAGCGTATTTCACTGTTTATTTCTAAATTTAATTTGCTATAAAAGAGCCGAGGAACTTTATATTTTTAAGACATCAGTGTCAGTAAAAAAAGGATAGTTAAATAGAAATGAAGTACAGTAATTTTCCGGAATTAAGAAATAGGGGGATTGAGTTATACCGCGTTAGTCGAATTCGCGTAAGTCGGGGTACAATTTCGCATATAAATACTTATAAATAATTTTTAGTTGGGGCCGGAGACGAAAAGAAAATAACAGTTTAAAAAATTTTTTTAATAACATCTAAGATAACACAAATACAAAATCGCAAACCGAAGGTATTTAGATGTAGAAGGTTTCATAAAATCTAACGAAGTAATATTCGTCGCTGTGAAAAAAAGATTTTTTTCTCACGACATGGAGAATTTTTCCTTTACTTTTTATGACTGAGTAAGTTCCTTTGCTTTTTATAACCTTTTATAATGGAGTATGTGACGGATCTATAAGGGTTCCTTCAATTAATCCTCTTAGGAAATCTTTGGGCTATCAATTCACGTTATTCACAACCAACCCTTTGGAAGAAGATAATCGAGATATTTAAATTAACTTACTATATATAGTCGAGGTTTTCTAGCTTGAAGAGAGAGTAGGAGAGAAGATATACTCGAGTCAGGTGAGATTGCTACTGAAGATATAATATTAAATTATATTGTGATTTGAGACTTATTAGGAGGAAACTTTAAAGTGACGATTGTTCACTAAGTTTGAATTGATATTAGATTTAATAGGATCCTTTATTAAGGTAAGGATCAAATTGAATAGTTTACTAATCGTGTGTGTTCTCTTTTAACCATCGATGTTCCACTTTAGCAGTTAACATTGAGACATTCTCTTACTATTCTTAGTTGAAATTGTGTCTGTTCTTTGTGTGGCAAATAAATATATTAATTGGACCATGTCGAGTGTTTCTTCCCTCCCCCACACACATCTAGGTGCCCGAGAGTGAGGTGCAAGCCTCTCACTAGTAGACAAGCGTTCGAACATAAGACGAATCGACGAGATTTAAAAATCGCGTAACTCCGGGTTCACGCAAATCGAGGTATTACTGTTGTTACTTGATGGCATCAAAAGTCAACACAACTATTTGCCGAAAGACATTTTATATTTCTAGAGTAAACAATAAATAACGACAATCAATATTAAAACGCCCCTTTGCGCCGCTGAATCCGGCAATCAGTTTTAGGAAATATAGGACACTTTCTGGTTCTCAATATTTAATATCAATTCTATGAAGTAGAAGCTAAATTAAGAATGCAACATTTTTTACCTCTAACTTTAGTTTAAAACACTTATGGGCAGCTTAAATTAAAAGACATTAATTTGGAAGATTCGTGCAATGAAAATCCTTTAGAATCATCAGTATCACATGATTTTAATATTACACTATCTGAAAAATATTTTCGTGATGCTCAGCTATATCTTCCTGTTTTAACATATATAGGTAGCTGGTGTTTGTCTAAGAGCAGCACTTAATGAATTAAAATGCGACTTTTGTTCCAAATCACTTGTTCTTAATAAAACTTTTGAATTAAATTCTTACATGATTTAAGACGTTACTTAGACAGAGAAAGTTTATTGAGCCCTTCCCCAGATATTGTCACAGCAGAACTCTAAAAGTATATAAATTAATAGTTCAGAAACTTCTTTCTATGTTCTTTCTTATGTTCCTTAATAAAATAATCAACTTAAAATGCCTCAGAAGTATCGATTAGCTTGATAAGTTCAAATGAATTCTTTTAATATGATGAACCTTGTAACAATCATCAGGCTTTTGAGCTAATTTCAAAGCATATTATTCACACTTCAATAAATTCATTATAATATAACTATTGTAAGAAAAAAAATGCCATTAAGATATTCAACTACTTTCGGAACCGTGATTTTAAAAAAGCGCATAAATGGATAATTTTCATATTTAGTGTCACTTAGAATTGAATACATGTATAAAATTGTTCTATTTTGATAAAAAAAAATTTATTTAAGTACAATATTTCGACAAAAAGTTAACTTAGAATAACCTTTTTTCAAAATGTTCTCCTTTTGTGAAAAATGCTTCGATTATAATAATATTTTTCCTGCACATAGCTCAGAACTCTGTACAGAGACTCAACTAAGATGTTTGAAAAATTCACATTATTTTCAGAGTTACAACCCATTGAAATAATTACCGACGTTTTTTTCTTAAAATTTCTCCCTTCTGTTGTCGTAAAGCATGGATAAACCCTCTTCTAAGTTACATAATTCAAAAATTCTACTTGAACCTCTTCAATATTATTTTTGAAAGAAAACTCTAAATTATATGTATACCAGAGCGTGGTTCCGATCGACGGACCTCAGGGTTATGGGTCTAGCATGATTCCACTTAGCCACTCTGCTCCCGATAACAAACCAATTCTAGTATCTTTAAAAAACGCATGAGTTTCAAAAAAGTTGCAAGAAAACAGCCTCGAATAGGTAAAATATATGACGATGTAATTGATTTATATAAAACTTTTCAAGGGATATGTCGTATAGATAAAATTTTATGCTCCATTTTAAAAAGAAATATTCTAAACAGAAATATATCATATTGTGAATTCAATCCGCAAACTTTTCGTATATCAGACCAGCATGCTTCCACTGCGCCAGTTTGCTCTCGGTTTTAAGCCAATTATAATATCTTAAAAACACGCATTTTTTCGAAAAATATCGCGAAAAAAGCCTCGAATAAAAGTCAAAATATCACGCGAACTAATTAAATTATTTAAAAAGTTTTGCAAGGCATATGTAAAGGGTGTTTTTTTAGAGGTATAGAACTTTAAAATTGCAATAAAACGACGATGTATTATTCGATTGACATGAATTTTTTTTTATTCGAAAGATAATCTTGTGGCATTACATTTTAAATATGATTCCTGGCATAGGACTGCCACGGCTGGCTCGGATGTAGTCCAATCTGGACGTCCAATTTTCGATGACTTTTTCCAACATTTGTGGCCGTATATCGGCAATAACACGGCGAATGTTGTCTTCCAAATGGTCAAGCGTTTGTGGCTTATCCGCATAGACCAATGACTTTACATATCCCCACAAAAATAGTCTAGCGGTGTTAAATCACAAGATCTTGGAGGCCAATTCACAGGTCCAAAACGTGAAATGAGGCGGTCACCAAACGTGTCTTTCAATAAATCGATTGTGGCACGAGCTGTGTGATATGTTGCGCCGTCTTGTTGGAACCACAGCTCCTGGACATCATGATTGTTCAATTCAGGAATGAAAAAGTTAGTAATCATGGCTCTATACCGATCACCATTGACTGTAACGTTGTGGCCTTCATCGTTTTTGAAGAAGGATTCCACCAGCCCATAAAACGCACCAAACAGTCAGTTTTTCTGGATGTAACGGTGTTTCGACATACACTTGTGGATTAGCTTCACTCCAAATGTGGCAGTTTTGTTTGTTGACGTAGCCATTCAACCAGAAGTGCGCTTCATCGCTAAACAAAATTCGCTTATGAAAATCGGGAACAACGGCAATCTCGTTTTGGGCCCATTCGACGAATCTACGCCTTGCTTGATGATCGTTTGGATGAATTGCCAAACCAAACTGAGAATAAATCACTTGACAGCTGTTAAATCGGTCACCATCTTGGAAAGTAATGCCAACTTAAACTTCTATACCTGGAAAAAAAACACTCTTTACTACAAAAAATTTTCAATTTTGTTTTTCAAAGAAAAATTCTAAAAATGTATAGCACAGCGTGGTATCGATCCACGTTCCTCTGGGTTATAGGTCTTGTATACTTCAAATGCGACACTCTGCTCTCGTTTTAAATGTAATTCTAATTTCTTTAAAAAACGCACCATTTATCAAAATATTTGCAAGAAATGGGCCCGGCAAAAAAGAGAAAATATCAGGCGGTGTAATTAATTTATTTAAAAAATTTTGCAAGGCATATTTACTACATAAACTTTTCAATATTATTTTTCAAAGAAATTTCTGAAACATAGATAGCAGCGCGTGATTTCGATCCATGAACCTTTGGGTCACGGGCCCAGCACGCTTCCCCTGCGCCACTCTGCTCTCTATATCAACCATTTCTATTATCTTTAAAAAACGCATCATTTTTGAAAAATATAACGAAAATGGCCTCGAATAAAAGTGAAAATATCAAGCGATGTAATTAAGTAATTAAAAAAAATTTGCAAGGCATATGTTCTACATAAAATTTTTAATTTCGTTTTTCAAAGAAAATTCTAAAATATATATAGCAGAGCGTGGTTTCGATCCACGGACCTCTGGGTTATGGGCTCAGCACGCTTCCACTGCGCCTTCTAGCTCTCGATTTTAAACCAATTCTATAATTTTTAAAAAACGCATCACTTTTCGAAAATCACGAAAATGGCATCGAATAAACGTGAAAATATCACGCGATCTAATTAAGCTATTTACAAAGAAACGAGTCTTACAGTATTCGCATATGATGTGTAACATCTGACATGTTATTTTGGTATAAATACGCAATATTACCTTTTTTCCTCAAAAAATATGAATCGGGTATGATTGGAAATAATTTTTTTTCTTTAATGAAAATTTTATTTAATTAACGAAAAGAGTAAAAAAAAATGCAATATTTTATCAAACATAATTAATTATTCTTGTTCAATTTGGGGAAGAGCGGAAACAATAGACTTATGATAACTAAAATATGACACAATACTTGTGATTTCAAAGTATTTAAAGACCGTTGAAAAAAACAGCGTCAATAACAATACCACTGTTAGCAGTCGAAACATTCTAATTTGTGTTCTTTTCAAGCTCGAGTTCATCATTCATAAAAGCTATGAGCGGATCAGCTTTTGGTAAACTGTAGTTAAAAATCACCACTCAAAAGGGGAAGCAGGTGATAATTCTTTTTAAAAAACAGAACAATCTTCGTTATATGGTGAACGTACAAAATGCAGGAAATCTTTAATTTTTTTTAACAGTTTCATTCGAAGAAATGTATACGACCACCGAAATCACTGTTTGCCCCTTTTCAAATAAGCATTCTGCCGCACTTATGTCTCCCAATATCATGACTAACGGATTTAGAATCAAGTGCTCGAGTGCTTGATGCTACTAGAGTTAGACACCCATGCCAGTGTCAATTTTGTTTTGCAAAGAAAAATTCCAAAATATTAACAGAAGAGCGTGGTTTCGATCCACTGACCTCTGGGTTATGGGTCCAGCCCTTTCCACTGTACTACTCTGCTCTCGATATAAATCATTTCTAATATCTTTAAAAAACGCATCACTTTTTAAAAATCACTAAAATGGCTTCGAATAAAAGTGAAAATATCAGGCGATCTATTTAAGTAATTTAAAAATTTTGCAAGGCATATGTACTATATAAAATTTTCAATTTTGTTTTGAAAAGAAAAATTCCAAAATATTAACAGAAGAGCGTGGTTTCGATCCACGGACCTCTGGGTTATGGGTTCAGCCCTTTCCACTGCACTACTCTGCTCTCGATATAAATCATTTCTAATATCTTTAAAAAACGCATCACTTTTTAAAAATCACTAAAATGGCTTCGAATAAAAGTGAAAATATCAGGCGATCTATTTAAGTAATTTAAAAATTTTGCAAGGCACATATGTACTACATAAAATTTTCAATTTTTTTTTTAAAGAAAAATTCCAAAGTATTTATATCAGAGCGTTGTTTCGATCCACGGACCGATGGGGCATGGGTGCAGCATGGTTCCACTGCGCCACTCTGCTCTCGATTTCAAATGAATAGTAAGATCTTTAAAAAACGCATTACTTTTCAAAAAATTTGCAAGAAATGGGCGCGGCATAAAAGTGAAAATATCACGCGATTTGATATTGTTAGTGTAAAACATTTGCAAGACATATGTCCTACATAAAATTATCAATATTATTTTTCAAAGAAAATCGTAAAATATGGATTGCAGAGCGTGGTTTCAATCCTCTGGGTTATGGGCCCAGCACGCTTCAACTGCTCCACTCTGCTCTCGATATGAAACCAATTCTAAGATCTTTAAAAAACGCATTACTTTCGGAAAAATATCACGTAAATGGCCTCGAGAAAAAGTGAAAATATCACGCGATTTAATTAAGTAATTTTAAAAATTTTCAAGGCATAAGTATTAGATAAAAGTTTCAATTTTTTTTCAAAAAAAATTCTAAAATATGTATAGCAGAGCGTTGTATCGATCCATGGGCCTCTGGGTTATAGGCCCTGCACCCTTTCACTCTGCGCCACACCACTCTCATTTTAAAACGAATTCTAACATCTTTAAAAAATGCATCACTTTCCAAAAAATGTGCAAGAAAGGTCCCTGGCATAAAAGAGAAAATATCACGCGCTGTAATTAGTATATTTTAAAAATTTTGCATGGCATATGTACTACACAAACTTCTTAATATTATTTTTCGAAGAAAATTGTAAAATATGGATAGCAAACAGTGGTTTCAATCCACGGATATCTGGTTTATGGGCCCAGCACGCTTCCACTGCGCCACACCACTTTTGATTTCGAACGAATGAAAATATCTTTAAAAAACGCGCCACTTTTCAAAAAATTTGCAAGAATTGTGCCTGGCAAGAAAGTGAAAATATCACGCGATTTAATTTATTTAAAAAATTTTGCAAGGTATATGTTTTATATAAAATTTTCCATTTCGTTTTTCAAAGAAAATCCTAAAATATGGATAGCAGAGCGTGGTTTCGATCCACGGACCTTTTGGGTTATGGCCCATCACGCTTTCACTGAGCCTCTCTGTTTTCTATTTCAAAATTAGTCTAATATCTTTAAAAAATGCATCATTTTCCAAAAAATCTGCAATAGAAGTGCCTAGTAAGTAGTTATAATATACCGGTTCTGGAACAATGGATCCTGTGGAGCCGGTGGAGCCGCATGCAAACAAAAGTGGGTGGAAGTCCCCCACCCCTCCCCGATCTGAACCGGGAAGATGGTTTGTGATTGATAAGGGTTTCGGGGATCTATACTGATAAGAAATGCACGCTTTTAGCGATAACGAGTTATATTCTGATATAGTTTTAATTAAATGATTATGATTTTTTTAAGTACGTCATTGGAAGCAAATTTTAATTGGGATAAAGAGACAAATTTTTCTGTACATATGATTATTTTTATATCATTCCGTATAAATCTATTTCTGAAAATCATGATATACGTGTTGAATGATTATTTGTTATATTTCAAATTTGATGCTTTGTGCTTGTGATTTCTGAAACAGAGGATTGAAAATTAGGCAAACGAAAGGGAGTGGAAATTCCCCCTCCCGGGTCTGAACCGGGAGGATGGTACCCCCTCCGCTCTGATAAGGGTTTCGGGGCTCTGTAAATGGGTGTTACAAATGCATGTTTTTAGAGATAACAATTTATATTCTTATATAGTTTTAACTAAATGGGTAGAATTCTGAGTTTTTTTAAGTATGTCATTGGAAGCAAATTTTAATTAGGATAAAGGGTCAAACTTTTCTGTACATATAAATATTTGTATATAGTTCTGATAAAGTCTATTTCTGAAAATTATGATATACGTGTTGAATTATTGTTTACTACATTTCAAATTTGATACTTTGTGCACAACTAAAATATATTTTTCATTGATTTTGCATGTATTTCTTTTTATAATTCTGAGATAACTTAAAAAATACTATGCTTATATAATGTAAAAGTTCTGCATATGTTTTTTCGTTTGCAAAGTAGTTTCCTTACATGAAACATCCCTTTCCTATGATACTATATGCGGACCTTGTAATTCTGGTAAAACTTTCTTTGTTAGACGAATCTTAGAAATAAAATTAATTAATTCTTTTCCTCCCAAAATTATTTGGTGTTATGTAATTTATCCAAAATTGTTTGATAAGATGTCTGACATAGAATTTTATGAAGGCATGCCTTTCGATGTAGAAGATATTACTAATGCTTTCGTAATAATAGATGACTTAATGAATGAAGTAGGAGATGACAAAAAACTTTCAAACCTTTTCACGAAAGGAAGCCCTCATAGAGATATTTCCGTAATATTTATTTTACAAAATATTTTTGCAATGAAAAACAAAATATAGGAATATTTTTTAAATACTTCCTACCTAAGTTGTTTTAAAAATGTTAGAGACAAGCAATAGATCTCTTGTCTAGCAAGACAAATGTATCCATCTCAATCGAAATTTATGATAGGAAAACTATACGAAATACAAATGCTGCAAATTTGACTATCCACTTTGTGAGAGATAGAAAAATAAAACCTTTCGTTCGAATCATTTAATGAATTTTTCAAAAGAAAAATTTTTCATAGAGTTTTGTTACGAATAAATATCTTAGAACAAAAATATTGTATGCAAAACCTTTGTCAGGGATAGAATATTAAGTGTGGTTTGTGTTCAACATTTGTTTTAAATTTTTAGTCTGTTTCCCTTCTTGTTCCTTACACTTAAATATATTAATATGCGTAAAGTAATTAAAAAGTTGAAAAAATATTAAAAAAAAAAAAGGTGAAAAGTATTGAAAAAGATGAAAAATATTGAAATATTTAGAATATTGTTGGTGGACTTGAGTATTTAAGTTAAGAGCAATAGTGATAAAATTTCTTTTTTTTTTTCATATTAATCTTAAAATAATAATAACTTTATAAATTTAAATATATGGTAAACTTATAAAAAAATTCAAAGCAAAATCTTATTCATCTTATAATAATAATAATACAAACACAAAAATATGAGAACAAAAAAATATTGTATTTATTCACCTTCTAAAATTTATTCTTACATTATATCATTTCTTAAAATATTGATACAATCTGAAATCCTTCTGTTTGCTACGAACAAATTCATATAAAATATAATTCATTGAAAAGCCTTTACTGATTTTCAACAAGAAAAATATAAAATAATGACCACATAGAAATAAGGAATATCCCTTGGTTAATCCATTTCTCAATAAATAAAGTCCTTCAGATCTCAACAATTTTCCTTTTATAAAACAATGTGCTAACAGAAAACTTAATTTAATCTTATATTTTTTTAAAATGTATTATATGAGAAGCATTGAAATAAGTAACATCATTCAATATGAATAATAAATACATTCGACAGGTATATGCATAAAATGAAGAGGAAACATTTACATTTTTAAACATGAAAGAATAAGATATATACAGAAATCAATATTTATAAAAGAAACTATTTAATTAAATTCTCATTTATATAAAATATTAGTTTTCATTTATATGGCAGTTACCGAAAGCTAAAGTTGTAATACCATCTTCAAGAATATATCTTATCGAAGGGGCAAAGTGATTTTTTTTTACTTTTTACAGAATGTATTTGATGTATAGAACTGTTAATGGGTTTAAACTCTTCACGACGTCTATACTTATTTATGAGGCAATTTTTATAGTCTTCATGAGAAATTTTACTTTTAAAATAGATCTATGTATCTCTTGAGCTGTATTTTTTTCTTAAGTTAATGTTTTTATGCTGTACATTTTTTGCATTGAGATCTACGAACTCAGTTGCTACCATACCATTTAACTCATCTGTCATTTTTCCGAGAACATTATTAGTTAAAGGATTATAAAGAAAATGATTTGGAAGCAAATATATGGGTCATTTCAATAAAAAAGAAGTGAGTTTTCTTTGAATAGATACAAGGTCGTTATTAATTATTTTATAAGCATGAAATGCTGGAGATGCTATGAATTTCTTAGCTCTTTTCTCTCTATTCACTAGATAAATCTTAACTTTTTGCGTAAATTTTTCATTGTTTTACCAAACACGGCATTGTTTAAAAGTTTAAAGAGATCTTTTTCAAAATTGTTGTTTGCTCGTTTTCGATGCTCAGTATTAAAATCTATATAATTTTTTAACCGAGGACTTTGTTTGAATTTACAAATTGGTGTATTTTTTTTTAATTTTTAAACCTAATTGTACATATAATTTCAAATTTCTATAATGAACATATTTAGTTTTATTTCTGAAGTTAGGAGCCAATTTTTCCACAGACTTCGATTCTAAAATACTGAATTCTTTAGCAATATTTTTAGTATAGGAGGAACATTCAGAGACACTTTAACTTTTTCTGGAGCTAATGGATAGCAGTTATGCAAATCGTGCAATTAATCTGGATATTCTAACTTAAAGTATACAACTTATATCCGAATCGTCTGGTACATCCATGAAGTTAACGTATTCATCAGTCCAGGAAAAGTCGTGTGTAGACAAATTTTGCGACATTGCTCAACCATATAGATTGTTTGCATCTAAATATATAATGTAACTACTAGGTAGGCTTGAATCATAGGTTGATAAATACACATTGTTAGCCTTAGCGTAGCGATGAACCATTATCGCAACACCTCCGCGAATTCCTTTTTCGATGAATAAAGGCATGTCTATATCCGTTAAAAGCTCCAATCGTACTTTTGTCATTTTATGCTTGCCATACCAAACCAGGAATCGTATATGTATTACATGGATCAATTTTGTAGTAATTCTGGCACAGAGTTCTAATGTTTTCAAATATGTCTGAAAATAATACGTCTACGGTTACCCACAAATCACGATAATCTCCCAATGTGCGCATTTGAAACATGTTCCATCTATGGTGAGCATATTCGTAGTCTTCTCTGGATACATTTTTATTTGTTAGACTTGAAAAAAGCCGATGGAGGAGGGAGCTGCGTTTCATAAAATTTAGAAAAGGAATCAAAATATTCATATGGATAGCAACCCTTTCTAGTTATAAATTGTGCATTACTTGCAAAATACCTATCCCAAAGATGAAATTTACAAGGCTTTAAAGTTGGGCAAGTTTCTCTAGAGAAGTATTTAAAAATTGAAAAGAGTCAATGAAACGTAATGACCTCAGAGTAAAAAAAAAAAAAAAAAAATCACTATGTCGGGAATGCATTGAAAAAAGAAATCAAAACTTTTAGTTGATTTTTTAAAATTAAAATTCAATTTAATTATGTCAAATGATCCAAATGAAGCACGAGGAAGTACGAAATAACGCTTGAAGGAGTTTTTTTTTTAAATTTAAATAACATTTTGAATCTAAAGGACTTATAACCTATTTCAGCTACCATAAACCTATTGTTTTCTTCTTAGAATACAATTAATTCCCAAATATGATTGTATATTTCGCACAAAAACATTCCTTTATGAGTACAGACATATGAACAAATAATTTTATAGGGCGATACTAACATCTCCTGGTTTTTGTTCACTTAACTGACCTCAGAAATAACATTACAAAATTTGAAGTTATCACTTCTAACGTGTGGTCATAAGCACACACACGATCTTTTTTTTAACCGAAGTTTTTCTGTTTTTTTTCGAGTATTGTCCATCCACTACCCGATTGACATCAAAATGTTTATAACTGTGTGAGAAATATTGTGTAGTTTACATGTGAATTTGCAACATAAAATTAAGGAGATGTTCTTGCTTTAATTTAGATTTTTTACATCGAATCTGTTGTGATATATTAATAATTTATTCATTCTCTTTTATTGTAGGTTTTTTCTCACAAATATAAAAATGTGCATTTAGTTTTGCAAGACATTGTACTAACGATTAAAAAACCCGTATAGCAAACAATAAAATATTAAAATTGCAGTAGGTAATACATATAAAGATTTCTTTTAGCGTTTTATATTCTTTATTAAGTTATAATAAATGTTTAAAAGTATTGCAAAATAAAATTGTTGTGTATTAAAAAAAAACTTTTAATTTCTTAAAGACAGGGTTAAGCTTTAAATTCTTGTGGGTATAGAAACTTCATACAGAACGTGGATCCATTTTTGATATACATTTATAAGTTTCTTTTGGATTTTTTTTATTGTGACTCGTGGAACTCTTGGGTACGCCTCATGGAACCTCAGGGTTCCATGGAATATAGTTTGAAGGCAACTGGTTTAGACTTTCGAAATGATCAAGATAACATGATTTTAGTATTTGGAGAAGAGTCTCTGTATCTTTTGGAAAATAGAAAGACCATTTTCTTAGATGGAACTTTTAAAAGTTATCCGAAACAATTTTCTTAAATATATAAACATCGTACCATTTGAAAACGTCGTAAAAGAATTCGAAATATCGAAAAATTTAGAAAAATGTCTAAAATCTTTAAGTTTTGTAACAAGTGAGACTAAATCCAATGGTAAACGACATTTATGCCTTTGTAATACAGGTTAGTATTAATTTACTTGTATTTATTTTTCTTTTATATACTTGTATCTGTTTTATATACTTTACTCTTCTAGTATTTATCTTTACTTACATTAATGAAGCTAATTAATTTTATGGTAATTAATTTATTTAACTCTAAAATACAAATCCCTGAGATTTGACCATACTCTTTATTATAATATTACTTACTATTAATTTTTAAATATTTCTCTGAAAGTTTTTATTTTTAATACATTTTGCTATGTTTAAAACGCATTCCCACTATAATATCTTAACAATTCAATGTAAATAATTAAATTTGATTGGTAAAAATGTATTTATCCTTGAAATTCGATAATCGAGGGTAAAGACAGAAAACTTCGATTAAAAAAAAGATCGTGTGTGTGCTTATGACCACACGTTAGAAGTGATAACTTCAAATTTTGTAATGTTATTTCTGGGGTCAGTTAAGTGAACAAAAACCAGGAGATGTTAATATCGCCCTATAAAATTATTTGTTCATATGTCTGTACTCATAAAGGAATGTTTTTGTGCGAAATATACAATCATATTTGGGAATTAATTGTATTCTAAGAAGAAAACAATAGGTTTATGGTAGCTGAAATAGGTTATAAGTCCTTTAGATTCAAAATGTTATTTAAATTTTTACACAAAAAAAAAATACTCCTTCAAGCGTTACTCCGTATTTCCTCGTGCTTCATTTGGATCATTTGACATAATTAAATTGAATTTTGATTTTAAAAAATCAACTAAAAGTTTTGATTTCTTTTTTCAATGCATTCCCAACACAGTGAATTTTTTTTTTTTACTCTGAGGTCATTACGCTTCATTGACTCTTTTCAGTTTTTAAATACTTCTCTAGAGAAACTTGCCCAACTTTAAAGCCTTGTAAATTTCATCTTTGGGATAGGTATTTTGCAAGTAATGCACAATTTATAACTAGAAAGGGTTGCTATCCATATGAATATTTTGATTCCTTTTCTAAATTTTATGAAACGCAGCTCCCTCCTCAATCAGCTTTTTTCAACAGTCTAACAAATAAAAATGTATCCAGAGAAGACTACGAATATGCTCACCATAATAGATGGAACATGTTTCAAATGCGCACATTGGGAGATTATCGTGATTTGTGGGTAACCGTAGACGTATTATTTTCAGACATATTGGAAAACTTTAGAACTCTATGCCAAAATTACTACAAAATTGATCCATGTAATACATATACGATTCCTGGTTTGGTATGGCAAGCATGTCTTATAAAATGACAAAAGTACGATTGGAGCTTTTAACGGATATAGACATGCTTTTTATTCATCGAAAAAGGAATTCGCGGAGGTGTTGCGATGATTGGTCATCGCTACGCTAAGGCTAACAATGTGTATTTATCAACCTATGATTCAAGCCTACCTAGTAGTTACATTATATATTTAGATGCAAACAATCTATATGGTTGAGCAATGTCGCAAAATTTGTCTACACACGACTTTTCCTGGACTGATGAATACGTTAACTTCATGGATGTACCAGACGATTCGGATATAAGTTGTATATTTTAAGTTAGAATATCCAGATTAATTGCACGATTTGCATAACTGCTATCCATTAGCTCCAGAAAAAGTTGAAGTGTCTCTGAATGTTCCTCCCCTATACTAAAAATATTGCTAAAGAATTCAGTATTTTAGAATCGAAGTCTGTGGAAAAATTGGCTCCTAACTTAAAAAATAAAACTAAAT
The DNA here is from genome assembly GCA_019973935.1 of Trichonephila clavipes. NCBI lineage: Eukaryota > Metazoa > Arthropoda > Arachnida > Araneae > Nephilidae > Trichonephila > Trichonephila clavipes. Next base: position 512,922 of record BMAU01021268.1, read on the forward strand.
ATGTTCTTCATTATAGAAATTTGAAGTTATATGTACAATTAGGTTTAAAAATTAAAAAAATACATCAATTTCGAAAATTCAAACAAAGTCCTCGGTTAAAAAATTATGTAGATTTTAATACTGAACATCGAAAACGAGCAAACAACAATTTTGAAAAAGATCTCTTTAAACTTTTAAACAATGCCGTGTTTGGTAAAACAATGAAAAATTTACGCAAAAAGTTAAGATTTATCTAGTGAATAGAGAGAAAAGAGCTAAGAAATTCATAGCATCTCCAGCATTTCATGCTTATAAAATAATTAATAACGACCTTGTATCTATTCAAAGAAAACTTACTTCTTTTTTATTGAAATGACCCATATATTTGTTTCCAAATCATTTTCTAATTTGTTTCAGATGAGTTTTTGGTAGCAACTGAGTTCGTAGGTCTCAATGTAAAAAATGTACAGCATAAAAACATTAACTTAAGAAAAAAATACAGCAAAAGAGATACATAGATCTGTTTTAAAAAGTAAAATTTCTCATGAAGACTATAAAAATTGCCTCATAAATAAGTATAGAAGTTGTGAAGAGTTTAAACCCATTAACAGTTCTATACATCAAATACATTCTGTAAAAAGTAAAAAAAAAAATCACTTTTCCCCTTCGATTAGATATATTCTTGAAGATGGTATTACAACTTTAGCTTTCGGTAACTGCCATATAAATGAAAGCTAATATTTTATATAAATGAGAATTTAATTAAATAGTTTCTTTTATAAATATTGATTTCTGTATATATCTTATTCTTTCATGTTTAAAAATGTAAATGTTTCCTCTTCATTTTATGCATATACCTGTCGAATGTATTTATTATTCATATTGAATGATGTTACTTATTTCAATGCTTCTCATATAATACATTTTAAAAAATATAAGATTAAATTAAGTTTTCTGTTAGCACATTGTTTTATAAAAGGAAAATTGTTGAGATCTGAAGGACTTTATTTATTGAAAAATGGATTAACCAAGGGATATTCCTTATTTCTATGTGGTCATTATTTTGTATTTTTCTTGTTGAAAATCGGTAAAGGCTTTTAAATGAATTATATTTTATATGAATTTGTTCGTAGCAAACAGAAGGATTTCAGATTGTATCAATATTTTAAGAAAAGATATAATGTAAGAATAAATTTTAGAAGGTAAATAAATACAACATTGTTCTCATATTTTGTGTTTGTATTATTATTATAAGATGAATAAGAATTTGCTTTGAATTTTTTTATAAGTTTACCATATATTTAAATTTATAAAGTTATTATTATTTTAAGATTAAGGGGACTTGGCACCCTTTGAGCAAACTTCTTTATTTACGTATTTAAAAATTATATTTTAGCATTTTATACAATGTTTCTATTCAAGAAAATGTTACCAGATGAAAATTTTCATATATTGTTCACACAATTTTAAAATTTCAATTTTTTGAAGAAAATTGGGAAAATTTTAAAATCCTACTCCTTTTGTAAAAATTAATTTTTTGAACTGAAATTTTTTATAATACTCTTATGGATGATCTAAACAACTTTAGGGATAGATTTTAGAATAACTTCATTCGTTTTCGAGAAAAAAAATAAAATGTTGATATACAGGCTAAAAATCAACGAAAAAGCCAACATGTCTTACATTTTATTTTTTTAAAGAAATGTATTCAGTTTATAGCAAAACGGATCCCTAATTTTATTACATGCTTTATTTTCAACACGCAAGAAAAAAATGGAAGTGATTGGTAAATAATTGTCGAAGGAGTAGCATTTTGAATGCACTAAGGTTTCGAAAAAAACACAAACTGAGAAAAATAGGTTTAAAGTTAATAATTCTGAAAAAATAATTATTATATAAGCTTAATTAAACTTAAAATGCCACTTTAAGATATTAGTTATACGGCTTTCTTTAAAATAATTGCATTTTCATAGTTTTTCAACCCACACATTTTTATAAATGATCAACTTTTAGAGAGTACTAATTTCCCATGAAAATTCAAGAAAAATGTTAAAAAAAATTTTTTTTTCTGTCACGACAGAAATTTTAGCTGTTTTTCTTCTTATAATATTAAAGTATTACATTTGTATGAAAATATATCAGGAAGAAGAACTGAAATTATAAAATTATTAATATAAAATGCCTTAATTTAAAAATTTTACATGCACACATTTCACAAGGAAGAAAAGTTACATTATTGTATTACCTCGGAAATATTTTGCTTTTAATACTACACATTCTTTTTTAGTTATTATTTCTATTTCTAAAATAGATTTTTTTTTATCATAAAGCATTTTTTAGCTTTTTTTTTTTTCTAAAAGGGGTGTGGCTGAATTGCCTAATTTGTTTTCAAATGAAGTTTTAGTCAACTTCTAACTTTCCGACATGCACAAGTGATATATCAATCGAAAGATAATAATGCAAGGAATAAGAATAAATGAAAATAAAAAAAAACGATAGGTTTGTGATTTTTAGGGTACCAAGTCCTCTTAATATGAAAAAAAAAAGAAACTTTATCACTATTGCTCTTAACTTAAATTCTCAAGTCCACCAACAATATTCTAAATATTTCAATATTTTTCATCTTTTTTCAATATTTTTCAACTTTTTTTTCAATATTTCTTCAACTTTTTTAATTACTTTACTCATATTAATATATTTAAGTGTAAGGAACAAGAAGGGAAACAGACTAAAAATTAAAAACAAATGTTGAAGAACACAAACCACACTTAATATTCTATCCATGACAAAGGTTTAGCATACAATGTTTTTGTTCTGAGATATTTATTCGTAACAAAACTCTATGAAAATTTTTTTCTTTTGAAAATTCATTAAATGATTCGAACGAAAGTTTTTATTTTTCTATCTCTCACAAAGTGGATAGTCAAATTTGCAGCATTTGTATTTCGTATAGTTTTCCCTATCATAAATTTCGATTGAGATGGATACATTTGTCTTGCTAGACAAGAGATCTATTGCTTGTCTCTAACATTTTTAAAACAACTTAGGTAGGAAGTATTTAAAAAAATATTCCTATATTTTGTTTTTCATTGCAAAAAATATTTTGTAAAATAAATATTACGGAAATATCTCTATGAGGGCTTCCTTTCGTGAAAAGGTTTGAAAGTTTTTTTGTCATCTCCTACTTCATTCATTAAGTCATCTATTATTACGAAAGCATTAGTAATATCTTCTACATCGAAAGGCATGCCTTCATAAAATTCTATGTCAGACATCTTATCAAACAATTTTGATAAATTACATAACACCAAATAATTTTGGGAGGAAAAGAATTAATTAATTTTATTTCTAAGATTCGTCTAACAAAGAAAGTTTTACCACAATTACAAGGTCCGCATATAGTATCATAGGAAAGGGATGTTTCATGTAAGGAAACTACTTTGCAAACAAAAAAACATATGCAGAACTTTTACATTATATAAGCATAGTATTTTTAAGTTATCTCAGAATTATAAAAAGAAATACATGCAAAATCAATGAAAAAAAATATATTTTAGTTATGCACAAAGTATCAAATTTGAAATGTAGTAAACAATAATTCAACACGTATATCATAATTTTCAGAAATAGACTTTATCAGAACTATATACAAATATTTATATGTACAGAAAAAGTTTGACCCTTTATCCTAATTAAAATTTGCTTCCAATGACATACTTAAAAAAATCAGAATTCTACCCATTTAGTTAAAACTATATAAGAATATAAATTATTATCTCTAAAAACATGCATTTGTAACACCCATTTACAGAGCCCCGAAACCCTTATCAGAGCGGAGGGGGGGTACCATCCTCCCGGTTCAGACCCGGGGGGGAATTTCCACTCCCTTTCGTTTGCCTAATTTTCAATCCTCTGTTTCAGAAATCACAAGCACAAAGCATCAAATTTGAAATATAACAAATAATCATTCAACACGTATATCATGATTTTCAGAAATAGATTTATACGGAATGATATAAAAATAATCATATGTACAGAAAAATTTGTCTCTTTATCCCAATTAAAATTTGCTTCCAATGACGTACTTAAAAAAAATCATAATCATTTAATTAAAACTATATCAGAATATAACTCGTTATCGCTAAAAGCGTGCATTTCTTATTAGTATAGATCCCCGAAACCCTTATCAATCACAAACCATCTTCCCGGTTCAGATCGGGGGACTTCCACCCACTTTTGTTTGCATGCGGCTCCACCGGCTCCACCGGCTCCACAGGATCCATTGTTCCAGAACCGGTATATTATAACTACTCTAGTATAAAAGAGAAAATATCACGCGTTGTAATTAGTTTATTTAAAAATTTTGCAAGGCACCTGTACTACATAAAATTTTCAATATTATCTTTCAAAGAAAATTCTAAAATATGGATAGTAGAGCGTGGTTTCAATCCACGGACCTCTGGGTTATGGGCCCAGCACGCTTCCACTGCGCCTTCTAGCTCTCGATTTTAAACCAATTCTAATATCTTTAAAAAATGCATCACTTTTCGAAAATCATCATGAAAATGGCATCAAATAAAAGTGAAAATATCACGCGAGTTAATTAAGTTATTTAAAAAAATTTGCAAGGCATATGTACTACATAAAATTTTCAATTTTTTTTTAAAGAAAAATTCCAAAATATTTATAGCAAAGCGTGGTTTCTTTCCACGGACCTCTGGTTATTGGCTCAGCACGCTTCCACTGCGCCACTCTGCTCTCGATATCAAACCAATTCTAATATCTTTAAAAAACGCATTACTTTCAAAAGAATTTGCAAGAAAACAATTTCGAAAATGTGAAATATATGGCGATGTAATTGATTTATATAAAAACTTTTGCAAGGGATTTGCAATATATACAATTTTGTACTCTGTTTTTCAAAGAAATATTCCAAACAGTTATATAGTCTATTGTGAATTCGATGCGTGAATCTTTCGTATAACATACCAACACGATTCCACAGCACTACTCTGCTCTCGATTTCAAACCAATTTTAATATCTTTAAAAAACGCATCACTTTTCAAACAATTTGCGAGAAATGAGCCTGACACAAAAGTGAAAATATCAATCAATCCATTTAAGTTATTTAAAAAATTTTGCAAGGCATATGGTCTACATAAATTTTCAATTTTGTTTTTCAAAGAAAAATTCCAAAATATTTATAGCAGAGCGTGGTTTCGATCCGCGGACCTCTGGGTCATGGGCCCAGCACGCTTCCACTGCGCCATTCTGCTCTCGATATCAAACCAATTCTAATATCTTTAAAAAACGCATCACTTTTTGAAAAATATCACGAAAATTGTATAAATGCAATGAAAAGTGAAATTTTTCATCTTTTCTTCAAAAACAATTTTTTCAAACATAAGCTATTCCTATATTAAATCTATTATAGAGTTTTGCAGAGTCAAATATTAATTAAATTTTCTGAAATATTTTAATTATTAAAAATATAGTTTTCCTATACCTCTAATAAATATAATGTTTCGTGCATTTCTTACCAATGAAATTGAAATTTCATTCAGCAACTTTAGTTGCAGAATACATGCGAGGAATGAGAAAGAAAAAAATATATTAAAGACTTGACAGAGAAATAGAGTGTGTACTGTGTGGGGAAAATAAAAAAAAACTAAATTTAAGTAACACAATTTTATTGATTTATTAAAATGTTAATTTTTAAAAAATAAAAATATTGGCACTATAATGCTAATACTGCGGTATTAGCATCACTGCAGCAAATTTGGCGCCACGTGGATTGCTCCTTGATATCAAAACAACAAAGATTCTAAAGTTTTATTTGAAAAAATATATCATTCACTTAGATTTTGATGGAAAATGGTGGGATTCGCATGGCGCCAATTTGGCTGCGTTGACGTTAATATTTAAGTACCAAAAAATCTATATGTTAAAATCAAAATGGCAAATATTTGAGTCGATGATAGAAATACTTCGTGTAAATTGGAAGTCTAGCAGCATTCATAAAATATATAATTTTTGATTAATAGTTTTTTTAAAAACTTTTTTCCGATTAATATTCGTTGTGGGTTTAAAATGCGGAATAAGTGGTCACTTGGCGGAGCGAAGTTTTTGGCGACAAGAAGCAGTCGACAAACTTTCTATATGTAGCAATAGGTGTTCAAAGAGTTTACAAAGTAGAATGTTTCAAAGAAAATAAACTAATAGTAACGAAAAATACAAAATAAATATATTTAAAGTCATCAATAATAGATTAAAACAAAGTATAATTTTTTGTAAATTAAAAGGACATTTTAAATTAAAGAATTAAAGAAAAAGGCTTACCTGCGCTCTGTATCACAGATATTTTCCCCTTTCGTTTCAAATTTTTTAAAAAAAGCGAACAAAACCCTAAATCAGGCCTTCCAAGCATACTGTTAAAAAAAATCCAGAGCATCAACTTCAAAATAGAAAAATCTGATAGCAAAAAATTCCGAATAAAAATTTCTGAAGTTTCGACACGAACAAATTGAAAATACGAAATGAAAATGAAAAAACAAATGGTGAAATTGATTAAATTGTTAATTCGAACATCGTTTGTCTTTTTAAAAACATATGCAGATTTTAAATAACGAATAGTAACTAGGTAAGTAAAAGAACACTTAACCTTATTTGCATAAGACGGCATTTCAAAATACATAGGTTGCCAAATTGTATAGTCTGCCAAAATGAATTAGCTATCTCTAGACAAATATCGCTAAATTACCAGATATTCTACACTTTAGCCCTAAATGGTGTAGTTTCCTTTTTCGATTGTATTTACTGTCTCATACCTAAATGATTTTTTTTAATTCTATCTTTTTAATTATTAAAAAAATCTCTAATACAAACAAAAAAGAATTTTTTTTTGAGTAAATTCTTGTGTGTTTGTGATTTACAAGTAGAAAGCATTTTAAAACTGGAAATGATCAACAAAATTACAAATAAATTGAATTTCAAAGTATTAACCACTTCATTATAGGAAGCAAGTTTATTCCAAAAAAAAAAAAAAAAAAAAAAGTATTTGAGCATAAAATTATTTTTAAGTATAAATAAATTTTTATAACCTAGGGAAATAATATTCGAGAAAGATAAATTTGTAATGCCACTTCCTGAAAAATCTGTAAATGTTGTTTTACCGCTGGCAGTGTTACTTTGTGGGAAAGGACCACTCGTAATTTTTCTGCTCGCGTAAAAAAAGCAAGGAATATTTCCAAGTTGGCGAAAAACTTATTGAATTAAATTAATTATTTATTTGCCATAGCTAAATACAAATTCTGCATTTGAAATCTATCCTTTCGAAGTCCGAATTGATCTCTTCAAAAGTAAAATTCAAAAGGATTGAGTTCTTTTCTAAACGGATTTGATTTTGAACAATGTAGCTTTTTTAAGAGTTAATTTTATAAGTAAAACTGATTCTTTCCAGCAAAAGCCACCCGTTTCTAAGAAAATCTCCACATTGCATATAAATTGATACTATTTGTGTAATAAGTTAAATTTAATATGTAGCAAATGCAATCAGCTTGGTAATGTAATTTTAATACTCACGAAGTGCTATAGAATCACAACGTAGGAATTTGTTAATATATATATTTAATCATTAAAAAACAATTATCTTTCTCTGTATAAAAAAAACTTTTTCATGATGCTTTTATAAATTTATTACGTACTATCACAACAATGCCAACGTTCAAGATAACTCGCCAAGTTGGCAACCTGATTTCTGAATTGGCAATCATGTGCATCGTTTTATTTTTTGCCACCAATATGGTTCCGATAGCACATTAGTGCAAGCTCTCGCAGAAAAATGTCGCAGCGATTGCCTAGACTGGAATCGTTGCGTGAGAAGAAAGCTGTTGTCTCATACGAAGACTTATTAACAATCAATGGAACTAAGTACTAACCTTTCTAGGAAGCTGAGAGCTGCAGGTTTATCAAAATCTGAGGACTTTATCGATGAAGTGCTGAACGATGCAGCTTCAGTGATGATTGAACAGAACAGGAGCTCCAAGAATGAATTTTTCGAAAAAAAGAACAAATAAATAGAACTGTATACTACATGCAAATTACAGTTTTACAATTTGAGTAATGACTATCAACAGTTGTATAATTTGTACAATGGGACTGATCCGCCGATAGGCAGACAGGGGATAACCTCCCAACCTACTTAATATAATGTTAGAATTTTTTTATTTAAGTAATATAAACAAGCTTCATTTTTATTAACAATTCAGTTTTCTTAAAAATCCTTCAAATGTTTACGAAAGATTAGAAAATTTATATTTATAAGCAAGAAAATTAAATTATTTTAAGTAACTACTAGAATCCTTTGGGGGAAGGGGGATATAATTTTTCTGTAAAGTTTATGAATTTGAGTAAAATGAAAATGTGTTGTAAGTTTTTTTTAATTACTTAAGAAACTGGGTTTATATAATTTCGAGGACATGTATTTTAAATTATTTTTGGAGGGATAACGTCTTTAGGTGCGCTTTGCTTAAGAATGAAATTACATTAAGCGTCAGATTCGGATTTACTTGGCATCGATCATGCTTGAGTCGGTGACGCTCGCTTAGTTTTGAATTGAAAACTTTTTAGCCACGCGTTTTTTTTAAGTAAACACATTTCATAATTAAGAATCATTTAAAAATTAAGGCTCATTTTGGTATTAAAAGTATAAAATACAAAAAAAAAATTGAAACACATATAAATGGGTGGAATTGTTTATAACTCGCGGGCCATATATTGTGGAATGGGAAATACCAGAAGGCCTCAAGTTTAAAAAATTATTACGTTCATTGTAAAATGATAAGCACGAGTTAAATAAAATAGTAGCGATTTAATTTAATTTATTTATTGAGCTAATTTCATAGTGCTTATAGCTGCAAGTGCATTTCATTTTAGAACTAGTTTAATGAGACAAATGCACCCTATCACACTTTTCTATATTTCTTTTTAAATCAGGAGTGAAATTGCTTGTTGAAACTCTTATCAACCCAGTTTATGTCATCTTGTGTTGTACTTACATCTACAGTTACTCTTGCTGATCTTTATGGGGACAAAATTGTTTGCTCAGAAATATATGACGACTAAAATATAAAGAACAACTTGCCTGTAAATTTCTTCATTCACGGAATTTTTTTAGCTAAAAAAGATTTATAACAGTCAACGTCATAGCAATAAACGCTTTCTTCACATACTCTTCAGGTGCTGTATCAATATCAACAGTAATGGCATAACAGAGCAAATATTGAATTTAAGCTCAATTTTCTGAAGTTCCTGAAATCTTTATGTGACCTCATCCTTCAGACTCTTAAGATGATCTCTTAGTTGAAACACTTTCAAGTAAAGAGTGTTTTTTTCCAGGTATAGAAGTTTAAGTTGGCATTACTTTCCAAGATGGCGACCGATTTAACAGCTGTCAAGTGATTTATTCTCAGTTTGGTTTGGCAATTCATCCAAACGATCATCAAGCAAGGCGTAGATTCGTCGAATGGGCCCAAAACGAGATTGCCGTTGTTCCCGATTTTCATAAGCGAATTTTGTTTAGCGATGAAGCGCACTTCTGGTTGAATGACTACGTCAACAAACAAAACTGCCGCATTTGGAGTGAAGCTAATCCACAAGTGTATGTCGAAACACCGTTACATCCAGAAAAACTGACTGTTTGGTGCGCTTTATGGGCTGGTGGAATCCTTCTTCAAAAACGATGAAGGCCACAACGTTACAGTTAATGGTGATCGGTATAGAGCCATGATTACTAACTTTTTTCATTCCTGAATTGAACAATCATAATGTCCAGGAGCTGTGGTTCCAACAAGACGGCGCAACATGTCACACAGCTCGCGCCACAATCGATTTATTGAAAGACACGTTTGGTGACCGCCTCATTTCACGTTTTGGACCTGTGAATTGGCCTCCAAGATCTTGTGATTTAACACCGCTAGACTATTTTCTGTGGGGCTATGTAAAGTCATTGGTCTATGCGGATAAGCCACAAACGCTTGACCATTTGGAAGACAACATTCGCCGTGTTATGGCCGATATACTGCCACAAATGTTGGAAAAAGTCATCGAAAATTGGACGTCCAGATTGGACTACATCCGAGCCAGCCGTGGCAGTCCTATGCCAGAAATCATATTTAAAATGTAATGCCACAAGATTACCTTTCGAATAAAAAAAATTCATGTCAATCGAATAATACATCGTTGTTTTATTGCAATTTAAAGTTCTATACCTCTAAAAAAACACCCTTTACTTTGTTCTCTTAATAGTGAAATAAAAGACGAATCTCGGCTCGTACACGAGAAAGAAATCTCGGTTCAAAGCGGATTTCGGACTGTCTCGGTGGGCCACTAGTTGTTCACCTCTGCAATATATTAAGTAAGTTATTTTCTTTCATTCTATTCCTACAATTAGTTCACTCTCTTCCCATATATATGTACCTTGTTCAAATTTTCAATCGTTAATAAAATACTTTCTATTCATCCCTTCAAGTTCAAATACACTTTTTTAAACTTGTAGTGGATGACACTTGATGTTAATACTGTTTTTTCAAATATTGATTCATTAATTAAATTAAAATATGAATAAATAGTAACAAAAATAACAGTCCAACACCATATAGAGAAAGGAAAATGCATCGCTGTTTCCTTGCAGCGCATTGGATAGCTCATCGGACTTCTAATCCAAAACTCGTGGGTTCCAAACGTACCTGAGATAGCTTAATCTCTGAGAATATGATTACTTTTTTTACTATACTATTTTATTACAATAATTAAACTTAATACATAAATAAAAAGTAACACAACAAATAGTCCAACATTCTATATAAAAGGGAAATGGAAAATTGCAAGGAAAATTTCTTTCTATTTTGCCACTTAATATTGTGATTGTGTCAGATGCAGTGGTTCACACAAGGAGGGGGAGGGGTCCTCGGCTCCGCCCCCAAAACCCTTGATTTTTTTCAATTGATTATTATCGTATGTGCAGAGTACGCAAAGTTTAATTAAGTATTCATTGTTAATAACTAATTTTATTAATGAATGCTAATTATTTATTAAATAATTAATTTTTTACAGTTTTTTGTTCCCAAAAATCGATAAAATCAAAGGAATAGATTAGGCGGCGTATGGGAACATGATATGAGAATAGAGGACTCTCGAAACTGGACACCCCCCTTTTGAAAAATTCCTGTGTGCGCTACTGGTCATATGTATAAACATATTTATATTAATTGTAATTATTTAATAAAATGTAACCAAAATAAAAATTTTCCTAGTTGACCTAAGTAAGAATTGACTTAATTTTTTTTTTCTATTACTTGTGTTGTGTTGTGGCTAATACCACCTGTCTGACATTAAATATTACATGAAGGCGACAGACGGCGTTCAAAACTGAGATTTTGCAAAAGCGTATAAATTAATAATTTTTTGGTAATTAGTATCAGTTGAATTAGAATAAGCACATAAAATTGTTTCAAGAATATTAGTACAAAAAAAAATTATTTTAATGCAGTTTTTGCGTCAATAAAAGAAGGAAAAATTTCATACTTTCGCAACATTTTCCTCTTATGAAAAATGATTTGATACTAATAATATTCTTTAATAGCGTGATAACTAATTTTCTTGTAAAATTCTTTTCATAGAGCCTGAACTAGAATTCATTAGCTTAGGAGCAGGGATTTATTCATATTTTAACATGCCAGCGTAGAAAATTTTAAGAAGAAGCACCATTTAGTATTTCAATTGATAATAACTTTGAAAATAATGTGAATTTTTCAAAAATTTTAGGTCAGTCTCTGTAGAGAAGTCTTAGCTACATATAGGCAAAATATTATTATTATAGAAGCATTTTTTATAAAAGGAGAATGTTTTGAATATATGTCATTCTTTCTTAATGTTTTTGCTAAGACATAGCATTTCAATAATTTTTCCTTGTAATATTATTCTTAAGGAAATTTTATTTGTATGTTGTAATTCAAATGATACTAAATATAAAAAAAAATATTATTTTATATGTTTTTTAATCAGGTTTCAAATATCCAATATATACTCTGACGCAAAAAAATATATATGCTCCCAAAAAGAACGAGCTACTATCACGAAACTTACCATGTATGTAACGTATGAGGACATAAGCAAATGATTGCAAATTCAGAAGAAAAGATTGTTTTATTGAGAAGATATGGCATGAAAAAGGTTACAAATCAGTATGCAGTATATCCACCTCTGGCAGCTGTACAAGCCAAAACACGGTCGCCTGGCATTGAATGAATGTAGTCACCTGGAACTTCTGTGAAAGATCATGCCTTAATCTTACAACTGGGCAGTTTTTCACCAGTATTCCGGAATGTCTGCAGTTGCCCTCCAAGCACGTCCCAGACATACTCTACTAGTGAGGGGGATTTGATGACCTGGCAGGTCACAGGTGTATTCATATGTCATATTCTTGAAGATATTATTGAAAGATCGCGTAGTGGACGAGCATTGTCTTGGTGACAAATGGCGCCTGGAAGAATGGATAACATAGGCAGTACAACTGGTGTAAAAATCTCCTCCACGTACCATCAAAGTGCGTTGAAGGATGAGACTGGAGGTCATTGTGTGTCCCAACAAATCCCTCCCCACACTGCCACACCTTGAGTAATCGCTGTATGTCTCTCGAAAACAGATGCTGGATCGGACCGAAGACCTGGACACCTTCTCATGCGTATGCACTGGTCATCAGCACTGAGACTGTGAACGGGGATTCCTCCTTGAAGACCACACGCCTCCAGTTAGTCGCACTCCAGCTTTCCCTTAGGTCGGCAAAAATCCAATAGACACTGTCTATGAAGTAGGCTCAGTGATAGAAGTCTTAATAGTCGCTGACTCTTTGTACTTGGCAGCCAGTCTTTTCCAAATGGTTTCTCTTGATACCACTGGATGTCTGGAAGGTGACAGATGGCGTCGAACCGAATCCATCGACGTTGTTCGTGAAGACATGACCACTCTTATGATCGAACGATCATCGAGTGTATTTGTGTTCTTGGGACGACTTGACCCTTCACGTTGGTAGACTATCCTTTCCGCGATCCATTGTTGCCAAGACTGAGCAACTACCATATCGCTCCGACCGAAATGGCAGCCGATATGCCTGTTCGACCCACCTGCTTCTCTAAGCCTATTATGAACCTCCTTTCAAAGACCGGCAATTGTTCATACTGTCGCCAATTTACGTCTTCGAGGCATCTCCAGTCCCAATACCGTCCATCCTAGTCGACAGATTTGTTTGAATAACCCTATGGCCCGAGTAATCATGCTTTTAAACTCATCTCATATGCGTATAGCTCGCTTACCCTTGTCTCACAGGTGTCGAAATTTTAATCATTTGCATATCTCTTACCAGACTATATTGTTACCAAGGTTCATGGTAGTAACTTGATTTCTTCAGGGTGCTCATATTATTTGTGACAGAGTGTATATTCATTTTTCATCTAAACTTACAAAAAATTAGGAATCATTTTTGATTTTAGAAGTATACGATACAGTCAGACCCCACTTAACGCTGTTTCGGTTTAACGCTCTTTTATTTGAATTGTGGGATTCCCCGAAATTACACACAGTGGTAGGCTTCCCGATATCCGAAGCAGTTTATGTTTCTTCATTCCAGCGGTGTTATACGAACGTATTTTTATCGTTTCAAACATTTGTTAACGTTATTGTCAGTATAAATTTACATAATATAACGATTGCTATAGTGAAAAATATTGGGATTTTTAGTTTTTATCATGGGTGATAGTAAAAAACACGAAAATAAAGCAACAAGAAAAAAAAAAAGCAGGAGCAAATTTTGACAGGAGTCCAAAGGAAAGACGGGGCGTTATGGATGCCTTACCCACTTACCAACTTCTTACAGAGCGCAAGAGGAAAACGCAAATTACTTTAGATGCATTCTTGATACAGAGGCAGAAAATTGGAAATACAGAAGATACTGTATGATCTGAAATGTAAACATAATGACTTGTATGTACTTGATATGTATGTTCATTTATTATGTTTCTATATTTGAAGGAAATACATTTCTGTTTTATTGTTATCAAACACATAGTTAATAAATTTAATGGTAAAATACCTGGCCCAATTTTCTACCCTTCTTCCCCTAACCCCATTATTTACATGATGAGGTAACTTCGTTTAACGCTGTTTCACATTACGCTCTACTTTGATGGAACGTATACCCCGCGTTAAGCGGGGTCTTACTGTATATATATATATATATATATATATATATATATATATAAATAACGAGGGAAATCAACAGAGTGGATAATATATTGAAGTAAGCTGCTTTTATTATATTAATGAAGAAGTAATGTTATATTAATTTTGGAGAATTTCTACATCCGAAAAAGCTGTCCGATTTCAATTCCGTTCTGCATCATTAGACCAGGGAGCTTCAAATTGTGAATCATGGAAATCTGGGCTTCCATGAACCATATTAAGTATCTAAAGCTGTGTTTCCCAGCAGGGGTCTCACAGAAGAAAACTTAAAATAAACTTGGTGCCCGACAGCCTCTCTTTTTAAAAATTTCCAGCAACTTTTATATAAATTACTTTTATAACAATAAAAGAATATTAAAACGCCTTTTTTTATTTGTCTATTAAGGCTGTAAATATTCTGTTGTTTATGATCTTGAAACTCGCAACTTTTATACTTAGTTTTGAAATGTTAAGAGGAATGAAACAGAATGAATTGAAATTAGATGGCGGTGTTAAAAATTTGCAATAAAAAGCACCCTTTTCCATATATTAAAAAACTAATGTACAAAAGAGCATTTTCAGAAAAAAAGAAACCTAATACTTATAAAATAATACTTTTCAGAAGAGGAATCCAAGTGTGAATGGTTAAATCAGAAGACTTGAAAATGAAGGAGAAGGAAAGACCAGTGGTACACAAAAGGGGGGTCCTGGGGTCCGGACCCCCAAAGCCCATGATTTTTTTCCCGATTGATTATAATTCTAAGTATATAGTACGTAAAATTTAATTAGTTACTTGTTATTAATGATTAATTTTATTAATTAATGCTAATCATTTAATCAAAGATTAGTTTTTTACTGTGTTTTGTTTCTGAAAATCGACAAAATCAAAAGGAGCATGATACAAGAATGGTGAACTTTCGACCCCGGACCCCCGTCCGTTGAAAAATTCCTGTATGCGCTACTGGAAAAGACTTATTGGCATATCAACAGCTTTGACTTTAAAATGTAAATTTAAGCTGGAGTAACTTCGACATTTTTATGGCAAATTTGTAGAAGTTTCTCACACAGTTATAAACACCTTAACATGCCATTCTGGACAATGTATTTGAGTTTAAAATATTTCTCAAAGAATGTGGCAACAAATATAATAATAAAGAGAAGCAGTGGCTCACACAAGAGGAGTTCTAGGGTTCCGACCCCTCCCCCCAAAGCCCTTGATTTTTTTTATTCCGATTGATTATAATTCTAAGTATATAGCAAATAAAATTTAATTAAATATTTGTTATTAATGTGTTTGATCTTATTAATCAATGCTAATTATTTATTCATGAATTAGTTTTTTACTGTTTTTTGTTCCCAAAAATCGACAAAATCAAAAGGAGCATGATACAAGAATAGTGGACTTTCGACCCTGGACTCCCCCCTTAAAAAATTCCTGTGTGCGCTACTGTAGAGAAACAAATTAACGTATAATATGCACGGCTTTTATAGCTTAAATAGATCTAGATTTCGATAACTTGAGCAAAAGAATGCAAACATATCCCAGTTATTAAATATAATGTAAAAGTAGATGACACTTGTCGCGCGAACTAATGTTATTAACAAGTAAATTACACTAATATTATGTTAAAAATTTTAATAAAAAATGCAGTATTTTCTTAATTGTCTTTACTTAAAGTACCTATAACATGTTGATCTACTTTAAGCATAATTTTAAGATAATTTTTTAATGCTTTTTTATGGGGTTCCCTAGAAACACCTTATATTTTCTATGGCTCCATAAGTCGACAATCCACTTCTGA
Source organism: Trichonephila clavipes (assembly GCA_019973935.1). Taxonomy (NCBI): domain Eukaryota; kingdom Metazoa; phylum Arthropoda; class Arachnida; order Araneae; family Nephilidae; genus Trichonephila; species Trichonephila clavipes. The sequence continues at coordinate 528,978 of BMAU01021268.1, forward strand.
TAAATTTTGCACTCTATCAACTGAAATCCAGTCATCTGTCCCTCTACTTGACCAACTACTTGTACAGCTACCACATCATCTAGTCAACCGTTTATTTCATCCAAAATTCCCTAAAATTTTAAATAAAATTCTAAAAAAGGAGAAAGCGCACAAAAGAATGGAAACAATAAATTGAAATAAAAATGACACCACCCCATAAACCGAAGAAAAGCACTGTTCATTATACCTCAGAAGACGAGAAGACGATGTGGAGGAAAGATTAATAGATCATCATCAGTAGCGCACACAGGAATTTTTCAGGGGGGGGTCGAAAGTTCACCATTCTTGTATCATACTCCTTTTGATTTTGTCGATTTTCAGAAACAAAACACAGTAAAAAACTAATTGTTGATTAAATAATTAACATTAATTAATAAAATTAATCATTAATAACAAATACTTAATTAAAAGGCAAAGGGGGTCCGGACCCCCAGGACACCCCCTTTGTGCGCCACTGATCATCATACTAACAATGGTTTCTCGACCGGGAATCGAAGAAATTAATTAAAATTCAATGTTTTAAATTTCCTTTGTAAAAATTATATTCTGATTTAATATGTCATGTTTTACAAAATTTTCGGCGTTTTTAATTCCACTGTGTATCATTTTTATGTAGTGAAACCATTATAAATGAACTTTTAATACGATTTTTATAAGTGTTAGCTGCTAAATATACCTTATTCATGTCATTAATCAAAACTTTTAAATGTGTTTTTAAAATTTTTTATGGAAGTTAAACAAATGTTTGGCGCAGTATAGCCTAAATCGGCTCTTGCGCCAATAAACTCCAAAATCACTCACTCACCCATGAGTCCACGCATTTTGCAGACCACTGTATTAGACAAAGGCAGCCACAAAAAAAGAATGAAAGAGAACTGAAAACGAACGAATTACTTTCACTCCCCCCAAGAAACTTATCCGATTCATTAGAAACCTCACAAATCGCTCCACCTTGTCACACCGTGTTATCAAAGCCGACCGCAAAGAGCAACGCCCAATTCATTTCCCTTTACAACTGCCCTCTCTCACTTCGGTACACACTGCTTCCCACGCCACCAAACACAATAAACAGAGCACAACACTTCCCCCACCCCCAAAACGAAAAAATAAATAGCAGGGGGTGGATAGCCACAATCCAAGTGTCGCCTTACCTACTTGTCAACAATCGGTAGAACGACCCGCAACCTCAAAGCAAGCCGCCCGTAAAAAAGAAACAGGTATACAGAACCTTGAATAATAACCAAATAACCATTTCGCCGACATACATAAAAAGTGTATGTGTACGCATTATGATTTTAGGCCCAAAGATTTCCGCCGGCTTTTTGTGGTTTGAAAAGATGTTGCATGGCATAAAGAATCATAATACGCACTGTTATTATATAGGCTTTTTTCATAAGGACCCCGAAGTAGTGCTGGAGGTAGCCATGTGACAGTCCTCAAGGGTGGTTTACTGAAAAGTTTTTAGAACGTTAAATGGGGAATAAAGTGCGCAGAGGGGTTGAATGGCACGGGAGATCGTTATCGCTTGGTGATTTCCATATGTTCAGCAAAGTGAGTTCGAATGCTCCGAAATTGTGTGAAGGGGATTTTTTTGACGAGTATTGGTAATTCGAGTAGGGATGCTCTGTCTGATGGAATTGTAGAAGATGGATTTTTTTTGTCGGCTTTTTTAAAAAGAAAATAAAATGTTTTTTTCGAAAGAAAACTCGCGATGTTTGCACAAGATCAAGAACACGCAGTCAATTGTGACTACAAATATTTTTGAAACAGATGTTCAGCCAATTCGAAATGAAAAAAAGAATACTCGGAAAGAATGATTTAAGGCAGAGGTCTTCAAACTGTGTTCCATGGAATCCTGGGGTTCCATGAGGCATACCCAGGAATCACAGACATAACAAAGAATATTAGGGCCCTCTTACAAGTTCAAGTTGTGATATTCACCCTCTTGGGAGAATATCTCTCGGAGTATCAGCGTGAGCTAGGATTAACGAAAGAACTAGAATCAAACATTATCTTAATATATTAAATTATATATAATGGTTAATAATTTAATATATTAAGATAATAATTAATGTGAGAGAATCTACGGTGGTAAAATACGAAACACAATATATATAGATAATAACGACTTAACCTAACTCGGACCACTATCAATAACTGAATCGCCTAAACTCAATTCTAATACAATCACTGATTCTAATATTAAATATTCAATCCTACCTTGTTGCAGTCTGGAGAATCAATCACTAATATCCTAAAGGTAATCTTGTATTTACTTGCATGCACTGGTATGCAGCTTGCTTCTCTATATCTTTATCATTTAAAACTTTTAGTCACCGCCACGTAACCTTATCCAAACTTGAACCACGAACTATATTAACATTCCTCTACTTGCCATCAATTGCCACAAATTGCCATCTCTCTTACTCTAAGTTCCGATATTTAAAAGCTTGTTAATTTGCATCATTCATTCACACTTAACTTCTTGGATTTAGTTGGAAAAGAGTTGCCCTTAATTCTGGCCCAAAGGACATGTTAAAGAAAAGACGCGTGAGCCCGTCACAAAGTTTTGGGCCCAAACTGGATTTTACAAAGGATTGCAGAACCATACTATAATGGTGACAGGTTTTGGGCCCCCTGGAATCTTGCGCCCCCACTCACGTTGCGGAAACTGTACGTTACGCCACTGCCAGCTATTCCACGAGTCACAATAGAAATCTAAAAGAAAATTATAAATGTGTTCAAAATGGATTCAAGTTCTCTATAAAGTTTGTATAACTGCAAGTAAAACTAAAACTCATCCTAGTCAGAAAAACTGAAAATTTTATTTACACACAGTAACTTTATTAAGTAATGCTTTTTAAACTATTATTATGATATAGTAAAAGGGTACTATAAAAATTTTATTGCTACTACCTTACATGTTATGGATATTCTATTGTTTATGATCTAGGGTTCTACGAAATAATTTTATACTCGTTAGTAAAATGTTTTGTAATAGCTTCTTAATGGAAAGTGAACTTTTTTTCATTTGTGGAAAAAACACTTACAATGAAGGAGAGGAAACAACTTGTCGATATATTAACAAATTTGACTGAAAATCCAAATTTAAACAAGAACAACTCCAAATTTTACGTTGCAAATTCATACAAAATACACAGTACTTCACATACAGCTATAAACATTTTAATGCCAATCAAGACAATGTGTTTAAGTAAAAAATATTTCTCAACGTGATTGGTTACAAAAACAAAATATAAAAACAAATTAAAAGCAGAATAGGGGAAATGCGACTACAGATAACTTCACAATTTCTAAACTTTGACAGTTTGTGTAAAAAAATACAAGCACATATCTTAGTTATTAAATATGGGCAGTGGCGCAAACAAGGGGGGGTCCTGGGGTCCGGACCCCCCCCCACCAAAGCACTTGATATTTTGCCAATTGATTATAATTCTAAGCATATAGTACGTAAAATTTAATTAATTACTTGTTATTAATGATTAATTTTATTAATTAATGCTAATTATTTATTCAAAAATTAGTTTTTTTCTGTGTTTTGTTCCCGAAAATCGACAAAATCAAAAGAAGCATGATACAAGAATGGTGAACTTTCGACCCCGGACGCCCCCTTGAAAAATTCCTGTGTGCGCTATTGAATATGGGTAAGTGACACACTTGCGCCAGAAATTAATATTATTAATAGGAATTAATTATATTAAAAGTACATTAAAATTGTGTGTTTAATAACATGTACATTGTTTTTTAGTTGTCTTTATATAATATACCTGACTATCCTGACTCACCTGCACATGTAAAGTCTTATAATTCTAATAGCACCCTTTCCTGTCGAAATTTGCTGCTTACAAGAAGTTCTGTACAAAAAGAATATGTCATTTGAAAAATAATCCAACTTTTTCTAATAACTATTTTTAAAAAAAATTTTATCTGTTGAAATAATTTGTTGATTCGGGGCTTACTATTCGTTAAATAAGGGATTTTTATCTTCGTTTTAACCGGGGACAGAGAAAAATTCGTTAAATAGGAGTTTGTTAAATCGGGGTCCGACTGTGTATGTAATTATGGATATATAATATACAGTCGAACCTCCATACTACGAACCTCTTTTTGCGAATTTTTCTATATAGCGAACTTTTTCCTGGAACCAAGAACATTTCGCGATTTTCTTCGTAAAATAACCTCCCAATAGCGAAGTGCATTTTCTATGTAACGAACTTTTTCTCTTGTGATTCAATTTTTTTCTCTCTGTTTTTGAAGTATTTCTGGACATTTCGAGTTATTCTCTCTTTTAGCACATTTTATGGTAGTCATAAATTTTGAACTGGTTTTATTAGGTGCCTAACTCGCCGAGAGCAATAGAATTCTGGGCATTTCATCCAAGAAATGCAACCTTTAATCCCCATTGTTTAGTTCACTGGAAACATCTTTGATATCCCCTTTCACCTTCATTAGTCTTATGTCCTTGAATTAGTCTCCGTTTAGTTGTAGTATTGATCAGTCGTACGGTTAACTTCAATTCTTGTAGCTCGAAAATGTCAAAACATAAGTGCTTGAGCATCTAAGAAAAAAAAATTTAATTCTTAAGGAAGTGGATAAATACGTCAAGAAACTTTTCTTATAGTTTTTTAATAGGTAAAATATATAAAATAAATATATATTAATTTGAAAAAAGGATGTGAATATAATTACTTTTTTCAATATATATAGTGTTTATGAATTTAAAATTTGGTTGCTGCTGTTTATTAAAAAAATTGAGAGATGAACCTCTATATAACGAATTTTCTATATAACGATCTTTTTTTCGGGATTTAGCGACTTCGTTATATAGAGGTCTGACTGTATATATGTAATCGAATTATAGATATATGTAATTATATACATAATTGCATGTAATGAGCTATTATTATTTTCGTGCATGTGCTGGCAAAATTATTGCGTTTGAACATATGTTGTAAAATGGTTTTCCCCTATTGGCTGCAAATCGCGGCATTTAACAATGTTTTTCGATTTGACGATATTAGTCGATGGTATAATATGTAAATACCAAAAATATTTTCAAAAATCAGAAGAAAAATGTTTATCTACAGAAATCTTCATCACTTTATGCTTTTTCGGATGTAATTATTGCATTGAAATCCATACTCTTGCCTAGATTTGAGGAAGTAAATAGAATTTCAGCAGAATTAAAATTCGGTTCCCAATTTCAAAAAATGGTTGTCTTAAAAAAATATTCTAAAATCTCTTGCGCAAATCTGATTTTTCCCCACACGAAACAAAGGCTCTGCGAAAAAAATTTTTAATAAATTCTCAACAAAAAAAACTAGTACGCTAAAAAAACGGAACTTTAATTCGATTTTAATTGCCATTTTGTTTATAATTACTCGTAAAAAGAATTCTACATCGACCATTTCTTTTCAGTTGAACAACCTCAGTTGAACCAGAGAAGTGTAAAAGCTTCTGACTGCCCTACTTCCTTTCTATGGTACGGAACGTCATTAAATCGCTTATTATTATTCAATTGTTCGAACCGGTATAAAATAGAAAAAGAGAAGCATTTTATTTGTCATTATAAATGGTGGAACGATTCCTTTATGGCATTCAAATAACGCTGTTGTGAAAACGTCCAACACCTGCTGCTTTTTTGCAGATAATTAAGCATTTTTACAACAATTAAATGTCTTTGACGACGAAGGGAAAGGTCAGGTCATTCATTCTGGCAAAAATAAAACGTAAGCAACTCTAGACAATACTTTTCAGTTGACTCGGGGATATGGTTTTTTTATGCTTATTTTATTGTTTGGAGGATGATTTGTTGAGAATAATAGCTCTACATTATGAAACGAAACAGAAGAGTTTAATATTGGTCTGTTAAAAAAAATGTTTTAATTGGGCTTGAAATGTTTATTTCAGTAGTACTTTTCCGTGCTAAGACGAAGAAACATTTTGGTACTTTAAAACAAATGATAAATAATTTTGATTTTGAGTAAAATCCTTTTTACTACCCATTCTGTGATAATGGTAAATATTGGTAATAATTAATTTCTAAGAAATTCCTTTCGAAAAAATGTAAAAATAACAATATGCGTTTTTTAAAGCAATGTTGTTTGTTTTATAATATATATAAATATAATCTCTCTATATATATTTATAAAAAGTTATTCATGTTGCTGTAATATATTTATTATGTACTATCACAACAATGCTAACGTTCAAGATAACTCGCCAAGTTGGCAACCCGATTTCGCATGTGTCGCAAGCTCTGAATGGGCTCAATACACGTGACGTCATAGTCACATGATAGTGAAAGCCACGTGATTCTAGCCAATCAATTCAAAAACTCATGCGACGTCATAGTCACACGATAAAAACTATCTAGTGTTTCCAGCTAATCAGTTCACGCGCTCCGGTGTTGCCAAGTTTTGCTCTTTGCAGAAACTTTCTCTTAAAAAGTATATATGTATACAAAATGCATTTTATTTAAAAGTATAAACCTAAAAAATACAATTTTTTTTAATTTAAAAAAATCTTTTTGAAGAATTTTTTTTCCCTAACATTTAAACATTTTTACCCAAATATGAAATTTGAAATTTTATGAGTTTTACAAGTAGAACAACAAGCACAATTAGTTTAATGTTTGTTTCAAATTCAATGGAAAACACGTGTTTGTTTTTATCATGTGATTTCATGAATTGAGCCCATTGGCAATCATGTGCTTCGTTTCATATAATGTCGCCAATACGGTTGCGATATTACATTATTACAAGCTCTCGCAGAAAAATATGGCAGCAATTGCCGGGACTGGAAGCGTTGCTTGAGAAGAAAGGCGTTGTCTCATACAAAGACTTATTAATAATAAACGGAACTAAATACTCACATTTCCCGGAGGCTGCAAGATCTGCAGGTTTATCAAAATCTGAGGAATTTATCAATGAAGTGCTGGATGATGCAGCTTCGGTGACGATTGAACTTAAAAAGAGCACCAAGAAAGAATTTCGCGAAGAAAAGAGCAAATAAATAGAACTACATATTACATGTAACTTAACAGTTTTACAATTTGAGCAATGGCTATGAACAGTTGTATAGTTTGTGCAATGGGTGTTGGTCCTCCGTTAGGCATACAGGAGCTACCCCCCCCACACACACACATCTAGTTAATATAATGTTAGATTTTTTTTTAGTAAAGTAATATAAATAGGCTCTTCATTTTTATTAACATTTCAGTTTTCTTAAAAATCCTTCAAATTTTTACGAAAGATTAGAAATTTTGTATTTATAGGCAAGAATTAAAGTACTGTAAGAACAATGACTACAATACTTTTTTGGGGGAGGGGGATTGTCTCATACAAAAACTCATTAACAATCAACGAGACTAAATACTTAGTTTTCCGGGAAGCTGCAAGAGCTGTCGGTTTATCAAAATCTAAGGACTTTATCAATAAAGTATTGGGCGCAGGGGTGTAGTTATCGCCGTATGGAAGACACGGGGCCCTAAAACTACAGGTACCTCAGCATGTAAAGGGTGTTTTTTTAGAGGTATAGAACTTTAAATTGCAATAAAACAACGATGTATTATTCGATTGACATGAATTTTTTTTTATTCGAAAGATAATCTTGAGGCATTACATTTTAAATATGATTTCTGGCATAGGACTGCCACGGCTGGCTCGGATGTAGTCCAATCTGGACGTCTAATTTTCGATGACTTTTTCCAACATTTGTGGCCGTATATCGGCAATAACACGGCGAATGTTGTCTTTCAAATGGTCAAGCGTTTGTGGCTTATCCGCATAGACCAATGACTTTACATAGCCCCACAGAAAATAGTCTAGCGGTGTTAAATCACAAGATCTTGGAGGCCAATTTACAGGTCCAAAACGTGAAATGAGGCGGTCACCAAACGTGTCTTTCAATAAATCGATTGTGGCACGAGCTGTGTGACATGTTGCGCCGTCTTGTTGGAACCACAGCTCCTGGATATCATGATTGTTCAATTCAGGAATGAAAAAGTTAGTAATCATGGCTCAATACCGATCACCATCGACTGTAACGTTGTGGCCTTCGTCGTTTTTGAAGAAGGATTCCACCAGCCGATAAAGCGCACCAAACAGTCAGTTTTTCTGGATGTAACGGTGTTTCGACATACACTTGTGGTTAGCTTCACTCCAAATGCGGCAGTTTTGTTTGTTGACGTAGCCATTCAACCAGAAGTGCGCTTCATCGCTAAACAAAATTCGCTTATGAAAATCGGGAACAACGGCAATCTCGTTTTGGGCCCATTCGACGAATCTACGCCTTGCTTGATGATCGTTTGGATGAATTGCCAAACCAAACTGAGAATAAATCACTTGACAGCTGTTAAATTGGTCGCCATCTTGGAAAGTAATGCCAACTTTAACTTCTATACCTGAAAAAAAACACTCTTTATAAGCAAAAAATCGTAAAATGTGCAGAATAATTTTAATACTGGTCCCACTCAGGACTAACTACGCCAGTGGTTGGATGATGCAACTTTGGTGATGAATTTAACTGAAAAGGAGTTTTCAGAATGAATTTTGCTGAAAAAAAAACAAATAGATAGAAGTACATAATACATGTAAATTACAGTTTTACAATTAAACAATGATTATTAACAGTTGTATAATTTGTACAAGGGGGGTTTGCTCCGCCATTAGGTGGACAAGGACCTCCCCCCGCCTAGTAATAACGATAAAAAGGGAAACACAGAAATATCCAAATACTCAACAGTTAAGTTAAAAGTAATGCAAACCAAATCATTTTTGTAACATTTTTATTCGCGAGATCTTATAATTACTGCCAAAAAAATATATCAGTATCTTACATTTAAAAAACATGTTCATATATAATGTTCTGTTAGATGAAAAACATGATAATAATCGTTAATACGAAAAAACGATTTCTTCTAGAAACATTCCGAGATGGAATAATAGCTATGTCGCAGGGAAACGATGAAATTAGGGCTTTCGTCAAATCCCTAAAGCAGAGGATCGATTCACGCAAGATGTTACAATAACGTCTCTTTGGTGTCTTTCCCCTCTTGTAAGTAAGTGAATTAGTTGAATCCCCGAACTGTTTTAGTGAAATGATGAAATGAAAACAATATGCCACTTTTTTAGTGCTAGGGGACTGATATTTCGGGGATCGAAATAACTTTTGTTATGGTTAGGATCTGCTGGGATGCATCCCCCAGGTACATTCCCTTCCCCTCTACAGTTTTTTTGGCCAATATCTCGACACCCGAGCCTCACAGTCCATTCGGGTCTGGCTCATTCGATTCCTCTCTAACTGCTCTTCCAGTTTTTATAATTTCATGCTCATAGGGCTATTCCTTACATAGCGTTTAATTGTTTTACACTTTTTTAAAATTTTAAAATTTATTTAAATCCACAATATCTTCGCTCCTGTTTGAGTCTCGAGATTTGAACCAACTGTTCCACTCGTCGAGTCCCATCCAGTCATATACTTTACTCCCATTGGATAGGCATGGGGAGGGCTTAAGCACAAAAATATCATGCTCCCATGTTAATCCTATGGGGTCTGAAAAAAATGTCACCCCCTTAAGGAGTTGAGCTTGGGACTTGATTTTTGAAGGTCCGCCATATTTTCGTGTATGCGCGAGCTTTACGTGGAATTGGCCCCCATCCGGTGCTCCCCCCCTACAGGGCTTCCCCATTAATAACTCGAATCCTATGCTACCTTGGTCGACCGCACCGGCTGGATTCGATTATTGTCTCTATGAGCTCTTCAAATACGAATTTTTATTCCAATAGCCCCATTCCTCCCCCCCCACATTTCACGTTTTTTTAAACAATTCTAAAATTTTAAAAATTTAAAAATTCCCCATAGGTTTGAGGATTTTTGACCTGTATGGTCCGAAGTACAAGGACTCAACCTCCCAGGTGTCTCCCCGCCCCCTGAACAGCATTTTGCCAATGCAAATCCTGACTAGCTCATTTCATCAGTTCACTAAAACTGTTCAGAGTTTGATAAAATCACTTACTTTCATCATGGAAATGACATTGAAGAGACGTTTTTTTAAAAAAAATATTGTCAAAATGCTGTCCAGGGGAAGAGACACCTGGAAGATCGAGTCCTTGTACTTTTGAACAATACAGGTAAAAAATCTTCAAAGCTATGGGGAATTTTAAAAATATTTAAAGTTGCTTGTTGTTGTTGTTGTTCTCGTGTCCATGAATAAATGCAGTAGATATCACTAAATTCCGTCGAAAGTCTTGATCACTGCCTCTGCTATTCTGGGAGCATCAGGGCTGTACAGGAGTTCCCGCAAAGAGTCCCTCAGAGGGACCGTTCCCATTTTTAGTAACTTTGTTGCGACGGTTGGGCATTCCAAGATGTGATTGGGCGTCAGTTGAAGATCTGGGCAGTGTTTGCATTGAACATATGATCTTGTCTTGTCTGGGTGAATCTTCATGCCCTTAAGGTGTTCAGTTCTCAATCTGGCAATTGCGGATGTTATAATTCGGGGACAGTCCAATTCCGTAACTAGGGGTTTTTTGAAAGTGTGATTCATAATTCTATGTTTGGCTACTGCGTTAGCATCAACAAGTGTGATGGTGGTGCACTTATGTTCGATGTCTCTAGCTTCTTTGGTGAGGCTATATATATATATATATCTGCACATTCATTACCCTCAATGTTGACATGTGCGGGTATCCATTCCAGGATACAGGATTTTCTTTTGTTGTGCAGCTGTTCTAGAAGGGTAATAATATCACAGGAGAGGTTAGTCTCTCCGTTTCTTATGGCTTCTACAGCTGATTTAGAGAATCTGAGAAGATTACTAATCCTTCTGTAGAATCAATAACATGGGGGTTTTGTTGAAATAATATATTGCCACGAGTTCACTTGTGAAGTTTGAGGCGATAATGCCTGTGTTAATTTTGTGTTTGTAGTTATTAGCATCTTGGAGGAGTAAGATGATTCCGGCACCTCCATTGCTGAGGGATCTGTCTGAGGAACCATCGGTGTAGGCGATTGCAAAGTTATCTTGAGAGAGTATTGCTATTGTTTCCAGTCCTTTTTGTCTGAGAGTTACAGGGTCTTCTTTTTTGGAACATGGCTGCAACAATTCCAATTCGAAACAGGTATTCTTTGCTTAAAAACGTGAAATGGGGTGAAGGAATGGGGCTATTGGGATAAAAATTCGTATTTGAAGAGCTCATAGGGACAACAATCGAATCCAGCCTGTAAGGTCAACCAAGGATAGGAGCCTAGGATTCGAGTTATTAATGGGGAAGCCCTGTAGGGGGAGCACCGGAGGGGGCCAATTCCACGTAAAGCTCGCGTATACACGAAAATATGGCGGACCTCCAAAAATCAAGTCCCAAGCTCAACTCCTTAAGGGGGGTGGAATTTGTTCAGACCCCATAGGATTAACATGGGAGCATGATATTTTTGTGCTTAAGCCCTCCCCATGCCTATCCAATGGGAGTCAAGTATATGACTGGATGGGTCTCGACGAGTGGAACAGTTGGTTCAAATCTCGAGACTGAAACAGGAGCGAAGATATTGTGGATTTAAATAAATTTTAAAAATTTAAAAAAGTTTAAAACAATTAAAAACTATGTAAAGAATAGCCCTATGAGCATGAAATTATAAAAAACAGGAAGAGCAGTTAGAGAGGGATCGAATGAGCCAGGTCCGAATGGACTGTGAGGCTCGGGTGTCGAGATATTGGCCAAAAAGCTGTAGAGAGGGAGGGAATGCACCGGGGGATGCATCCCAGCAGATCCTAACCATAACAAAAGTTATTTCGATCCCCGAAATATCAGTCCCCTAGCACCAAAAAAGTGGCATATTGTTTTCATTTCATCATTTCACTAAAACAGTTCGGGGATTCAACTAATTCACTTACTTACAACAGGGAAAAGACGTCAAAGAGACGTTATTTTAACATCTTGCGTGAATTGATCCTCTCCTTTAGGGATTTGACGAAAGCCCTAATTTCATCGTTTCCCTGCGGCAGCTATATATTTTGAAAACAATGGCCCTTATATAAGTAAGAAAACCGGTGCACAAAATTTTAGTAATAAATGTAGCAAATTATAAATAGCAGCTGTCCCCATATCGTTCTATCTGTTGATAAAAAAGTGAAAGTTAATTTATCTTTTCTAGGGCCAGGAATGCACTGTTTAAAAGATACACTTTATAAATATAAATTAAGCCTTTTTTTTTAAAGGAGAAAATAATATTTATTTCAACTTTGTCCAATACATTTAAATTTATTTTTGAGATTTTGTGTGGACTTTTATCCTATGCAGGGACTCTACTAAATTGCTACAATTGTTTAGAAGCAAATTCAACAAATTCTGATACAAAAAACTATACATAGCCTAGACATAAAAATGTTTTATCAAAATTCTGATAGCCAAAATCTGTTTCAATTTCATGCTAAAAAAACATATCAATTAAAATAACTCTAAGACAAAATATATATTTATTTCTTATTATAGAAAAAGTGTGTACTTTAAAATTCTAATACATTCGCCTCACATTTTAAATTCTTGGAAATAATGTTTTTCTCTCGTCTTTTCAACTTGTTAAAAAAATTTTATTTTGATAAGAAATTAGAGTAAAATTAACCGAAAATAAAAGAATTCCTGCAAAATATTGGAATAATTTTTGACACGCACAACTGTGATATTTATAAAATATCCTTACAATCGATGTATTTGTTTTAAATGTGTATTAAAAAGTTTTTATAGCCTTATCATATTTGTTTTGTGTATGGTTGGGGCTACTCCTCTTGAAAACTGCAATTAAAATGTAATGCAGGGCTTCTCAAACTTTAAAGATACGCGACCCACTATTCAATCATCATTTTTATCGCCCCGCCCCTTTATACAATAACAATGTATTGAGTTCAATAATACTATACTTTGACACTAAAGCCACAATACGACTTTAACCTCCTATGTGCCATCGACGTACATAAATGTCTCACTCAGCCACAGCATTAATTTTCTGGACGTTTATATACGTCTTTTCAAAGTACGATATTTTCTGCGCAGTGCTATCCATAAAGTTATGGCTTTGGAGCGCAGGAAGAGGACCTTGACAGTGTTTGCGAAGGATTTACTTATTTCAGAGGATTTCCTTGTTTATTCCTTTTCTTCTCCCCCTCAAAAAAATATCAAAATACGCTCGTCTACGTGGAAAACAGCGGCATTGGGGAGTGGATCGCGTAACTTTTGATCGGCAGCTGTGGAATCAATTAAAAACCGTACAATTTAACAAGATAAGTGTTAATACAAGCCCATGGGGTCACTGATAATTATCAAACTTGTTCTTAACTTAGTATTGTTAAATTATTAATAAAATACATTGTACAGTACTGATACATTCACAAGTGCATTATATCAATCTAAATGTGTATTTTATACACTGCTGGACAATTGCTAAGGACGGATCACAAATTGCTATGTAGCATAACATTAAGCGAGACATGAGGCCTAGTAGAATAAAATATAGTTGCCACACTGTTCAGACATTAGAATAAAGAATATTTATTGTTCTCGAAAGTACAAAAGCTGTGAAACATCTGAAAGAAAAAAATGTTCATTTGATCTGCGTACGGAGAAATGGAACAATGCATCTAAAAGTCAGCAGCCACCTTAAAGAAAGGTATCAGTACGGGATATGTCCACCGTGGAGTGTGATGCAACATTCCACACGTCGTACCATACTTTGCACAACATTATCCAGCAGCTGTTGAGGCAATTTATCCCATTCCTCTGTGAGTGCACGGATGAGGGTGTTCTTGTTTGTCGGAGGATAGTTTCGACCAGCAACTTGCCTCCCCAAAGCATCCCACATATTTTGCATGGGGTTTACATCTGGAGAACGCACTGGCCATACGAGACGCTGAATATCCTCGCTGTCTAGACAATCCTGAACAGCGAGTGTTCGATGACATGTTGCGTTGTCGTCCATAAAAACAAATTTATCACCGACAGCACCACGGAAAAGACGAACATGAGGAAGTAGAACTTCATCAATGTATCGTTGGCCCGTCATAGTCCCATTCGCAACCACATGTAGGCGCGTGCGGCCATTGAGCATGATGCCGGCCCACACCATGATACTGCATGTCGGATATCGGTCCTTTTCCTGGATATTTTCTGGACGATAAGCAGTACCATTCTCGCGCCAGATCAGTTGGCGTCTACAATCCGATGACAGACTGAACCTACTCTCATCTGAGAATAGTACGCATGCCCAGTCCTGTTCAGTCCAATTGTGATGCTCACGACACCATTGCAAACGGGCAGTACGGTGCTGTCTGGTCAATGGGACACACACAACAGGTCTGCGTGCGTATAGGCCTCCTCCCTCAAACGTCTGGCAATAGTTTTTCGGGAGATCTGCTTTCCTGAGGCAGCAAGAAACTGATTTGCCACCTGCTGAGCTGTGGTGCGCCTGTTCCTTTTTGCTGATAGGACGATATATCTGTCTTCTGCAGGCGTCGTACTTCTAACACGACCTCCCCCGTGCCGTCTACTACACATTCCAGTAGGTTTAAATGACTTCCACAGCCGTGAAACAACGCTGTGAGCGATGTCGAACTCCCTGGCAACATTTGTTATTTTTCGCCCTTCTTCGATCTTTCCAATAATTCGGCCACGCATAAAATCATCTATGTGATGTCGGGAAGACATGCCAAAAATTTTAAGTTCGTCTATTAAATCTTTCCTGTAAAACTTTGACTTGAAACAACCACTGTCCACACGCGTCAAAACCTTTAAAGCTCTTATGAACGCTATCACGTGATGAACAGACGTGGAAAAAAAATTTGCATACTCATACTTCTTCTTACTAATATCCCGCACTTATTCTAATTTTCCACATTTTGCTTCCTTTCATTTTGTGGTTGCTACGGATGATAGTGTTATCCGTCCTTAGCAATTGTCCAGCAGTGTATTTTATTATATCAGAAATTTTTTTTTTTTTTTTTTTTTTTTTGCTTACTTTCAGTAAATAAATAACTTTTTAAACACTCTTTTGTTTTCGACTTTTCAATATGCTCGCGCCCCCCTCGTAGAGAGATCACTTCCCCCATGGGGGGAGCGCTCCACAGTTTGTGAAACACTGCTGTAATGTTTGATATTCAAAGTTGATAATTTTTTTCAGTTAGTGAAACACTTATATTATCTTTCAAATATTCGAAGCATTCTCAAAACCTTTGCGCTAAAATGATAATATTTTTATTCATGTAATTATTATTACCATTAAGTAATGTAATTTAATCTTGTGATATATTTTTCTCATTCCAACTTATTTTTTCAGTTCCTACTATTAGCTTACGATCTCTCTATACATATTTATTTATTTATCTTGGTGGAATTTTCAATCTTTAATAAAATACATTTTAAAGTGCTCCATTGAGCTGAAGTTTTATATACATGATTATTTTGGATGACAATACAATAATTTTTAATTATAATTAATAAAAATTAATTGATTAAAACTAATTATTCAAAGAATTACAAATACAGCCACGTTGGCATCATTTGTGGTGACTTAGCGACCCTTTTGGCGACTCGTGTCAAAACTTGAAAAGGGTTTTTTCCCCTCACGTTTTAAAGCATTCAGTTGAACTAAAATTTTATATACACGATTGTTTTGGATGACAATAATTTAACAATAATTAATAAAAATTAATTACCACTTAATGTTGTGAATCTGTCCTATGTAAATACATATTTATATTAATTGTAACTATTTAATAAAAAGTAGCTAAAAGAAAGTTTTTCTTTGTTGATCTAAGTAGGAATTGACGAAATTTTTTTTATATTACTTGTTTATTCCATAGTGTTCTTTTTTAGTTTATCCTATCGATTCAAAAATCAACCGCACTATCGATATATCCCATAATTCCACGTTACGGTCGGTTGATGAAATCGGCCGTTGAATAAGCACCTTCACATCTTTCACGTCAACACATTTAACGCACATCAGCCCCTAGTGGGATTAATTTTCATCGTTTAAATGTATGAAAATACACCCTTTACCATGCATATATATATATATATATATATATATATATATATATATATATATATATATATTGTTATGCTTTTTTTTCGCAAGAATTATTCAAGTCTTATAGGTGTGTATCTGTGAGAACAATTTTTCTTCTTTAATTGTAATTTTTTGCTTTAGAGCAGTGTTTCTCAAACTGTGGGGCGTGCCCCCAAGGGGGACGCGAGCATATCGAAAAGTCGAAACCAAAAGATTATTTAAAAAATATATTAATTTACTGAAAGGAAGCAAAACAAAATACATTCTGACGTAATACAAAATAAAATACACATTTACACTGATATAGTACATTTATAAAGGTATCAGTACTGCCCAATGTGTTTCAAAATTAATTTAACAGTACGAAGTTAAGATCAAGTTTAATATCTACCAGTGACCCTATGGGCAAGTTACAAAATTAAATACAAAGATTAATACTTATCTTGATAATTTGTACGGTTTATAATTAAAGTCGTAGTGTGTATACGACGTCAAAGTATATTAGTATTCAATTCAATACATTTTTATTGCATGAAAGGGGGCGCGATGAAAATTATGATTGAAAATTGGGTCGCAAGTATATAAAGTTTGAGAAGCACTGCTTTAGAGAGAGGGGTGGTATTTTCCATTTTTGTCCGGGGTGGCAAAACTGCTAGAGCCGGCCCTGACCCCAATTATAGCAAAGTCATTTTAGAGTTTGTTCAAAGCTCAAAAAACATCATTGAGACAGATTCCGACGACGGAAATGAAATGAGTTTTGCAGTTCATGTTCCCACATCATCCGAAATGAGGAACGTCATGAAAAATATACTCAGTTGTTTGGACGCCCATTCCAATTGTGAAATAAATAACAAAATGGACGTCATCGAACAATCTGTTGACTATTTGATGTCAAAAAAGACAATGCGAAGAAAAATATCAGATTATTTTCCAAAAACTGAATAAATGTTTTGCTTTTCAAAAAACTTGAAATTGAAAAGAAATTTGCGTTACATTTCATTGAGTTCTTGTAAATTTTCTTGTTTAATTGATTTTTATGAAATGTATGCATATACGTATATATCTATGTAAATCAAATGTCCTCTAATGAATTTAATTTTGCTGAATATAAGTTTTATTTTTAAATATCCTTCAACACGAAAAAATATTTCAGTACCCTCAGTTTCGTCAAGTGGTATTTCGCTGTATATATTTGCATAAAACATATTCGCTCATTCATTTACTCACTCATTTAATATTAATAACCCTTACGTATACATTTGGTGACACTTAAGTGAGTTTGGCGATGCATTTATAAGTCACGCCAAAAGACATTGCCAAAATCGCCATTTTTTCCCCTTCTATACTTCAACCCAAATGTCGTAATAAAAAAAGAGAATCTCCCTCGGGAATTAAAAATAAATCTTTCAAAGGTTTTTAATGTTTAAAAAAAAGAATGCTAATTTTCCTTAAAAGAACCAAAAACATCATGCACATTCAAAAAATCTATTTTTCAATTTTAGTATTAAAAAATAGTGCATATTTTTCTGAATCTAAAAATGTATAACATTTATATGTTCGTTGATAAAATAACCTTAAAATATGAAAAAAAAGCAATTGATACAAACATGTATAAACAAACGTTTACAAATATATATTTTTTTTCACTTTTTCTCCAAAGCAAAATTTTTTGCTTTTAGGTAGACTTCTTAAAAAACCTATATATGATTCTAAATTTTTTATACTTCTGTATACAGTGGCGCACACAGGAATTTTTCAAGGGGGGAGGGGGGGGTCCGGAGTCGAAAGTTCACCACTCTTGTATCATGCTCCTTTTGATTTTGTCGATTTTCGGGAACAAAACACAGTAAAAAACTAATTTTTGAATAAATAATTAGCATTAATTAATAAAATTAATCATTAATAACAAGCAATTAATTAAATTTTAAGTACTATTTACTTAGAATTATAATCAATCGGAAAAAAAATCAAGGGTTTTGGGGGGAGGTTTGAACCCCCCCTGTGCGCGCCACTGTCTGTACAAGATACATGTGCATATATAGTAAACCTGTTTTTTCTTATTCGAAGAAGTACATAGTTTTTTAAAATATATTTTTAGGTCTCAAAAAGGGGGAAAAAATAAAAACTTTCAAAATTTCAAAGTCTTATAATTTTTTTAAAGAAAGCATCTTAATGTTTTACTAAAAAAACAGGTTCACTATATTTTGTGTATTGTTTTATATGAGTGCAAAAAATAATTGTTTTACATATTTAAGAGATATTTTTTTGAAAAAAATGGTACCTAAGCATAAGCATGTATTAAGAGATCTCAAAAATAATGTTCAACTTAAACTAAACAGAACAAAAAATTTTAATTTAAAAATAATTTTGTATTTCAACAGAATGATTTTAAAACATTTTTATTATATAAAATCACAAAATAATCAAAGCTCTGTTGGAGATTTTTAAAGAGAAATGTCCGATGAACAGAGTGTTATTTTTGACATTTTACTCTTTATGTTATTGCAAAAAAAAAGTACTATTTTTGAATATTTTTCCCCCAAAAATAATATCTAAGATTAACATATACTAAGTCTCTACAATTTATACAGAGCTGTGGAAATTACAACCCTTCTGGTCGTTAAACGCCGGCATTACGGCAAATCCTTAACCCAAAAGTGATGTTGAAGAGGATAGATGGTGACGAAAGACGTGTTTTTACAGGCCTCTTAAGAGTATTTGATACACGAAACAGACGGCTGCCAGCGGCTTGTTTTTGTGAAACAACTAGAAGAGTTTGACAGTTCTCGTGTGTTCCTAAGTTTCCTTTAGCGTTGACAGACATGGGACACATGTGCTCGCCTTATTCTTTGAGGCGAGATTGGATCAAGATGGTGTGTGAGACCTTGAGTAATTCTTCGAAAACTCAAAGGGAAAAAAAGGGGATGGTTTTTCTTTCGGTTTCTCTCTTTCCACTTGTTCAGAATCATCTTATGATTGAAAAGAGGAGAAAATAAAAGGTCAGGTTTCAGTTTTTAATTATTTTTTTGCGTGAATTTTCGAGTGCCTGAGAGAGGCAGGGCGTTTAAATTTATGCTGTAATTCGATGTTGAATTCATAAGTAATGCTAGATCAATGTTCACAACACAGATATTTAAATTTTCGGAATGTTTATTTATTTGCTTATAGGAAATTGCACACTACAGAAAAAAATTCAATTACGGGGTGTATGACACACGACGAAGTGCAAAAAAGCCTTAAAGTATTAATAAACACAATATTGGAGAATTATAAAAAAAATCACAAAAATACATTGAAGATAAAAAAAATTCCCAATAAAAACAACACTAAAAGAATTATACATATTAAGAATTTTTAAAAAAGTAAACATTTATTTTTAAAAGACACATTAAAATACACGTTAAAAGTATCAAGACTTCAGAAAGCCTGCTAAAAAATTAATTAAATTTGTAAGGGAAAAAATGAAAAAGAGTGAGAGTTATATTACCCCCCCTCGTCGCACTATAAACGAGGGGTTCTGGCGATGAGCCTCGTAATTCTGAATCTCGGTAAAATGACGAGGATGACACCCGAACTAGCAACCCGTATCCTAACTTCAACACACACACCAACGGGAGGACAGTTAAGTCTCGTCAGATTTAATGCGCAACAGCCCCCTCTGCACAGTGGCACAAGACTCGAGGTTATGACACGCGCCAGCTCCGAGTTCGTGACCTTGACCAAGGACTACAGTGGCCACCATAATCTAGTAAGTTTTTTTCTTAAATAAGCGTGAGTGTTTTTTAAGGTTGTACCAGTGGCGTGTTAGCGAAAATAATATGACCACCCCTGCAAAATCATGTTTTACAGTCAGGCTTAGGATGTCCAAGGATCCTGCTTCCCCCTCCACGATGCGGGGGTTGAAGGGGGAGTACGTTACGTCTCTCTGTTGCACTCTAAAGCAGGGTGGCCAACATTTGGGGGAAGAGTGCCACTATCTGATTAAAAGAAGTTATGCGTGACACTTCCAAATTTCGAACAAACAAAAAATATGAAAAGGTGAAAAAATGCTACTTATAGGCTACTATGAAATTTTTAAGTAGCACATTTTTATGTAATTATAAGTAGTGAAAATTTAAAAACAGTATAATAACTAAGAGCAAATACAAACATAGGTTTTATGGTTAATATATTTTAACGGGTTCAGAATCAGTTTAGGTATAACAAAGTAAGTAACTCAACAGTTAATTCTAATTAACAGTCAGTACTTGCTTAGAGCGGCTTTGAAATTTGTAGTTTTCTTTTTTTTTTTACTAAGTCATCTAAATTGGGATTAGCTCTTTGAAAATGTCAACAAAATTAAGTTGTCTTAGGCGCAAATAAATTAATTTTGAGCGACATTTTAATTTTATTATGTTCATAATAGAAAATATTTGTTGATCAGTACATGTTGATTCAAACCTACAGTAATATCTTACATCCAAATCCCGTACATCTAAAAAAAATTGCTTATTGAAACAAATTTTCGAAATTCAAGATAATTCCAATTACTTGAAGTTAAATAAATTTCTTATGTTTGCTTTTCAGTGTATTATGGTGCTGTAGAACAGTTATCCGCAACGCCCGGTCCATGGATCAAATGGTGCCGGGCCGCCTAAAGAACATTAAGACATCCGACTACGTTCGGAACCGTGATTTTTCAAAAATGTGTAAATGGATAATATTTATGATACTTAGTGTCACTTAGATTAGAAAATGTATATAAAATTGTTTTAAGAGTATTACAATAAAAAATTATTTAAGTACAATATTTTAACAAAAATTGAACATAGAATGATGACCCATTTTCACAAAATATTCTCCTTTTGTAAAAAATGCTTCTATTATAATAATATTTTGCTTGTATATCAGTGTTTCTCAAACTGTGGGGCGCGCCCTCCAGGGGGGCGCGGTAACCCTGCGAGGGGGCGCGAGCATATTGAAAATAAAAGGTTAAAAAATTAATTTTTTGGAATGAAGTGAAACAAAACGGTTTCTGACATAATAGAAAATACACATTTACACAGATATAATTTATTTTTATCATCTGGTGATCATCAAAAATAAAAGATTCCACTTCTAACGCTCATTAGCCATCTTTGATCATATAACCAAATTTTTAAAAAAAATATTTTGTTTGCTTTGCGGTCAATATGAGAACGATGAGAGATTTTTTTTTACGTTTCTTTTAACCTAAAATATTACTTTAGCTGACCTTCGAAATTACTGGTATGGTTATCTCCATCTTTCTTTTTGAGGGAAGTTGTAAATATAACTAATATATTTCTGTTTTATCTTTTTTCATGTGAAATAGTTTTATGATATATGGAATAAGCATGAGTATTCTGAAACATGTAATACATAATGAAAAACGTTTTACACAATTATTTTTTAGAACATGCTGCAATTTCTCCATGAACAATTTTGTATTTTTGTTTGCTGTGTTGTACGACTTATTATGGTTTATAAATGTAAATAAGCAGAATATTAAAAAAATGGGCATTTGAGATCTCTATTGAAGGAAGTTGAAACTGAACAAGCAATTGAAGAACCTACTGAAATAATGCATATTAATCAAGATAGCGAAAGTAAATATTAGAAAAGCGTTAGACATGAAACGTTTGAGTTGATTTGAAATTTTCAAATGCTACCTAAAGATCTTTATGAAGAAAACTACACTGCTGGACAATTGCTAAGGACGGATAACACTATCATCCATAGCAACCATAAAATGAAAGGAAGCAAAATGTGGAAAATTAGAATAAGTGCGGGATATTAGTAAGAAGAAGTATGAGTATGCAAATTTTTTCCACGTCTGTTCATCACGTGATACCGTTCATAAGAGCTTTAAAGGTTTTGACGCGTGTGGACAGTTGTTGTTTTCAAGTCAAAGATTTTACAGGAAAGATTTAATAGACGAACTTAAAATTTTTGGCATGTCTTCCCGACATCACATAGATGATTTTATGCGTGGCCGAATTATTGGAAAGATCGAAGAAGGGCGAAAATAACAGATGTTGCCAGGGAGTTCGACATCGCTCACAGCGTTGTTTCACGACTGTGGAAGTCATTTAAAACTACTGGAATGTGTAGTAGACGGCACGGGGAGGTCGTGTTAGAAGTACGACGCCTGCAGAAGACAGATATATCGTCCTATCAGCAAAAGGAACAAGCGCACCACAGCTCAGCAGGTGGCAAATCAGTTTCTTGCTGCCTCAGGAAAGCAGATCTCCCGAAAAACTGTTGCTAGACGTTTGAGGAGGAGTACCATACGCACGCAGACCTGTTGTGTGTGTCCCATTGACCAGACAGCACCGTACTGCACGTTTGCAATGGTGTCGTGAGCATCACAATTGGACTAAACAGGACTGGGCATGCGTACTATTCTCAGATGAGAGAAGGTTCAGTCTGTCATCGGATTGTAGACGCCAACTGAACTGGCGCGAGAGTGGTACTGCTTATCGTCCAGAAAATATCCAGGAAAAGGACCGATATCCGACATGCAGTATCATGGTGTGGGCCGGCATCATGATCAATAGCCACACGCGCCTACATGTGGTTGCGAATGGGACTATGACGGGCCAACGATACATTAATGAAGTTCTACTTCTTCATGTTCGTCTTTTCCGTGGTGCTGTCGGTGATAAATTTGTTTTTATGGACGACAACGAAACATGTCATCGAACACTCGCTGTTCAGGATTGTCTAGACAGCGAGGGTATTCAACGTCTCGTATGGCAAGCGCGTTCTCCAGATCTAAACCCCATTGAAAATGTGTGGGAGGCTTTGGAGAGGCAAGTTGCTGGTCAAAACTATCCTCCGACAAACAAGAACACCCTCATCCGTGCACTCACAGAAGAATGGGATAAATTGCCTCAACAGCTGCTGGATAATGTTGTGCAGAGTATGGTACGACGTGTGGAATGTTGCATCACACTCCACGGTGGACATATACCGTACTGATACCTTTCTTTAAGGTGCCTGCTGATTTTTAGATGCATTGTTCCATTTCTCCGTACGCAGATCAAATGAACATTTTTTTTTCTTTCAGATGTTTCACGGCTTTTGTACTTTCCAGAATAATAAATATTTTTTATTCTAATGTCTGAACAGTGTGGCAACTATATTTTATCCTACTAGGCCTCATGTCTCGCTTAATTTTATGCTACATAGCAATTTGTGATCCGTCCTTAGCAATTGTCCAGCAGTGTATGAAGCCATAATGTAGCACTTCACCTTGTCAAAAAGACACAAGGAAGAAAAAGTTAAAAATGCTATTTGTAGATCATCAAACAACAGCAAAACTGCAAAAACGTGAACAAAATTGACAGTTTAGCTGGAAAATAATGTTTCTGTGTTGTTAGCGAAAAGTGTCTGTGATTTATGTCCTTTATTAAGGACACGCACATTTGGAACATTTTCTTTAGTTTTATTAGAATTTTTCTCAAATTTTCTAAGAAAAATTGAAAAGTCCTTGAAAGTAGGTAAGTTTATTTTCTCTTAGTTAAGAAGTTCTCTTAGTTTATTTTCTCTTAGTTCTCTTAGTTTCTCTTAGTTTATTTTCTCTTAGTCTCTTAGTTCACTGGAATTGTGACTTATATCGTGTATAGTAAAAATAACTATAAAATAAATTATA
Source organism: Trichonephila clavipes (assembly GCA_019973935.1). Taxonomy (NCBI): domain Eukaryota; kingdom Metazoa; phylum Arthropoda; class Arachnida; order Araneae; family Nephilidae; genus Trichonephila; species Trichonephila clavipes. The sequence continues at coordinate 552,751 of BMAU01021268.1, forward strand.
GTTTTAAAACAAACTAAAAAACACGCTTTTATAGTGAATCGAACTAAAAAGTAAAAAAAAAATATTACTTAAAAGTAACATGTACAAAATTTAATACTTATCTTTTTAATTTGTACGGTTTTTAATTATGGTCGTATTATAGCTTTAGAGCCAAAGTGCAGTATTATTGCATTCAATACATTATTATTTTTAGGGGGCGCGATAAAAATTATGATTGAAAATTGGGTCGCCAGTAGTGAAAGATTGAGAACCTCTGTTGTATATAGCTTAGACCTCTGAACAAAGGCTCAACTAGAATTTTTGAAATATATAACTTAGAAGTGGGTTTATCCATGTTTTGAGACAACAGAGGGAAGAAATTTTAAGAAAAAAACGCCGATAATTATTTCAAATGGCTGTAACTCTGAAAATAATGTGAAATTTTCAAAATCATAGTTGAGCCTCTGTACAGAGTTCTGAGCTATATGCAGGCAAAATATTATTATAATAGAAGAATTTTTCACAAAAAGAAAAAATTTTGAAAAAAAGTTATTCTAAGTTAATTTTTAGCCGAAATATTGTATTTAAATAGTTGTTTTTGTCAAAATGTCCTTAAAACAATTTTATACATGTATTCTAATCTAAGTGACACTAAATATCATGAAAATTATCTATTTATGCGCTTTTTTAAATCACGGTTCCGAACGTAGTCGGATATCTTAAACTGTTGCCATTTTATTTAAAGTGGTGCATTTTTTTTTCTCTTGGATTTGAGCAACTTTCCATGGAAATTATTTTATATTCCACGTTATTATTCCACTTATTAGTCCACTTTTATTCATTTTTGGTGTAACTACGTTTTATTCTGAAGGGATATTTAAATGTAACTAAATTAAAATTGTTAAATCAAAACAATCTAAAATATAAACAATCAACGTGTCCCACCCCTTGACCGGTCCGCAGCGATGAAAAGGTTGCAGAGCACTGCTGTAGAGCAATAATTTTGATTTTGATTTCAGTTAGCCAATAACTGACCACACATTCATAAAATTGTAAGAAAAATTGCTATTTATTATTATTTTTCAAATTCTCTTTTAAAATTTTCAATGAGTATTCGCATGCTACTGTAACAACTCCGCCGTGCCACTTTGTGGCACGCGTGTCACGGGTTGGCCATCCCTGCTCTAAGGAAACACAAAGGCTGTTGGTGACAAATCTTTGAACCTAGGTCAAGTGACGAGGAAGACACCTGAGCCGGCACCCCATTCTTTTAACTTCTACACCAACGTGAGGGCTGAGTCTCGGCAGATATAACGGTAGGTCCTTAGTGGAACTAAGACTTGAACCCGCGACTCGTCAACAAATTCATAGCTATGATCACTAGGCTACCACAGCTACGAAAATTAAAAAAGGTGTGACGTCTTACGCGTCTTTTCTTTAACAAGTCCTTTGGGTTCTTTGGGCCAGAATTAATGGCAACTGTTTTCCAACCAAATCCAAGAAACGAGAAGTGAAGAGATGCAAATAATATAGGATAAATATAGGATCTTAGAGTAAGCGTAAGGGCAATGATGGCCATGTAATGGTAGTGTAAAGGCATGTTCGACAATTAAAGTGCGTTGTGGTATTAGATGATTATTGAAGTTCGTTGTTCAAAGATTCAAGTTCTACGTGTCGTGGATAAACATATTGATGATCGATTAGAAGTTAAATGTACAGCTGCATACCACTGTAGATAAAGACAAGTTTATTACAGAATAATATAAGGTAGGATTGATTACTTACTATAATTCTATTTGAAGATTAGGCGGTTCAATTATTGATATAGGTCTGTATTATATTGTGTGTTGCGCATTACGTCATCGTAGATTCTCTCATTCAGTAATTTATATATTTGTTCAAAGTTTAAGTTGAATATCTTAATGAAGTCATATCAAGATAATGTTTGATTCTAGTTCTTACGATAACCCTACACCTCTAGCTCGCGCTGATACTTCGAGGGATGTATTTCCAAGGGGAGGTACATCACAAAGGAATCCAGAGTTATATATATATGAGGAAAAAATACTTCATTTCTATATAATTTATATCTCATTTCGTCAGTGGTATTTTTTGCAGAATTTCGCTGTATATAGCGTTCTTTGTTATTTTTAGGGAATATTAAATGATAAAATATTTAATTGTATATAAAACGTTGCAATTTAATTTTGTAGTAACGATACCTTTTCAGTGAATTTTCTTTTAATCTATTTTTGCACACAAACAAAAAAGAAAAAAATATATCATTTTTGAATGGTAGAATGGTCATTGGGGCACATGTGTGTGTGTGTATGTGTGTGTGTGTGTGATCTCAGATGAGGTCGTAATCCCCTGTCATAAAGGTTGTGGTTGAGCATTAGAGGACGATTTGCCATGATTAAAGGGGTGGTTGAAATAATTTGATAGTAACTAAAAATAAAATTAAAAATTAAACATATTAATTAAAATTAATAATTGAAAAATTAAGAAACAAATGAGGAATATGATTGGGACCTTTAATTAAAATTAAATTGCTGGAGCTAAAATTGTCTGTGTTGTTGATGAGAAGTGTGTGGAGCAGTGTTTTATCATTTTTATTAATTAAATACCTTTGTCCTACATATTTGCAATCAATCATTTGAATCTCTGACATCTATTTTACCACATTGCCAACAAAAAAAGAAAAACGTTGGTTGATAAAAATCACATATCTTTCTTTATAGCATTCATACGAATTCGCATTGCCCCAATACATCATTTAAAATTGACAGCATTGAAATGTTAATAACGTTCCACAAAATAAACGCTTCAAAGCACATTAATACATGAAGCTTCCTCAATAGTTTAATACCTTTGAATTCGCTAACGAGGCCTTTTTTCTAATTTTATATCACATGCTGTTCAAACTTTTCGAAAATGCACAGATTGATTGGTCTTCTATATTTTTTGTAATAAAGTTATCTCTATATATATGAGAAGAAAAACTTATGAGTAAAAATTTAACCTGGGGTTATATATATAATTGCAAACACTTAAAAGGAATTTAGTCTTTCTTAGGTGTATTTTATGGCGATGAGCGTTACAACGCGGAACCATCTAATACATCACTTTTGATTTGACAGCAATTTTCTGCCTCTCTACGAACAATCTTTTGCTGAAAGAGAATTTTTTAAATTTTAAAATGAATTAATCTATTAAGTTGCGTTGTAGACATTTATTTTTTGTGTGACAGAAATGGATGTTAAATTCGAGACAGCAATTTATTATTTTGTTACTAATATTAAGTGTGCATTTTGTGTTGCTTAATTCAAATATTTTTCCTTATAATATTCACTATTTCAAATGTATTAAACATTAATACAGTCGAACCTCTATATTGCGAATTTTTCTACACATTAGCGAACTTTTTCTGGAACCTTGAGCATTTCACGATTTTCTTCGTAAAATATATAACCTCTCCACAGCTAAGTACATAATGAACTTTTTCTTGTGATTCAATCCCCCCATTTTTAAAAGTATTTCTGAACATTTCAAGTTATTCTCTCTTAAACATTTTATGGTGGTCATAAATCTTGAACTGGTTTTATTACATCAAGCTCACCGAGGCAACAGAGTTTTGAACGTTTCATCAATAAGTGTAACCTTTAAACCCCTAACTATCAATTCACTAGGGAACATTTTCGATATCCCCATTCACCTTCAGGGGGTGTCCCGTGCCCCGTGTTCTAGTTATAAAATAATTATGCTTAACATTACTTGAATGTTTCAAATTTGAAAATGTCCTTAAAATTCCTTAATTTTTAAAAAAATTAATTTCTTAATATTGAAAATACAGTGTATTATTCATCGTTCTTTTTCTTGTTTTCCTTTAAGTTTTTTCTTCCTTTCTTTTTTTTTTTTTTCTTTTGATGGATAAGATATATATAAAATAAACATATATTAATTTTAAAAAAAAGGTGTGAATAATTGCTTTAATATGTAGTGTTTATGAACTTGAAATTTCTTTATGTGGTTTATAAAAGGAAATTAAAAGATGAGCCTCTATATAACAGATTTTCCAAAAATAACTTTTTCCGGGGTTTGTGAAACTTTGTATATAGAGCATTGCTCCGCAACCTTTTATCGCTGCGGACCGGTCAACGTTTGATAAAATTTTGCGCGGACCGCTAAGGGGGTGGGACGTTGATTGTTTATATTTACAGATTGTTTTTGATTTAACAATTTTAATTTAGTTACATTTGAAATATGCCTTCAGAATAAAATATAGTTACACCAAAGAAAATAAATAAAAGTGCTTTTAACGTGGAATATAAGAAGCATCACGTAA